>JAWRVF010000077.1:0-600000 GCA_036785485.1 Physcomitrellopsis africana | reverse complement strand
ACTCTAGTATGCAAACCACCATTACTCCCTTGTTCGAGAAAATGCTAAGTGCCAGCGATGCTGGTCGTATTGGTCGTTTGGTTCTTCCAAAAGCATGTGCTGAGGTAGGCACGGAGTTTATCTTTGTAATTATGTGAGAGGTGCAATGTACGCTTTATGTTGATAGTTTTGTTACGTTAAAGAAAAGGAAGTCGTGCTTGTACCGGAAGGTTGAACTCCTTCCGTGTTCGCTAATTCCCAGATGCCGCACTATTCGAAGTACTTCGAATTTTCTTACGCTGAGATATACACCGAACCGTTTAGAAATTGTTGGATTTGATTAGTTTTTTCAACGCACTATACGGAGCATTAGTGTATGAGGACTAGCTAAAGAGCTGGAGGAAATACTTGCAGGCATACTTTCCTCCTATCCACCAACCAGAAGGATTGCCCTTACGAATTCAGGATGTCACAGGCAGAGATTGGGTGTTCCAATTCCGCTTTTGGCCCAACAACAACAGCCGAATGTATGTGCTAGAGGGCGTTACCCCATGCATTCAATCGATGAAGCTGCATGCAGGGGATACAGGTATGTGTTTCTCACTTCTGTACTCCGAGAAATTTGTGGATATAGTATCGGTATCCAGATTATTAGCTTGCGGTCATGCAATAAACTTCTGATTGCTGAATATCAGTGCTCTTGCAGTTACCTTCAGCAGGCTTGAAGCTGATGGAAAGCTTGTTATGGGATATCGCAAGGCTCCAACCTCCCTCTCCTCTCAGGTTAGTGATTATTGGTCACTCATTTATTGCGAAGGTTTTAGAATGACACAATTGGGTTCATATCGTTAGATTTCCGTGATTCTAAGTCCAGTGATGCGTATCAGTCTTCATTGAAGATATTAGTGAGGATTTCCTTGATATTGAAACTGGATCATGCTGAAATGTTGTGGACGTTACGGAAGAGTACACTAGCTATGCTTAATTATGTAAGAAATCGGAAGCACCGGCTGCTTGACAAGTTCACGCTTCCAGCCATTACTCCCTGTGGTTGAATGGAGAAGTGGTTGTAGTTTCTGACTGAAGAAACATGTATTCTTCACCGTTGCTGCGCTGCCGCTTTGCTTTTTATAATACCTCAGAGTTGAGATCACGAACAATTATACTATTATTGGTTGTTTTCAGGATGCTGGTGCTACCCGGGTTGGAGCTAACTCTAATACTGGCTTTTCAAATCCAAGCAGCCTGGTCATTCAATCAGCAGATGGTTGGGGTTCAAATGTGGGAGGGTCCAAATCAAAAGAAAGTGGCATTAGTATTGGTAATTTGTGGTCCTCGCAGATGGATAGGAAACGTGGGCGGCCGTTGGGCTCTAAAAGCAAGCGCCTTCGACTAGATAGTATTGATTCCATGCTTCTCAAGTCCAACTGGGAGGAAGCTCAAGAGCTGCTGCGCCCTGCTCCGTCTGCTTCTTCCACTGTCGTCACAATCGACGGTCACGAATTTGAAGAGTATTCGGTACTAACATACAATTTCCCTACTATTTTATTATTTTTGGATGCCGAATTCCATGTAGTTTTCAAGGATATCAAATTGATCAGACTTTTTCATCTGAGCCTTGAAAGCTCGATCTTGGTTTGAACTTTTTTTTCGTGCAAGGTCTGGTTCATAAACTGAGTTTGTCAACCTAGTTTTAATGGTATAACTTTTGCGCCGTTTCTGACAGTATCTTCGCTTTGCCAGGAACCACCAGTTCTTGCGAAACGGACGTTTATAACCAACGCACCCTCCGGGTAAATTATGTTCACTTTGTTATTTGTGCAGTTGATTTCCTTAACAATCTGATTGTCTGTGTCATGACACGCTGAATACTCCTTGTTTCTAGTATGAAATGTTCATATCCGACTGATTTAAGTCTGTGTGTCTTTACATTTGAACGCAGTACCAAGTTGTTATCGAACACGACTGCTTGTTTGTATATGTCAAGTCTCAGTTCAGTTTAGTCCAGGATTAACAATCCAAGCTTTTGGTATAGGGCTCAGGAACAGTGGGCTCAATGTGATGACTGTGGGACATGGCGTCGTGTACCTGTTGATGCCTTCGTACCAGCACGGTGGTCATGCTCTCAGAATACCTGGGATCTGACAAGGTAATCCTGGGTCTGTGTAACACAGTTGATTTGAAATGTTGCTTTTAAATCTGTAAAGCTACTGGCATATTAACTTTGGTCCTCTTCAATTTAAATGTTCTAAAAAGTTAAGCGCTTGTCTTTTCTGACGTTAGAGACTAGTGGTTTAGTGGTTGTTATCTTGCTAGATTCTCCTTCAACGAGTTCAATGCTTAATACAAGTGTTTACATAGTGTTTCTATTTCTTGTAACATTCCTTTCATGCTTCTTTTCAGAGCACAGTGCACCGCAGCTCAAGAAGTGAGCAGCGACAAATTAGAAGTGCTGCTGGGTCCTGGGCCCACTTCAGGCAAGTCCTATGTCCCGTGAACTAATTCATTTGGGCCAGGCTGAGGATCTCCATGCTTTCTATGTTGTGGGGTGCAAGGTTGGGCTGTGGATGGAGGGTGACACAGCCTGGGTGGTGGGTGGTCTGACATGATGCAGAGGGTGGGAAGCAGGAATGTGCACATAAGGTAACCCCCACCAGTAAGGATGAAAATGCCCCTACCATGTCAGCTGCAGCAGGCTTAGACGCTTTGGCTCAGGCAGCATCAACATCTTTGAGTCCTGTGCGGACTACGAAACACCCGAGGCATCGCCCGGGATGTACCTGTATCGTGTGTATTCAGCCCCCAAGCGGCAAGGGACCGAAACACAAGGCGTCCTGTATCTGCAATGTTTGTTTAACTGTGAAGCGTCGCTTCAGGACCCTTATGCAACGCCGTAAGAAGCGGCAATGCGAGCGAGAGTTTGAAGCGTTCCGCAATAAGCGAGAATGCCATGAAGAAGATGCTTCTGATCTTGTTGGTGTTGTTGGTAGATCTGGAACAGCAGCCGCGGCAATTATTGTGGATGATAACCTTTCTACAGCGTTAATTCGTTCCAGGGATGGGGGTTCAGAGGACGGACCTGTGAAGGGAGCCATTGACTTGAATATTCAACCCGATAATGAGGAGCGCGTAAGTATGGTACGCTTGCTTCAGGATGCCACTCTACCCCTGTCTGCTTATCTACATCAGCAGCGACTTTCTACTCTTTATGTTGGTGATCTAGTTTCAGATCATGTCAGTAATGATGCTACTAGCAGCCACGAGGATACTCCCTCAGAATCCTCTAGCAAGGCTGAAGCAGATAATGGGCTAGAGGTGGCTGGTCATGTACGACATGAAGGTCAGCGAACTCAGACATCCCTTGGCTATGTAGAGCAACCAAACTTTTTGGAGAGCTGGGATGCAAGAGGAGTCAAGTCCGCGGAGTTTTCAGGAGATTCAGTGCTCTCAAGCTCATCAAAACTAGAGCTTACCATGATGAATAATGCTGCTGCAACTTCTGCAAAGAAGCATGTAACTGGAGCAGGTCGTGGACGACAAATATGTATTGGATGTGGTGAACCAATTGGCTCAGCAGCAAAGGTAACGTATGCTTGTATCAGTGTCTACTTTCTATGTGAATTCCGAGTTGAAACATCTTTGCATTGTTATCTAATACCCTTTGTATGATCGCAACTGTCAGGTTTGCAGGAGATGTGGTACCTGCACTGCCTTCGGTAAGAAGAAGCGAGGGGTGCCTCTTTAGATACAAACTCTGGTCACTTAACACTCTGCCTTTTTTTGTATCTACAAGCTCAAAGTTGAGGAATATACCCATTGCTGTTAATATTTACCGATAAGGATTGGTGAGGGCTGCGAGTAGTTGCAGCTTCTTTCAACTCTTAATGTTGGTTGTAGGTTAATTTAATTGTTACTTGTTGCAACTCTGTTGGCAAACTATTTATATTGATATTCACTGCTCGGATGTGTAGGAGAGGAAAAACTTAGATGCTGAGCTTGGGAAAAAGTTCATGTTTCGTTATTGTCTATACCTAAATCTGTAATCAAGCTTCCTCCAGATAATTTGGGGCTGCCTGTGCCTACACCTTTTCTTGCATCATAATTGGACAGGTATTTATTACTTTTTCATCAATCAGGTTCGATTCTAAATGTCAGATGATCTAACTTGTCTCCTGATGCAGAATCCATCTGTGTATTTGAATAGATTTCAATCCACATATTGGAACATTTAACTTGAAATATGAATATGTAAAATGTTCGACTTTATTAGGTGTACAGGTTTTTTTAAACTACAAAGAGACAATTAAGTAATATTTTGGGTTTTGTAACAGAGTATTTCAACCTCCTCTGACGCATTTTCTCGTCAATAAGTCACGTGTCTGTTGTGCAATTAGAAGTACTGGTGTGATTGGCTTTGTACCAGTTACTGCGTTTCAATTTTCTTGTTCATTTCATGTTAAAATATTATCCACAATCCTCTGAACCGTGCAGGCGTTTTCCTTGTCTTATCGTCATAATAAACAGTTGAGTTTTTTTTTTCACCTTAGATTCACATCCTTTTAGAGCTGCATGTTGTAATTGTAAGGTGTGGAAATTCACAATGCATTCTCTGATGAAGTGTCTCCTATAAGATGAATGCTTGATTAGTTTGAATAAACATATCCACGAAGATTACTTAATGAGCATGAAAAGTATGATCAGTGTTTCATATAAATAAATTACACCAATCACCCAAAAGTCTTTGTGAAGACAAGAACGAAGTACGAGTTTCGCAAGATGACCCAAAGCAATTCGTACCCCTAATTACATAGGCACTTGAAGCTAAGAATCGTGAACAATGTTTGAGGCAATAG
The DNA here is from genome assembly GCA_036785485.1 of Physcomitrellopsis africana. Taxonomy (NCBI): domain Eukaryota; kingdom Viridiplantae; phylum Streptophyta; class Bryopsida; order Funariales; family Funariaceae; genus Physcomitrellopsis; species Physcomitrellopsis africana. Next base: position 595,168 of record JAWRVF010000077.1, on the reverse strand, counting down.
TACTAACTATATTGACGCAAATTACACCGTTGGAAGGTGGTCGATTTGTGAGACACTATGCCCACCTACATGATTCTCACGGAAGAAGTACGCACAGTGCGAGCCACGAACATGACAACATCTCAGAACAATGTACAACTTGCTACCTCTTTCAGTTCGTTCATCAAAAGCATTCAATAAAAAGAAGAAACATCCTCCTTACCGCCACAATTGGGTTTGAAATCTGCTAAAACCTCCGCCGCACAAATGGTCGATATAACGAGCGATATTATCATTGACAAGAACAATCTGGTACACAGTTCAGGACCTTGGATTTTGTCTTTATGCATCGGATTTCGAAGGAATCGTCTCATCAACATGGCGTAAGCCAAAATGGGACCGAAGGTAGAAACTCGGCCCAACTACTACGTGACAAGGCAATCTACGCCTCCATACAATGTTCGACTTGTTCATACTTGGATCCATTCCTTAGTGTGAGAAAAAAGCTGCAGAGCTAGCACTCATTGGTCACCGTCATCTTCGGTGTCCTCATCATCAACCGCCATGGCTCCCTCTCCCCTGCCATTGTAATACTTATACCCTTCGTCCTCAGTATTTTCTGCATCCTCGTCTTCCGTTTCTTCGCTATCGTCTGGTGCGGTTTGTTTCACTTGACCCCCTCGCCAGTATGTAGGTAGAGTTTCGCTGGGAAGTGTCCTCACCCTCAGGTTCAAGTCTACTTCCTTCCGTGCCTTGAGGTGTCCTCTCCTCTGCTGTTTTGCAGGATCCTTTTTGGGGATGATTTTCAGCTTCCCCCTTCCAGAGCCTCTCGCAGTGGCTGCTGCTCTTGCAGGCGTGCCTTGCATGCTGCCATCGTCAATGTCATCCTCTCCATCACTGTCGCCTCTCCCAATCGGTTCTTCTCCGAATTCAGGGTTCTCATCGGCGTGTGAATTCCGTAAGTGGAGGTTTAATTTGTACTCGTGAATGTAGCGTTTGGTACATCCGGGGTACCGACACGCAAATGGCCTGTCCGAGGCATTCACATCCTGGCGGGGAGGCCCACTCCTGGGCCTTCCGACTAATGCAATCTCCCTCTCCTTCTCCATTTCTCTTTCTCGATCTCGGTCCATGTCCCGGTCCCTCTCTTTGCCCATTTCAAGCTCCTGATCTCTTTCCCTATCTCTTTCCATGTGCATGGGCGGTGGAGTCATTTCAGGTATACTCTGCACCAGGTACTTCGGTGAGTAAGAAGTGCTATAAAAATGTTGTGAATCAAAAGGCAATTTATTCTCCTTACATACAAAGGGCTTGTAAGGAGGTCGTTCTCAGAGAAGGAAAATTGGACTACAAACCTTGTCATGATGATTCCTCATGTGGGCTCTGAGCTTGTATTCATGAGCGTATCGCTTCCCACAGTCCTCGTAAGGGCAAGCATGATAATTCTCCCCAGTGTGCGTGCGCATGTGAGAGCGAAGATTGAAATCTAATGAGAAAGCCTGCAACGTGGCACTATGTTGATTAACAACATGACCTAAACATGCTAAGAAACGCTGACTAAAAGAGAGCATCCATACCTTCGAAACGAACATTCAAAATAAAAACTAGGTTCAACAAGCAAGTTGACAGGAGTCAAGACTGTCATGCAATATGTAAGCAAGCTCATCTAATGCACAAGGGGAAGAAAACCTGCACGCTGGACCCATCTTTCGCAATAATAGGCTTAACCCACAAAAACTAGAGAATAGATGTGAAGCAATTTCGAAAACAGCAGATGGTGAACCCCATGACGCACCTTGCCACAGCCTTCAAATGGACAAACAAAATGCTTCTCCCCCGTATGAATCAGAAAGTGTCTTTTCAACTTTGAGCTGTCGACGAAACGCTGTACGTAGACGTCAAATGTAATCATAAGTTGATGACAGAGAGAACTTGGTAAGAACACATATTTCAACAATAAAGCGTGTCTAGAAAACAGATGAGGGATGTAATCAACAAACTAACAGGAATTTTCGCACTAAAAGTTCCACAACTTCGGTAAAAAGAAAACTCCACGCATAGACAGAGATTATTTACGTCCTTGCAAGGATTAGCAAATTCTTATAATTTACTCAATACCAACGACGTGCAGCTTTTGATCAATAGAAAGTAGAGAAACGTTGGAAAACAAGAAACAAGTGAATAAATAAAGCTGTGAAAAAAATTGCGCACCTTGCCACATCCATCATAGTGACAGATAAATTGCTTTTCTCCGTGAGTATGTGCATGCTTCCGCAAACTACCCGCGTCTGCAAATCCTTTACCACAGCCTTCAAAAGTACACAAATACAAAATCTCGTTTTCTTCTTCTGCGTCTTGCTCTTCCATAGCAGCTGCCATGCCTGTAAATTGAGCCACCATGTCCTCTGCAGAATGCGACGCATGATAGTTCAATACATCGTCCAGTAATATACCATGTAACGATGTTGAAAGAAAAAATAGAGCACGGCAACACTGAGAAAAATGTATCCCAACACACACTCAGTACAAACCACAAACAAAGACTATAGAAGACAAGTTGGACGTACTAACCCGTCACCCATTTCAATATCAACAGCTTCCCTGAATTCAGGACGGTATCTTGAGGCACCCTGTTCCAAGCCAACCCTAAACGTCTTCAGACTACACATGCTCAACTTCGAGCAAAAAATATCACATCACACAAGCTATAAACCCTAACCCTTGATTGATTCATATTGTTATAGAGAATCCCAACGATCACTCGCAAAATGTAAATCCAACCCTAAAACTGAGCACCAGCTATCTCCCATACGATATCTTGAACGAAAAATCCTCGATTCCACTTCTCGGACAGACGAAATTGTCTACTCCACAATCCACACTTCGCCAATCCATTGCCATACACAACCCCATAGGCGAATTCCACGAGGCGAACGCAGAGCAAGGACATCAACCCTTCAGTACAAGCGCACGAACCCACAAAACACACATAGACTCATTCTCCCCAAGGAAAAAAGGAAAGAAAAGAAAAAACACATCAAACTTCTTTGACAAAAAATATAACAAAATAGTGTCCAGTTACACACCACCGCTTGACCCACTTCCTCGGAGGAGGAGGGTAATAAACCGGCTGCAGCTGCTGGAGTTGCAGCTGCTGCTGCTGCTGCAGGAACTGTATCTGTTGCTGCTGTAGAATATGTTGTTGCTGCAGAAGATGGACTTGTTGCTGCTGCAGAATCTGATTCTGGTGCTGCTGTTGCGACGCCGCAAGGGCCATAGCCACGTCGGAGTGGTGGTCCGGCAGTGAGGATTGTTCAATGTGGAACATGGTGTCTGACGCCCTCCTTCCTCCTCCTCAAACCTTCCGTCGCTCAGAAACCCCACACTCCAAATCCCTGGCTGCTCATCGCAAAATGACAGTTCCAACGGCCCCAACTGGGCAGAATCCCAAGCACAGGCCCCTCTTCCACTTCCTCGTCCTCTTCCTCCTCCTCGTCCTCCTCCTCGTCCTCGTCTTCCTCTTTCTCTTCCTCGCAGGGCGCCATCCCTGCCTCGCCTGGCGACGAGGCCTCGTCGCTCACGGTTACCCTCCCGTGCCGCACGGGGTCTATCCCCAACCCCGCACGGTGACCAGAGATAGGGTTGTATTACCGTGATGACGCGTCATTTCCACGTGGGATCAATTTTACTGATATTGCACGTCAGATTTCGTGAGGGGGGGGGGGGTTTTTGTGGTGTGGTTTGTGAAAAGATAGAATGAATGTGAGGCTGTTACTATATTTTTTTACACAGGAAAGTTTTGGTTGAACTTTTTGTATCTTGGTTGTTGTCATTCAAATATGGTCCATGGTTGTGTGGGTTTTTTTTGTAGGGTTTTTGTTGAGTGGTTTTGGATGCAAAAATTATTCTAGAATTTATTTGATGTGTGTTAGTGGGTATGTGTACATGTCATTGTAATTATTCTTTTATTTCTTATTTTTTGTTTATTTCTAAAAGAAATCGGTTCATTTAACTTTAAATCATTCAATTTTTTGTAAATTTCTTTTTCTAAAATGAATTAGCTACATACAAAATTACATAATACATTATTTCAAATAATATAAATAATAATTTTGTGTGAGAATACATAGAAAAATGTCACTTCAACAATATTTGGTTTTCCATATTCTACTATGCATAAAACCATCAGAATAGCACAAGTTTCAAATATTTATCAAATTTTATCGTTTTCCAAAATTTAATGGATAGTATAATGTAAGTTTTGAGAACTTCTTTTCAAAGAGGCAAATGAATCCATATTGTATGTTTTCAAAATTAATTCAAAATCATTCCAAAATCTAAAGCCCTAATTTTTGTTGTTTTGAGTGTGGTTTAATTTAGCTTAATGCATATTATGTCAAAATATTATATAATATCCAAAACTTCAATTGTTGAATTTCCTTATAAATATAATGTTGTATGAGTTATCAAATGTTTCAAAGTTATGGAAAATATTCAATTCAGTTTGTTATAATACAATTGTATTAAATGTAAATTTTTCATATATTTTCAAATGTAAAAATCGATGAATATATATATATATATATATATATATATATATATTCAATTCATAATATTACGTGTATTTATGCATATAAATAAAATAAAATAAAATAAAATAAAAATGATGATGTTTTATGATAAGTACTTAAAAGTATAAAATAAATCAGAGCTGAGTTTGTAGTCACTGTTTATTTTGTTGTTTAAAACATTGATTCAATATTTGTTTTAAAGTAAAAGTAAATAGCACAATATTCCACTTAATTCAATTATACTGATATTTTAAATTTAGCCTAATTTTTTTATTATATATATATATATATATACACACACACACATACATACATAAAAATTACAGCATTTGTATTATAGAATAGTTCAATTTTTGTGTCTGTAGGTGATGTGAGAAATTCAATACTATTGAATGCATTCAAACATGTTATTTCTATAAATTCAACAAAATATATTGTATTGTTTTAACATTTCTAATAATTCTAATAATAGAATTTTAAATAAATGAACTCACATAACCATGTAAAAGTTTCATTTAAAAATTTAAGGCAAAAGTAAATAATTTAATCAAATACATAAATTCCACAAATTATAATTATGTGCTTGAGAAATTGTTGAATTACTACAAAATGCAAAACATTAGATAGGGTAAAATTTGATTTGAACAGAAGCACATTAAGAATAAAGAAAACGTAATTTTTCCCACTTATTATCAATTAAGGAAATTATAAGCTATTAATAAAGCTTGTTTTCTATTATTCTTGTTGGGTTCCAATTTATTTACTCAGTTTAATATTTCAATCTTTATTCATTAAAATATTGAAAATTCTTTATCTACAACGTCTTAAAATAGAACCTAATATATAAATTATAAGGTAATGGAAATACTTGACATATTCATTCGTAGCTTTTAGTATAACACTAATTTAGATTGTTAAGTTAATACAATTGAAAAATATAATTTACTCAAACAATTACCTCAAGGAATTTTGAATAAATATTCACAGGCCTCTCAGAGATTTGTATCAAAACAGTTAATGATCCTATATTGATAGATTGTACTTGTTTGTATTAAAAAAATCTTCCATTTTTTTCTTTCTTTTTACCACAAGCTCATCAAAAAAAAATTAATTTTAACTGTTAGTGTTAGCTTTTCAAGAACATGTTTTTAAGTATTTGTTACTTTATGATTTTTTCAAATGATGTTTAATATATTTATGAATGTGTTGACATGTTCATAACATTTTTTCTTAAAATACAGCATAAATCTTATCTTTTTCACACATGCCCAAATTAAAAAATGAAAACTGTGAATTAAAGGATTTTCTTTACCAATAACACTGACAATTCTTATATTTAAAACAAAAAATTACAATAATACAAATTATAAAACTGCAATCCACGTCACATGAATTAAAGAAATATTAATAGAACTAGTTGTTTTTCCTTTACAAACAAAAGAATAATCCTGAAGTTACACCAATTTTAGCTGTTGCTCTTTGATAAACATTAAAGTAAAAAGAAAGAAAATGAAATGTTTTACATTGAAATTTATGGATCTCCAATTTTATTGAAAGCAGTTTGAGCTTCTTCCATTGTTTGCATAAGTTGAGAGGTTTCTTTACCCATCATGCCTTGTTCCTTTAATTTGTCATTTCTATCAACAATCACTTTTGTGATATTACCCAATTTATCCAATATTTGTTGGGTATTGTCTTTAATTATTTCTCGCTTTGTTTTTGAAATAGTGCTCTCTTTCATTGCTTCCTTCTCACATGTGGGTTTAGAAATGTTGCAATCTTTCATTTCTTCTTTTTCATGCTTGGTTTCTAATATGTTGCTATCTTTGAGTTCTTCTTTTCCATGCATGGGTTTTGAAATAATGCTATCTTTGATTTCTTCTTTTTCATGTTGTATTGGCTTTGATGGGGTGGTGTCCAAAATTGGGGCCAATGTGAGGGGCTCCGTTGGCACTTGGACCTCCATTTTGGAATTCTTTCCACAACCTATTGTGTTTCTAATAGCAATCTTCCAAAAAAATAATAAAGTGAGTGGAAATTCGTCTTAAAGGAAAAAAATTTGATAGAATCTCATCAATTAATTTTAAAGAAGTTTTGGTGATCTCTTTGACATAATGTTTTTGAAGATAATTCAATTATTTTGGAAAAAAGTCAATAGTTGATTTATATGCTATTTAAAGATCTTCAATGCTTGCATAATTGATTTGATTGGTTGTGAAATGGGATTTCTTTGTCACCATTTTTATTATGCTTTAAGTACTTCTGCTTCAATTACAATGAAAAAGTTAGCAAGAAAATCAATTTTCTGAATTTTGTAATGTAAATTTCATAACCTAAAATAGAAAATAAATAAATCAAATATGATATTGTAAATTCTGATATATTTTGATTTTTTAATTTTTAATTTTAAAAATATTCAATCTTATCAATAAATATAATAAAATGAAACATGAAAATAAGAAAAACCTAATGCACATCTAGGTTTTAGTCGTATTGAAGTGCTGACAAATGAATTAACATATGTTGCTTATGAATTAACATATGTTGCTTTTTGTTGAATTTCTGGAACTTCCTTCCACATTTAAAAAATAAAAAAAACTTATTCAAGTGATCAAGATTGTTTTTAAAATTTTTAATTTCAATTCAAAGAACTGAAACATTTATTTTTTGCAAAAAAGGAGAATTTAAACCAAAACGTGATGTGATGAGAATTTGTAATAGATATCAAAATTTTGTTTTTCACAAAAATATGCCCTTAGTTTCAAATAAGATTTCAATGACACAGAATTTTAGAAAATTAGAACAAAAAAACATGTTAGCTATGTATGTAATGATAAGAATGATTGCTTGCATTAAACTACTCTACATGTTAATTAGAAAAAGATCTTCATTTGTATTTCGTATCTCAAGCATGGATACATTTATCAATGTCTTAATTCAATAATTTAATATTTATTTCTCTTATTTACATTTATAAAGATGAATCACATTTGTGATAGACAGCAATGTACTAAAAAATACAACAAGGAAATTGTCTCTTACGTTGTTTCAAATAATGAATTTAAAAAATTTCAATAAAAAACAACTTAAATTGTCATGCAGAGAAGTATTTACTTCTCAAACTTGACACTCATATATATTTGTATTCAAAAGCCATGCACACAAATATTTTTTGTGTGTTGAATATCTACTTAAAAATCCTCTTTACTTCAATTCAACAGAAACTGATTTGTGTCCTTTGAGTGGTAAAATATCTTTTACAATTTAAGAAAAAAATGAGAAAATTGAAAGGTAACTAATAACACATGCAATTCTAAAATTTACACCTTATTACACAATAGAGTAAATAATAAAAAAGTAAATATTAAAAAAAAAAAAACATGTTTTTTTAGTACATTGCAATTTTCAAAGGATGTGTATAGTTATGAAATAACTAATAAAACACATTCATTGCATGTAACTATTCAACTATATATATATCTATACACACACACACATACATACATACATACATACAAAAATAGAATTTTTATTCTGAATAATTGAAATTTTGTTGTATATATTATTTTGGTACAATTAAGCATGAACTTGGTATGTATTAGGAACTATCCACATACAATAGTTTTTTACAAAATAACAACCACAATCAATATTGTGTGCAATAAGTTTTTTGCAAAAAGAAAATCATGGGTCCTAGTTTATTGCATTACTTTCATATATATTGATATATATAAATATATATTGATATATAGAAATATATATATATATATATATATATTTAATATTTTAAAGCATATACATTAGAAAAACTGCAAGTTTTCATTCCTATGCATTTGTGTTCTAAGCATTTGTAAGTTCTTTTGTGTTACTCAAATTATCTTCAAAATCAACTAGTTAGATTACAAGATTTGTAAATTTATTATTTTACTATTTTCCAAAAACCATTAAGTTGTATTGGCAAAGTAAAACCTCCAAAACATAACTAGTGGATAAACTTTGTATGATACTTTTGTTGTGTAAATTAAAATCCCCATAATGAGTAAATCAAATTATAAGCAAAGATCATTTGCTGACAAATCAGTAAGCTCTTTTCCTGTTTACAGACATTTAATGTTCAAAACTTCAATCAAAAAATAATAATCCACAGTTTACATGTGAGAATCAGTGCAATCTGAAAATTGTTCCAAGACAATTCATGTTGGTCCAAGATATACATTGAAAAAACATTCCATGGGCTGATAAATTGAAACACTGGGAGGTTTTTTAAGTAGACACAGTCATGCTTTTTCTGACCTTGACATCACATATGGACAGCTATCGTGGCACTCTCACAGTTGTAGAGAGTAAGAACAGACGAAACCTATTTGACCTTTTGCTACAATGATACAAAAAAGAACAAAAAACAAAAAACAAAAAAAAAGAACAAAAAAAGAAAAAAAAAAAAGAACAAAAGGAACATGTCACACTGAGCACATTCAGGTGGTTTTAGCAGCTGGTGGGTATCACATTGTCAAGCTTTCGTTAGCAGGAAGAGACTCATTGACACATGAAGAATGTTACACCGCAGAGTGTAGCTCAAAAACATGCAGCATGTTTGTGTAGGTTTTTAAGAAAGATGTCACTTACTTGTTTTGAAACAGAGGGCCTTCTCACGTCATCAGCCCGAGTTGAATCCTTGGGGTGCTAGATTTTGGACTAGCAGGAAAACTCATCTGGTACAAGAAAATAAAAATAAAAATAAAAGAATAAGAAAAGAAACAAAAAGAAAGAGGAAAAAACTTCTTGGGATTGCCTCAACTGCAGCTGTCTTTTTGCGCCTCGGACGATGGTTTCCTAGATGAGAACATGGGACAAGCTTTTTGCAGATGCTGCACACAGATGTAATCACTACCAACACTTGCTGGTATTAACAAGACGTGGGAACTAACGACTTTCGTACCAATCGTTGGTATGCCTCCGAGGATATCCAGAGCTGCAGCTATGACTGCAGTGAAGGTCAGTCTTCAGGCCTCTAAAACATTGTAAAAATCATGTTAGAAATACTAACTCGTGCAAGTTGCTACAATATCTTAAACATTCTGTTGCTCCTCATTAAGAGATGTAAGGGGCGCGCTAAATCTGACATAACGATCCCCTCTTCGACATCGCCATTTGCAATCTATAAAAACATCCACAAGGTTCAAAATGAAACTGCAAGACGCTACTAAATCACCGCACACAACCACACACATACACACTCACACAATGCAGTAAAAAAAGACAAATCAATGCAAAGCATTGTAGCAGGTTGATGTAGAGCCTTGCATCAGAACCGGGTTCAAATTGCGCCAGTGCACCACCTCGTGAGCTGGACTCATGCTACACAACATCGGGATGAAAAACTTAAACAAAAACTCCACCAATTGATGCCAAACAAACAAACAATAATATACTGAACTCTGGCACTCAATTTGGGTTTCTGCTGGAGACTCATCGCCACTGTACACCTGAAATGGCGAAGTGGGTAGGCGCGTCGATGACAGCGATGAGACGATGTGACAGAATTAGAAAAGCTTGCGCGGGGTATGGGATTCGAGGAAGGGTGGCGGGCTCCGACGCGGGTCACGAAAAGGCTCTCACCTCGTGCGGGTCACGAAAAGGCTCTCACCTCGTGCGGGTCGATGAGAAGCTCTGTAGCTAACAGAGAGCGTCCGTCAGAGAGGAAGACTGTAAATTCGCGGTGTCGTATGTGACGGTATCCTCCTTCATCTTCGCGGTTTCTCTCTCTCGATGACCCCTCCCCTTGCGGGGCTTCCTCTGTCCTCGGCTCACCCAGGTTTCAGGCCCGGCTTCCTCTCCGTCAAAGTTGAAGAAAGTCTTCTTCTCCATCAGCGCATTGTGAAACCCCAGACTCTTTCTTCCCCCTTCCAGCCCAACTTTGCAAGGGAAGGTATGTTCGCGCAATGCCCTCTGAGCTAGTCGTTACACTCTCTCTCTCCCTTCGATCTTTTCTCTGCTTCTCTTCCTCTTGGGGGATTGTGTCCGAGATTTGGTTGTTTTGGCTTTTCGGTTTTTTGCGTGTGAGTTTCTGGATCCGCGTTCCACGCGTTAACCTCCCGAATTCCCTCGCTACGTCTTTATGGGTTCCACTTTTGTGCTGGCCCCTACCGTCGCAGCTCTATTGCTGCTTCTATCTAGTGGTTCGTGTGTGAGTGCGCCTCGTTCGTAGCAGTGTCTCGTGGTGGGCATGATGAGATGTCATCTCGTTTGTTGACTGAGTTAGAGGTGAGTTCTCTACAGGTTGTTCCGGTGGTGGGTGTGGATCTCGACTTGGAGCCGTAGTCGAACAACCTTGATTTGGTGACCTCCTGACGTTGTGGAGGAGAATAGTTTTCTCGCTCTGTGGGTTTTTTGGTATTGAACCGCATCATAGGAGCTCTTGCAAAAGAAGTGGCGAATCATCACCAGCAGCTGCCATGCAGTGGCTTTCAGAAATGGTAAGGAAGTCATTTTTGAAAAACAGTCGCCATAGCTGCAATCATAGCTGCGCCTTGTTCTCGGTGGATGCTCTCTGAAACTGCTTCCGGCTGAATGTTCAACTGAGAAAGATAAGTGGTTGTACTGATTCGCGATTGGTTTTTTAATGAGAGTAGGGTATGGAGGATCACCAACTTGTGAGGCAGTTCGACCCGTTGTTTAACCAGAGCAGCGTCGAGCAATATGTTGGCGGGTTGCCTAGTGGGAGTAGCAACGATTATGTCGCACCCCTGGAGAGTTTGAAGCAGCAAAAGGAGCGACTGAGTTTTGCGGATCTGGACGGGTTATACCACCAAGAGCGACCCCAGAAGATGTCAAAACCGAACTGCTACGAGCCTAACCTGAACAACTTCCAGTATCAAGCGAATCCTCATTGGAATACGTCTATGGGTATTTCATCAGGCTTGGGTGGCATGACATTTGGATCTCATCAACCATCTGGGCAAAATCCTCATCAACAGCAGGAGCACCAGATGCTGCCCCAGCACCTCGACACCTATGCGATGCCTGTTCAAAACTTGCATGACAATGGTGCGATGCATCCGAGAACTCCAGGGAGTCAAGTAGACTCTGGAAGCTCAGCTGTATCTTTAGGTACAAAAGGCAGCAAGCTTGATGCTCTCTCCATGGAGGTTCTTCGAGGTTCAAGTCCTCTTTCCTCGATCGAATATGTCCAGCAGGGCAAGCAAAAATCATCAGGATTCTTTCCTCCAAATGGGGGTGGCTCTAGGCTCAGTATGCCTACCCAACCACCACCACCGGTGAAAAGCACAGGTCATACACAGGATCACATTATGGCTGAACGGAAGCGGCGGGAGAAGCTTAGTCAACGCTTCATTGCGCTTTCGGCGATTGTTCCCGGCTTGAAGAAAGTAAGTCTTTTGGACAAGCCCGTACCACGCTGGTCTTTACAAATATAGAAAGCTTTGGGTTTAGAAGTTTGAGTGGAGTTTAACCACCGTGTCATATATTGCTCGTGACTTGTGACAGATGGATAAAGCCTCTGTGCTGGGAGATGCAATCAAGTATGTAAAGACGTTGGAAGAGAAGCTCAAGACAATGGAAGAGAGGCTTCCGAAGAAGAGAATACGCTCACTTTCTAACAAGAAAAGCTCGCAGCCTTCAATAACTCCTGGTCCTGTTTCACAGGGAGGATCCAAGCCAGCTGTTGTAGTGAAGCAGCAGCTAAGCGACGATGTTGTTGATGAAGACGATGGCTCTCAACCTGAGATTGAAGCGCGGAAGATTGATAAAAATGTGCTCATAAGGATGCACTGCGAGAAGAGAAAGAGTTTACTCGTGAAATCACTTGCAGAACTCGAGAAGATGAAGTTGGTCATTCTTAATGCGAACATCCTCTCCTTCTCTGCAGCGACGGTGGATCTCACTTGCTGTGCCCAGGTGAGTTTGCTGTCTTTTATTCTCTTTTAACAGTGCTATGCACATCAAATGTCTGCTTATTTTCTCAGCTATTGAACCACGTTCGCTTTGTGCTAAACATCTGGTGTATGGGTGATTTAAGATGATTAGCAACTGAATTGACATAACGTGTCGAATTGCAGATGGCAGAAGGGTGTGAGATTAACACCGACGAGATTGTTCGATGTTTGCAAGAACTGTATTATACACTGGACGACTGACTGGACGACTGACTGAACGTGGTTGGAACTGGACTTGCACAAAAGCATGGAGTATGTGTCCACGACAACGGTCCAAAACGATAGCTATATCCACAGCTTTCAAAATTGTTTTTTAGAGAATCTCAGACAACGCCATCTGCGATCAGTGGGCTTCTTCCGTTCCTTCAGGTGAAAATGGACATGGCCATTGCATCGGAGTCTTTCAACGTCGTCAAACCATTCACAATTTTCAGCACAGTTCAAGTGCTTTTTCTTCAGATATCTTTGGTTCCTGTGGTTGTTCATATTACCAAGGAGTGTGTCTGCCTGGAGATACAACGAAGTTTTCAGGTCTCCTTTTTACCCGCCTGTCGCAACAAGCTGCTTTTTGAAGAGAGACCGGTCCACACATTCGCTTTGTACCATCTTCCATGAGCAGATTATTTTCCACACTCTGGGTCTTCTTCAGTTGTGCCCAGAACTCTACTCTGAGGGCTCCGATTCCATGACCAGCCTCCCCACCTTCAGTGCGGCATCTACCCTGGTCATGGCCGTTTTTGCGAAAGCCTTTGCTGATTGCGCTTGGTTTTTGTTTCACAGTAGAGTACTTGGCACAGCTGCAGTTATACATACTAGAGACGACCCTTTGTGGGGTTAGAATGGCTAAACCTAGTGCTGTTTTTTTCCCATCCGTATAAATGACAGAGTTAGGTCAGGCGTGGCGATTTGCCAGCTTGTTCTTTTGTAATGTGCAAGTGTGAAATAAATTTTTTAACCAAAAGCTGGTACTCATTATTCCCATTATGTTCCTTCGTCACTTGGAGTTGCTTTCCTCTCGTCTTCACCAGCAACGAAGTGAACAGGCTATCAAAACTCTACGACTGATCTTTATTTGAAATGGCCCTCCTGCCTGGAACAGTTGCCCGATAGCTGTCAGACTGGTGGCTTCTACTTTTAGTTGGAAGTCTTTATTCGTCCTCAGATGTGGTCCAAGTTAATTTGCTACTTTGCCATTATTATACCCAATCAGGGCCAAAGCAGAGCTTGCTTATCCATATGAAGCAAAGAAGAAGAAGAACCTCAAGTGGGGTCTACTCCATGGATTTCAGGAGATACTGCGGCTGGCAGAGCCTGGCCCACAGCATGAAAATAGCTGCATGGACAGCAGAAGAGTGGGATAATGAACCAATGCCTGTTTGCTTCTGGATTTTGATGTCGGAGTCTCCGCCCTCGGCTCAACTTGCCATTCTAGCCTCTGCAAGCAAAGAGGACTCATGTCGTGTGTGCAGGTTTCTCGAGCTATTTTTCTCACCGTCTTTCCTGTGCTTTGCATCATTGTAGTATCATTGTATGTATGCAGTACTCTCTTCTTTGGTATTTGATATGTATTTGCATGTATGAGTGTGACTATATTTATATACATATATACATATACATATATACATATACATATATACATATACATATATACATATACATATATACATATACATATATATATATATATAATTGCCTGGAAATATAAGCTTTTCAAAGTGTGAAATGAAGCATGAGATAGTAGAGTTGTTTCTTAAATAAGGAAACAATGTCTCTAGGTATATATAGAGTGATATATGCGCACATATGTCAGAAATAATTGAGTGTAGTTATTGCTTCATACGGCTTCATCTATGAAAAGAAGTTTGATACTCAAAATATGAATTTTTTTTATTTATTAATATACATGCACATTTGTATTCAAAGATTCTTTTGAAAAAAGAATATCTTCTAAAATAAAACTGTATATATTTATATGTAAGAAATTAATATTTTCACCCAGAGTTTTACTATTTCTACCCAACATTGTATTGTAGCCACCACACTATTGTTATTATTGTTGTGGGTTTGTGACTTGTTGTATTTAAGGAGCAACTTTATTTAGGTGCTTTGGAAGAAAAATTTGTGCTCTCTCAAGACCCTTACCTAGTGAGTTGTAGTGAGGGCATAAGAGTTGGACCTTGCTGCCAAAAATAATTCCCACTATGTTGGATTCCATTGCTAGCAAAGACAAAGGATTGCTCCAATGGGACACTGATAAAAGCAAAATTGCCTTTGAACTCGTCACAAAACAACAACAATGCGGTGAGTGCATCACAATGTTGGGTGGAAATAGTAAAACTCTAGGTGGAAAAATCAATTCCCTCTATATATACATATATATAAATAAAGTTCCCACATATGTGCAAATATTTTGAACTGATGTTGAATTGTTGTATTTTATGTTTAACTTGTTTGATTAAGGAAATAATACTTTTTTATGTTGGCATAATTGTAATTTTATATTTAACTATTATTTTAAAATTATGAACAAAGATATCTTTGATGCAAATTTTATTTACAGTAATACAGCTAATGCCCTAAATATTCCCTTCAAAAGCAAAGAAGTAGCAATTCAAAATCATATAAAATTATATTTTGATTAAGAGATATTTTAGATTCAAGAATTTGTGTATGCATTTAAAACTAATAAAAGAATGTTAATAAATATTCAATAATTTAAAAATATTTTATACTTTATGCTAATAATTTGAGGATGCTCTTCAAACAATTTTGAATTTTCCATAGATGTTACAATAACATAATCTTTCATTTTGAAGCATGTAAGATAAGAACCACTCTATTAATATCTTATTAACAAAGTTAAAATTTTAATTGTTGGTCTAATTTAAATTGTATGTTTTATAAACAAGATACATACATACATGAGAATAAAAAAAAATTAAACAAAAATTTGCAATTTTTTTTTTTTTGATATTGTTGTTGGTCTGTTGATTGATGTATTAAAAATACATCTTAATTGGAATATTTTCTCACTTGTATTGATACATACATACATACATACATACATAAGGATTGAGAGGGTTTATTATAAATAAAAAAATAAAATTTTAGTTATAATTTTAGTTTAAACATGTTTAGGAGGTGTTCTTTATCTACTAAGAAGGTTGTCACCTTATTCTTAGCAATGTAATTCTATTATCTTGATTCAAATTCTTAGCATGTTTTTTCAAAGCAATTTGGCAGTTTTCATTCAAAGATCTTACTACAGAAAAGATCACTTGGTATGCAATTTTAAATTAATTTTGATTGGATATATATATATATATATATATATATATTAAATTCTAGACTATTTTTTTATACATGCTTCATTTTTTCCTGTTTTAAAAAATATTCCATCTGTTTTGTGTTTCATTATTATTATTATTATTATTATTACAAATTTGATGTGTTTTGTATTAATATGCTTATGCTAAAATTAAAACTATCATAATTTTTTTCTTGTTTCAACAAAATACACCAATTAAAACATTTTTTTTTCAATTTAATAAATTGTACACACACTAGTGTATTCCCAGCCACCTTCCCATTGTTGAAGAGCTTTGTCATAAACAACATTGCACATTAATCCAACATCCCCTTTTGTAATGCTCTCTAGCAAAACTTTTGAGTTTTGTAGCATTGTTGCATGAGAGGATACAACATATAACTAGTTGTGGGAAATCCAAAGGTCATCCAAAATATTTCTTTGGACGGACACAATTCTATTATATTTATATATAAATTAATTAATTTACTAATATATTATTATACTTTAATAACACACAGATGTTCATTAATAAAATTTCAACAAAATTTTCAAAAATATTTCCAGCAAGCAGATTGTACCTCAAATTCAGAGTATGCAAAACTTTCAATTGGAATTAATAAATGCTATAAATAACAATGGCAAAGCTTATTGCACAACTTTTAACAGAACTGTTTATCTTAATCTATTATCAATTGGCACGTGGTACTGGGCCTACAAATAGCAAGAGTCATAACATGTGATTTTTATGTGAAAAAGCAGGTGCAGGAATATAGTATTATTAGAGGGCATCAAATTTATTTATTTTATTCATATTCATCACAGCCTGACCATGTGACACAACAATAATATTTTAGATTTTATAATTGGGTGAAATAAAAATTTATAATTACTCTAAAAATAAATATGTAAATGAAACTTGGATCAAGAAAAAACCTCATTCCAAGGATTACATTCTAATTTTGGAATTTGCAGAAGTTCGAAAAAGCTTGGTGTGCCAAAATGTTGGGATAATTCCTAATTTGCAATAATATAATTTATAGAACTAGAAATCCAGATTTTCTGTTCTTAGATTTGGAAAGTCAAATGTTTGGAAGGATTTTTACTGAAAGTAAAAAATCTGTTGTGACGTACGGAATTCTTGCAAAGTAAAAAGTTAATCTGTAGCTTTCTTTTAAAAAATCAATTAATAAAAAGTGTTATGGAAGTTGTTGGTAAGAATTAAAAATAAAAATAAATATAAAAGAGAAAAAAACAATTCCAATATACTTGCAACGTTGGCTTGGATCATAAAACAAGTATTTTGCAAGGTATTCATGCTTGAGTACTAAACTATTTACAAAATGCATGAAATATAGAAAATTTCATGAATCATGTTTCAGTTTTTGCATATATTTTTGTTTTAATGTCCAATAAATATGATTCTAAAAAACATGTGAACAGGACAAGAATAAACTCTTTTTGGTGGGGTATTGAAGCTTGGCATTGAAAGCACTTTCAAATTTTATAATATTTAGAAAGTGTGGTAAAACTTTTCAATATAAGACACATATGTTAGGAAAGAGTAGATGCTCAAAAATCAACTATTTATTTTATTTTATTTCTTTTTTTTGACAGATAGTGTTTGAGACTACATACGTCATCTTTGTGTCATAAAGTAATGGCATGATTGTCATTCGCATTGTTCAAAAAACCTTAAATAAAACCACCATATTGGACATAAATTTAATTTGATAAACTTGTGAATGTCACATATTTTAATTGCAAAGATTTATGTTTTATTATAACTGATTTAAATTTTTTTACATAAATATGACTATTATTGTTATTATTTTTACCAACTAGGATTCTCATTATTTTTTTTAAAATTGGAATTATAAAATACTCCTCTATATATATTAATGTTTTTAATATATTGGCAAAAATAATAACATGGTAACAAGTACATATAAATATGACTATTGTTGTTATTATTTTTGCCAATATATACAATATTCGAATTGTAAATCCAAATTTTTATCATTTTTGGTGTTGATTCTTTTTCAAATTTTAAAATAGATTGAAAATATATTATATATATATATATATATATATATATATAATTTATATTTTTTTCAAATAATTTGTATGACATCTTGGTTGAGTCTGTGGTAAAATTACTTTGGTACATCCAAAGTAAGAGCATTTGTAGGTTTTGTGTTTTCAAAAACAAATTAGAATTTAAACAAGAATAAACATAATAAAGCATTAAGTAGGATGAGGATTTAGCATTTATAAATTAATAAACTTATTTTCAAATCAAAGAGAAAAATTTAGCTTTTGATGAATCATATAGATATAATGAGTGCCATATAATTATTAATACTAAATTATTGCAAACTGTGTATTACAGTAAAGAGATCCTGAATACTAA
Source organism: Physcomitrellopsis africana (assembly GCA_036785485.1). Lineage (NCBI taxonomy): Eukaryota > Viridiplantae > Streptophyta > Bryopsida > Funariales > Funariaceae > Physcomitrellopsis > Physcomitrellopsis africana. The sequence goes on along the minus strand of JAWRVF010000077.1, from coordinate 576,943 downwards.
TAAAGACTCAAAAAATTAAAAAAGTACAATTGATAAGCACAACAATTGCTAAGTAAAATTTCAAAACTAAAGAAATTGGAAAATTTAGATTGCTTGATGTATTTTATAAATAAAATTAAAATTTGTTTACATACCTGGTGGTAAACTGAAAATATTAATGGTATAACTCATACTATATATGTTTCTAGATTTTCAGATTTTTTTAAAGAAACATTTTTTTTTTCATAAAAGGTGTTTTTAAGTTAAGATTTTGATTTTATTTTTGTTTATTATTATTAATATTATTACTCTTGTAGAAATTAATATTAAAATATCAAACTGTTGAATTATTTTACCAAAAATAAGTTAAATTGTTGTACTCCAAGGTGATTCTTTTTAGAATTATGGCTTGGTGTTTTCAAATTGATCAATTTATTTTATGAACTGTAATAATATTAAAAGAAGTAAGTAAAAATTTACCATTTCAAAAACTTATTCACCTTGAGTTAAGTTCAATAGAATATTTTCCCAGTAAAATACAAATTATCTTTAGTATTTATCTGAGATATTATAAATTGTAAAACGATTACTATCTTAAACCTAGAATAATAATTAATGTGCTCTACTTGGTATTGTTAGCATAAATGCTATAAAAAAATAAAAACTATTATTAGAAACAATTTAAATTTTGAATTATACCAAAATAACATAAAACTATTGATTTTTAAAATTCATATCTTAGTTTTTAACTTTAGTACTTAATCACATTGAATCAATACTAAAGTATATCCAAAGGTGTTTTAAAAAAAATGCTATTTAATAATATTTACATATATATGGTAAATGATATATATATATATATATATATATAATAGAAGGTATAAATTGGTTTGAATAAATGTATATATGTGTGTATATATATAAATATATATATATATATATGTGTTTTTTTTGGTATGGAATTTGAAATATGAAGGATATAATACCCTATAATATATCACTGCAAATTTACAAAAAGTAATAATAGTGTAAATTTTTTCAAAAACATTGCATCTAAGTGAAAACTGTTTTAGAACTTAAACTGTATAATCTTTACATTTTCTTACTAAAGACGCTCAACTATAATAAGAAAACGAAAATGAAACTTTTCAAAGAAAAAAGAAATTTGGTTTAACCACTGCTTAAGTTAGTACAAAAATCATTAAAATATCATTAATTTTGCATCTTAGAAACACACTAAGGAAATAAATATAATAGAGGCCATAGTTTTAGTACATAATAAATAACATTATATCATTATTTTTTATTGGACTTCCTTGGGAAAGAATAGAGTAACAGCATTCACATTAAAATTGTGCAACATTCAATCATTCACAAATTATTATTCAAGAATCATAAAAATAAGTTATTTAAAAATATAAGTTAACTAGACTTGAATTGTATTTTAATTATCTTTGTTATTGATTTTAAATGATTGAATACATTTTTATAATTGGAAATTTTCTGGCTATTTTAAAAAGTAATACTTAAAAGAATGTTAGGGTTGATTTTAGTACCAACTAATATTTAAGCTACTGTTATTTGACTTGAGGTTGGGCAACGTGTACAATCTCGAAGTAAAAGTCTTAAAAGTACATATTCATAGACTAAATTAACACAATTTTAATTTTTGATCTTTAATTTTTTGTCATTTTAAAAATTCCTTATGTAACTTGATAAAATTTCTTAATTTAAAACTTTTTTATGCTGTAAATCCTGCAAATTTACTCCCTAGAAAGACAATGCAACATTATTTAAGATTTAGAAACTTTAAGATTACAAGCATTTTTTTTGCTAAAAATATTAACAAATAGAGAAATAAGTGAATTTTAATTGTATATTTACACAGCATTATATGCACTATTGTCATATTAATAATATAAAAAATAAATTGAAATCCTGTTTACAATCTATAGGATCTTAGTGAAAAAATATGCAAGAAAAGAGAGCTTAAATAAATAAATAAATAGTTTGATTTTCTTTTTGTATAAATTTTAAAAATAATCATTTTTAAAACTATTTTGAAGACAAACATGCAATAAAATGTAGTATTACATTAATTTGTTTTTTGAAGTTATATTTTAAGGATTATTAGCCAAATGCATTTTAGGTAGAAAGAAGATGATGATTTCTCCTTTAAAATCAGTTGTATCTATAAATCCTTTGGAAAGAGGGTACTTTTTGACTATTACTCTACATAACCAATACATGGCCTTTTGAAGAATATTTTAGATTTTGTTTTTTGAATTTAACTTTTGGTTTTTATTAATAATAATATTATCATTATTATATACTAAATTTAGTAGATACATGTTAGATGTTTTCTTATAATCTTTTTGAAATTGATAATTAAGTTCTTTTTGACCTTGTTAACACTAATAACAAAATTCTTTTACTTCCTTGCATTTGTGTCTTAAAAGAAATTGGCCACATGTTTTAATTCATACATTTACAATTTGTTTTGTTTTGTTTATTTATTTACTTATTTTACTTACACAGTATTATTTAGATTAAATAATTATGGTTTGTAAAAGGCAGAAATGGCGAGAAAAAAATAAGAGATTCAATATAATAACAATGAAGTGAATTTGTTAATTTTATTTATTTGCTTATTAAAGTTAAACAACTCAATATTATATTAAGATTTTATGTGAATAAGATTGCTCTGACTTACATGAGTATATTTTATTTTTAAAAAGTTCTCTTAAAATCTATATTTAGATTATTTATTCATTTAAAAATATTTTTTATTCAAAGAATATTTGTTAACAAAGAAATGATAAGATTTTTTTTTTTTTTTTTGTTTTTTTTTTTTCGTAAAATTTATAGTATAGTTAAAGTCTTTAATACACTTATAAGTTATAATTTTGTGCCATAATATAAATTTAAACTTTTTTGTAGATCAGGATTTTTTTTTTTTTTTTTTTATTTTTTTTACAGCTTTCTGGAGACTTGAATATATTTAGAATTTTTTTTAATATACAATTTGCATTGAAGCATGACTTTATAAGCCTCGTAGCTTTTAAAGTACAATTTTCTTGTTCAAGGTGTACAGTGACAGAAACATTTTAGAAGTCTTAACAGTCCTTCAATTTGATAATGTTTTCAAAAGATTCTCTGAGTTGATTTTAGAAACAATAATATTACACTCTATACTCCAATCTTTACCAAATTCATAATAGAATATATGGTGATTAAAAAGTGTAAGAGATATAGTCTTAAAATAACATTCATTTGCGAGTTGTGTAAGGAAATAAACATCAGCAGTTCTTTCATCTTAGATACATTATAAAATAAAACTTTTACTGCAAAATAAAAAAATGCTACCATGTGGTACTATTTTAGAATTTTTAAAATTTAATTAACATAATATTTGGCTCTTTAGGAGTATCACTAATAAATATATATATATATATATATATGTATTTAAAAGTTCATTTTTATTACTTTGTATAGTTAGAAATTTTAACTCATTCTTGTTGTTGTTTTGCTTTTGTTTTGCTTTTTTTGTTGATCTTATGTTGTTGTTAAGGATGATTTGAATTTTATGTTATATATATATATATTTTAGCATTTTAAATTTGTGTGTATAAATGTTTTAATTTTAGATTTATAGAAATGTAATTTTCTTTTATAATAGAAAATAGTATATTTTTAAGTCTAAAAAAAACCACTAAATTCGGTCAAATAAATAATTCTTATATTTGGTCTAAGTCTAATTTTGTTTTTTATATCTATGTGAATGTAATTTTATTTTTTATATTTGGATATAAATGTGAGCATCTGTTACAATATATTTTTTTGTTTGGATGTAAATAAAGCTAAGTAAACATGAGAAATAAAGATATATTATTCTAAAAATATTATAAATAAACTTACACAAAATAAATTAAACTCCAAATCTATAACTCATTTAATTATATTTTTATTTTATGATTTAAAAATAAATAAATTATACATCTTATTTATGTAAAGCTGAATTTAATTCTTTTATATCTTATTAGATGGCAAGTGTATGTTTATTGTTAGTACTATAAAAACTTTATTAGATTACTATGATGTAATAAACTTATTAAAAGTATGTTTGTATACAATGCTCAATATGATAGTGTAGTTGATTATACTTAAAAGTTAAAAGAGTGAATTAATAATAATAATGATTAAAATTGAATTATTATTGAATTTCCATATATTCACTACAATTAAAAGAAAAAGATATTTTAATATTAAATATGGATCAAATCAAAAAATAAATAAAATAAAATACATGTTATGAAAAAAAATTATAATAAGTCATAACTATTATTAATTATAATATTTCAAATAAGCATAATACATAACATAATAAAACATGTGCTGTATACAAATCATCATTCAAATTATCCAATAAATTAAACTTACTTAAATATCTTAAAGATCATAAACTATAATTTTGCTTTATTCTATAATTTTTTTTTTATAAATATTATCATTGTAATTAATGTCCATACCACTTTAAATAAATAGAAGTAGATAGAAGTAAGTAATAAATATAGGAACATGTTAAGAAGATAATATGTTTAAATATATTCCTTATGAAGCTTTGAAGAAGTTTCATACGTATAAATTAGATATTTAGACTTTTATAGATATACCACATAGCTATCAACACTTGTCCTACAAGTTTTTTATTATTAGAAAGTCACATTGGAAGTAACCTAAGCTTTGCAATCTTTAGAAAGCTTCTACGAGACCTTTTTGGTAGCTAGTATATATGGAGGTAAGACTAAAGCCATCTTCACTCTTGTTAACATCTTCTTGTGTTTTAGTCTTGGTTCAAGACTCTTTAGATTCTTTGCAATTGACAATGGCCATTATATATTTTTTATTTTTATTTTTATTTATCTCTTATTTATCTCTTATTTATCTATTTTCTTTTTAGTAATAATACAAGAGTATATTGTCTCATTACAATTTTGATATGATTTGTGTCCTTGACAATCATAATAAAAATCATATATGCATGTATGTGTATATATATACTAAAGAAAAAAGTATTTATATAAGTCCATTTATTTATGAAGTCATCCAATAGTATTTAGCAAATACTTGTGTTAATTAAAAGTTTCAATAAATAAGAAAGGTAGAAAGAGATTTAATATCTAAGATTGATACAAAGAACCACATCCACCCCATAGGTTTTAACTGTATTAAATATTGTCCACTTTGTAAAAAACACATATCATTCTTCTATTTTAATTTTCTTATTGTGATATCATTTTAAAAATAAATCCATAATTAATTTCTACCTCTTCCATAAGCATTAAGGACTTTATTGCTTTAACATATTACTTCCAAAATACAACAAGAGACTTTAATGCTAGTATATATAATATATATATAAATATATATATAAATAAATATATATATATTATGTATATATCTTTCTATAGAAGGTGTTAGCGGGACATCACTCTTGTATTAGCAAGACATCATCTTTTATTTTTAATAAGAGTAAAAAATCTCATATCTTTATCCACATACCTCATTCAACAAGATCCCTCATTCTTATAACAACATCATGCTATTGGAAGCCCCACCTCTCTTTAATTATAGATGTCTCACTATATTGTTGGGCAACCAATGAAGTCTAGAGTTTTTGCAACAACCTTGGGGGCAACACCAACTTTCAACAATGTAGTTGTGATTTTTTTTTGGTTTGCATTCATTCTCCATTGTGGATGCAAATAAAATTGATCCTTTTAGTTCTTCAACTAGATGATTGCCCATGTTTAGGCAGTGAGGCTTCTAATGGCATCATGTTAAGTGAGGCTTCTAATGGGATCTTCTTAAGTATGGTCTTTAAATAAAAATATAAGATTTTTTATTTTTATTAAAAATGAAAGATGATGTCCTACTATCACCTCCTTCTTTCTAAACAAATATGCAAAGAATAGGAAATGTTGTCAAACACTAATCATGTATTGACGCACCCTTTCATATGGGATAAGAACCAACGTTCCATTCCAATAGAGAATCCATGGTCCATGGCCGGGAGGCATGCCACCCCGCCACAAATGCAACAAGGGGGAGCGTGGACACACACACACGCCTCGTTTTCCCACCACGATTGTGGGGCATCCCAAACACACGAGGAATGACTAAGAAGACGAAGAAGACGAAGAAGACGAAGAATCTTTCAAACCCAGTTGCGCACGGGGCGGGAGTCAGATCCACCATTGCCCTAATCCTGCTATTGCTAATGCTGTTGCAGATGGATGTGAAAATGTGTGAGTGTGTGAGAGAGAGGGGGGAGGGGGGATGCCTGAGAATATGCGATGCGGGTGAAGGGAAGAGAGGTGGCACACGCAAGGACTTTCACAAGCTGGTCATGGGGGGGACGCTCACAGGTTTTCCAGGATTCGCATTGCCATGCGCTTCACGACAATTGACTTTTCATCTGCACAGTCTCGATTCCCTCGCATGGGAGAGTATTCTTCTGCTCCTCGCAATTCTGCGAACTCCACCTGTTTTTATCTCCGGGAGTAGGGGATGGATGTTTTGTGGGTGGTTGCGTGAGTGAGTTGTGGAGGTGACATGGGAAGATCTGTTGCTGCTGCTGCTTCTGCATGAGGCCTGCTGGTCAATCTCGTTGTGGAGGTCGCGTGCGCAGCCTAGTGGGCTTTTGTTTCAGTACGGGAGGAACACGTTTGTGGAAGTTTGGTTGCAGTTTGCGAATTGGGTTCTGGATTTGGTGCGCGAAAATGGGGTCGTAGATGTGTCTTTGTTGTGATTGGAATTGGTCCCCGGTTTAGTTATTGGTGATGTGTAGTTGTTGTTCGTCGATCGAATGGATCTATGGAATGGAGTTGGCGGAGCTACTGGATGTGGAGAGGAGTTGAGGAGCGAAACCTCTCCTGAATTGGCTCATGAGCGGCCGGTTCGCGCAGACTTTAGACAGAGATAGAGTTTTTTTTTTTTTTTTTTTTTTTTTTCCCATTTCGACTGACGTAGAAGGTGGAAGTAGCCATTAGTGTCCTTCAGGTCGTTACATCCGGTGGCACAGCAGGCATTCTAGAGGGCAGTTGAAAAGGAGGGAAATCATGGCGAGCTTAGGGAAGATAATCAAGGACGATAGGCATCCAACCTGGTTGGTGGATTCCATCATCTTGTCTGCCGTAGTTTACAGCCCAAAACCTGCAGATGAACTGAAGTTAATGGAACGGGAATACGGGCTGCCATCTACTGCAAATTATGAGTTTATCCCTGCCGAAGAGCTGAGTGAAAACGGATTTGGGCACTGCAAGCAACCCCTACTCGTGGTGCGGTCTCTAGCGGGTAACCATTACGTTGTAGCATGTCGCGGGACCAGCGACGTGAGTGATGCACTCGTAGATCTGAATTTCATGCAGCGAACCATGACCTTGCTTCCTGGAGCAGCGCATGCTGGGTTTCTGGATAGGGCGAGGTCAATCCCATTGGAGTACTTTCGAAGGTTGTTGATCCGGGGTGAGCGCCTGGTGCTCACAGGTCACTCCCTTGGTGGTGCCGTTGCCTCTCTTCTCACCCTTAGGTAACGTGGTCAAATTACCTAAAAAAGTGCTTCATCAGAGTAGGATTCTTGAGTTGACAATGTATAATCTATGTTTTAACACTTCCCTTTCCTTTCAGACTGCTTCAAGTGTTGATTGCCAAAATTACAAGAACATTGTCTAATTCCCTTCCCCCAAGTCCATCTTTGAATGTTTTATTGAAGTGTTTCCCACTTCCAGGCTTCTTGAGTCAACTGGAAAGTGGTGTCATGATCAGGTGCAGTGCTACACATTTGGTTGCCCTTTCTTCGCAGACTACCGTCTCGCAAGGTGCGTACATTGCTCATAATCATTCATAGAGAATTATGAACTTGCGAGCAGAAAGCACGCAAGATTGTAGCATAGATTTCAAACCACCTTTGATTTATGATTGCTCGTTTGATTGTTTTTTGTACCTCTGTGTGTGATCTTAACTTGTACGTATAACTGCGTGCAATAGATACATCAATAAACGCTACAAGCGCCACTTAATTCATATTGTGTCTCGGAACGACATCGTGCCTAAGGTGATGCCGGTTGCTTTCACAATTTACACCATTTGGGCTGGGCTTGGTGTTGGACCCTTTAGGGAACTGATGCATTTGACACGCGTTGCTGTGCTCTTTGCTCAAGTGTTGAAGGTGAAGCCTAAAAAGCTGCCGTTCGTCGTAGCTGGCACGCAAGCTATGACGTGGCTGCCTTCGTTGTTGCGGTTTCTTCTCCATCGTACGCTGGCTTTGGCTCTTTCCCACCAGTCAGGCTACGGATATGCGTTCGCAGGTCACATGGTTTTGCTCGACACAGAGACAAATTTCTTGGAGTACGCTGACATGGAGCGCTGGAAGATGGGAAACCACTTGAATTTCCACATGAATATGGGCTCGATGGAAGGTGTCAAGGAGCACTCGCTGCTTAATTATATTGACCATGTCTTTGGGGTAGAATCAATTAAACAATCCAACCGAATGCAGGATATTGACGTCTTTGCAGCAGTTAGGCAACATGAAGAGGGTGGAGATAACCCCTCCAATCCTAAGGTGGAGGTCTGCACGACAACGTTGAATGTGAAGTGGCCCAATGGGAAGAAGGCTCAAAAACAGGTATCACCCAGTTGGACTTCGTATTTGAGGATGTTCAAGTTTGTTAGTTCCACTTGATAAGTCGGGGTTGAGTGTGACGATCCTCATTACGAATACTCGGGAATGAGGCAGTGTTGTACTGGCTTAGATCGGGTCTTTCTCATTGAACAATTATGTGGACTTGCAGCTTCTTTTACAAAAGAAAGAGGCAAAGGATCCTCTTGGCCACAAAAAGACACTTATTTCGAGAAGTTTAACGACGAAGCCGAAGCCTGAGCCGAAGCCATCCGCCAAGGCACTGAAAAGTCGAGTGGCATGTTTGATTTTTGCCCGTCGCATGGATGAAGCACACCCCAAGCGGTTTCAAATGCAGAAGCGGCAAAGGGGACTTTTGAAGCAAGTAGGAAGGTCGTTCCATTCAATTACCAAATTTGTGCATCGTTTTGATGGACTTCTTCTTGCTTCCTCAGTTATATGTATAGGTACCCAACTTAAGCGATGGTTTTTTAATGCTCCGCTCCCTTCGACGTAGGAGCCATTGTGCTGGCATTATCAGAGGGTGAGCAATTCCATCCTTGTATACAGAGATACGTCACGGTTTCCCATTTACAATAACCCGGGTTCACAGATAAACTTCAGATGGGCTGCATGTTGGTGATGTGATTAGCAGTGAATTTGTTGTGTGTTAGTCATTGAGTAGATGCTCGCAAGCCAAACTGGGATGAAGTTGAGACGAGGATTTCATTCCAGAGCTAAATTATTGACGGTTGTGAGTTGACTCCGCTCTCCATCTACAAGCGTGGGCCACCAATTAATACCACAAATTCGTCAGCTTCAATCATGTTCGGTAGCGATTTAGTCCCGATGGATGCCCCCACAATTCTTGTCGCCTCCATTGCTCTTTATAACACACTTCCATCCAAAAATATTGTCTCACATGCACAGCGCTTACACTAGTGCAAGTCTTTCGGAAGCCTCAAATTTCTGGTTTTGGCTTTTTGTCCAATCGAAACCGGTTATTCAAATCCTGTGTCAACCATAAAGTTTCCACAGATTAATAGACTTATGACAATATCAAATGCGTCGACTACGCTAATTTGTCGTTCATGTACGGAAGAATGTTTGATAGTAGTTGGTCTACGTGTATAAAACGTTCCATTCATATTGCAATTGTGAAAACAATCATGTGGAACGTTCCATTCATATTTGCACTAATTATCCCATCGCTAGAGTGTGGCAACACCCTCTGGAATGTTCACAGAAAAAAATCTGGTGGATACAAGGCATCTCTTCAGATTCGGCAGAACACTCCTTGAGCTAGTGTTGGATGAGAAAAATTCGCACCCACCTTTTCTGTGCCACGTCGCATACGTTTTGACTCGAAACCAAATTTGGCATTAGAAAATTTCTCATGCGATCCATTGAAGGTTTTGTGTCCATGCAATCCTTGTGGACGACTTTCTTCTAGGTACTTGCATAGGCTATGCTCCCCCTTGGCCCACTTCTATTTGAATCTATCCAATTTCTCAATATTTGCGACTGTACGATAATCCATGACACGATTTCTCACTCCAATCTCACGGGGTCCTGGCTCCCTGTAGAGCGGTTGATCTTCAATCCCACACAAACCATCATTTCCAGCCTAGTTGGTGAACAGTAAGTCCCTCTCGATCGAGGGGAAGATGTTTTTTTTTTGCATTCGCCGAAATCTACTTGTACCCAATTCTGGATTCGATTCCTGTAGCAGCACACGTAATCAAGGATTTGAGGACGAAGGGTGGATGTTAGGGTGCACTTGTTTACGAGGATGGATGATGGATGAGCAAGAGGGGCAATCGGAGCAAGAGCAGCAACCGATGAACAGTGAATGTGGGGCGACAGTGGTGGGCCGCCAAAGGAGACTCGACATTTCGAATCTTGAGGGAAGGCGCCAAATACATTCCAAAGGCCTAGGCCAAATGGGTCGTTGCTAAGAAGGAGCGTCATCCAAAGCGGCGCCAAACGACACATTAACACAGTCTTCCTCCTCTTCCTGCTTCTGCTTCAAGCTTCTCCTTCAATCCTCTTCCTCACCTGCCCTTGATTATGTTAGCTTAGTGCTGGGATTACTGGTGCATTAAACTCGCCTCGTGTAGTCTCGCATCGCCCCTTCCCCCACCTCGCATCGCCACCTTCTCCTTTACTCAGTTATTGCTTCTAACGTCTTCACTGCTTGATTAGGGTTGCGCCTCCTTCAACTTGCTTTCTTCCCATATTTTCTTTTTTGCTTCTGCTCTTCCAGTATGGCCACTGCCAGTGCAGCCACTGAAGGTGCTACCACCAGTGCGGCGACCGAGGAGGAGATTCACCATGGCCCATACCTTGTCGAGCATCTTCAGAGTTGTGGTATTAGTGCGCTTGATTTGAAGAAGCTGAAGGACGCGGGGTATTGCACTGTGGAAGCTGTTGCTTACTCCGCGAAGAAAGATCTTGTGAATATCAAGGGGCTGAGCGATGCTAAGGTGGATAAGATTATTGAGGCAGCGGGGAAGCTTGTTCCTATGGGCTTCACCAGCGCTAAGCAGATGCATGAGCAGCGGGCGGAGCTCATTCAAATCACCACTGGGTCCAAGGAGTTTGATAGCATTCTCGAAGGCGGCATTGAGACGGGCTCCATTACAGAGATCTACGGAGAGTTTCGTTCGGGTAAGAGCCAGATCTGTCATACTCTCTGCGTCACATGTCAGCTCCCATTAGACCAGGGTGGAGGTGAGGGGAAAGCATTGTACATCGATGCAGAGGGCACGTTCAGACCTCAGCGGTTGCTTCAAATTGCAGAGAAGTATGGCCTAAACGGACAAGATGTTCTCGACAATGTGGCTTATGCTCGAGCGTACAATACCGACCATCAGACGAAGCTGCTAGTAGAGGCTGCGTCCATGATGGCCGAGACTAGGTTTGCCCTAATGGTGGTAGATAGCGCGACAGCATTATACAGGACGGACTATTCCGGAAGAGGGGAGCTTGCAGCCCGTCAATTCCACCTTGCTAAATTTCTTCGGGGTTGCCAGAAGATGGCAGATGAATTCGGTATCGCTGTGGTGGTAACAAATCAGGTGGTAGCTCAAGTTGACGGCTCTGCGATGTTCAATGGTCCTCAATTTAAACCCATTGGCGGCAACATTATCGCCCATGCATCTACTACCAGGTTATCAGTGCGAAAAGGTCGTGGTGAGGAACGTGTAATCAAGGTGGTTGCTTCTCCATGCTTGGCAGAACAAGAGGCTCGCTTTCAGATCACCAATGAGGGCGTCGTTGACGTGAAAGAGTAACCCGCAGAGGTAGCGAATTTCGCCCATCTGGAAGCATATCTCTTGTTCTCTCAATCCTTAGCTCTCATTATTTACCAGTGGCACTTCATAGCACTTGTGTTAGCTAGTGATTTGGATTGGAAGACCCAATTCCGGAATCCCCTGACGTCGCCACAAGCTTCTTGGAAGTGTATATAATGTGGCAGAACCCACGTTTCAAGTGCCTGTGACATAGTACAGGAGAGACAAACTGTTGGCCAGAGACACGATCTGGGTCAATTCTGGCTCCAACCAGGAGGGTAATGGTTCAATCACGCTTAGTAAACCCTGTTTGTAGAGCTGTGGACCTGTTGGAGTTGTGCTCAGCTCGAGTGACAGTAATATTCGATGCAGTTAAGCGTTGGTCAGTGTGAGTAGCTTTGCGATTGCACGTTGCCATTGCCAACCCCTTCGGAAGTAGCGCGAGTAACTAAAAGTGACCCACCTTTTGGCGTAATCTTCGTAAGTGAATGTGACAAACATGAAATGTCGGCACATTCATGGTTAGTTTCTGCATAGCTAGGATGAAAGCCTAATTTCTCTCCATTCTGAGAGGGTGCTTCGAAGCATGCTTCGAAGTTGTCAGATTACAGGAGTTGAATATACTCAAAAATCTTGCTATTCGGGAAACGAACTAATAAAGACCCGGCCTCATGAAATCCATCGCTCTACACTTTCGTGTGATGATGAGAACATGAGGACGTTTCCAAGAAGAGACCTGTCATGAATTGAGAGTTGTCCTGCGGAGTTGACTGTAGACCATGGTCAAGCCACCACAAGAGATAAGGGAATGAATCATAGATGAAAGTGATATGAAATCCTGTTTGACAAACAGTCATGACCCACTATCCATTTCGGAAGCTCTCAGAAGATGAACATACAGAGCTTTGTTCACAGTGAAGTATTTTTTATTGAAACCGTTCTATTAGTGCAATAGTATCGCTGTTACAACACCAATTCAGCAGAATAACTCTGATAACGATTCTCGGCAGGGGCGGGAACCTAAAACCCCTGCATTTTGGTCGAATCTCACAATGACCAACAACACCAGCTGCACCAAGAATCAAGAACAAATTGCAGTATGAGTCACATTTACCTGAATTCATCAGTAGTGAGTATCACATTTAGCACATCACCACGGTTGTCTTTATGACGAGCCAACTACGACATTCACCGACTAAAATACGGGAAATACTGATGTGGTAAACAATTAGTGAGAATATGGTCTTCACGACCATGGAATTACCGCAAAGCCGCCCCTCTTAAATTAAATACATCACCAAGTGCTGTTCAGGCGTGACTGATATCATGGGGACATTCATCCTACAGTAATCAAGCGGCCCCAACTGATTTGCCTTAACTTCTCGTTTGCTACAATTTTCAAACTAATGAATACTTACAAGATTACTAAATCACCGCGAATATGGTACTAGCTGAAAAGTAAGCAGAGAAGCCAACACGTATTTTACTGGTCCGCTGTACTAGAAATCCTGGTAAAAAAATTAATCCTAACCAAGGGCCAGAGATGACCTGTACAATGGGCTCCTTTGTGAGCTATCATAGAATTTACAAAACCACATCCCAGATGCAAGGGTTGTACTCAAATGATATATGTTCATAACGGTTATGTGTCATAGTCGGAGTTAATACCGAATATGCGCACTCTATGCATATTTGGAAACTTGGCTATCACCAACCAACACACCGCAATCGTGTTTAAGAAAAGATTTGGATTCCTGTAGTCCGTTGTATGAGAAGCTATTAAATACCTGCCATATACCAATTCCACAAGCTGGTCAATAAAAAGCGATACCAGCATAAAGCTCACAATGCTGATTGTGGACCTTCACATACTTTTGTGTGTAATAAGACGTACAATTTGGACCATACAGCGTGTCGTGTAATACATCTGGCATTCAGATAAGATTGATCCTAACAAAAACGTACAAGTATCCACAGTGGTCGACGCAATTAAAGGAGATAATGGTGCTATAGTGTAGACAGTATTAAGACGAGTTCAGTATAAAGTGACACACTCCGCAGTAAGTGGAGTACTACGCAGAAAATAAAACCAATCAGAAAGAGGCCTTATCAGGGGCTCCAGATCGACCTAAAACTAGCAGAAGAGGTAGGGAAATAAAATAAAACACAACTAAAAAATTAATAATACAAATTTAAAATTTCAATTTACTATGGTATAGCGCAGAAGTGCAATCGATATAATGCCCGCTATACATAATTCTAAAATATTATTACGCCGCTAAGAATATGAAACATTTTCGTGAGATACCCAGAAAACGAGTAGACAGATACGAATAGATATTCGCCCTGTGCTGGACAGCGTTCCAGAAACAAATATGATATTAAGTTACCTTTTCGACAAAAGAATCATGAATATTTGAGAAATGCGCTTTCAGACAAACGTGAATATCTTCCAAGGTAATATGAAACAGGTACTCGGAATAGGCAAGAATTCAATTCTACAAAGACTCGCTATTCCTGATGTGTACTCTGGGCACAAATGCTCCTAATGTTATTTCAAACAAATGGTCAATACCCTGACCATCCTGACTTGCTTCGCTGGCTCTCTCCAATATGATGTCTAGTAGCCAAGCCTAATTTCAAAAAGATAAGTGTCCAGCTATGAGATTGCCATGAAGGCACTAGCAATAATAAACCTCAACATGAAGAAAGATCCTAGTCATTTGTGATCAAGAGTCGAGCACAAAAAATTACGGAGTAAATCAAGCATAATAAGTCGACTGGAATTGAAGGAGCCTGAAATTCGAACTCTAATTGAGATGAGAATTACCACAAAGGGAAACATTTCTCTCCGGATAAAGATGCAAGAGATCTCCACACAGCACCCTCATAATCGAACTCAGAGTAAGCCGCACAAAGAATAAAAGAGACCGAGAGTAAAAGATACGTACAGAACGACAGGGACGACAGTCAAAAACTTCCGGTTACGAGTGAGCTGACGGCCATCATCCACTTGCTCCCACCATGTTAGCTTCCCATAATCACCTTGGTCTTCAGCGAACGGAGTCCCTTTCTTCCAATGAAAGAATCTATACGTCGCCTGCTCTCAATCGAATCCAACACAACCATTTCCAGTTCAAAAACAGCAAAGCTTCGGGAACCATTATCCCAGAGTCTACGCCATTCCACCAATCACGAGTTAACAATTCACTCCCAATCGACCGCCAATTCACGCAATGCTCACACGCAGAAGGAAAGACAAAAACCGACAGCCGCCCCGTCCCGAAATCAGCCCGCCCGGAAACAGATTGCACACAGCAATTGAACAGAGGAAGGGGGGACATTACGGCGAAGTGGACGAGGTTGACTACAGTCCATGCGGTGCCGGCCTCGCATCGAAACACTGCAACGATTGCGAGCCACGAGAACAAGATAATCAGAATATACGTCGTCCAAATGCCAGGGTACTGAAACCACGAAGTGTTCTTGTTTATGTCGCGGTGCGGCATCACCTTCACGTAAAGCCCTCCGCAAGTCTCCACAGCCGCCTCAACTCGCCTACTCCAGCGATGGAGCAGCCCTTCCGCCATGCTCATCACGCTCTCCAGCTCCTCCAGCGTTAGGCGAGCAGAAGTAGGCGGCGCTGATAGCTAGAGAAATTCCAGGAAGGCAGGCAGGCAAAAAAAAAGGAGGAGGAGCAGTATCGCAAATGAAACGCAAGCAAAGGAAAGGGAAAGGGGGCGAAGAAACAATCACAGGGCTCGACAGAGACGGCGGACAGTACAGAGGCCTGAGTGGGAATCGACCGGGGTGAACCACCCTTGGTGACCGGTAACCCCGGTTGGAGGTTGCTACCGGCGCGAGAGAATCTCGGGTTCCCATCATTCGGGTGAATGCCTATTGTGGATGGCTTTCATAGCTTTTCCTTCCTTTTGTCTCACTTGCCAGGACACACGTTGCTGATTCATTCATTATTTATATATTTACATACAAGATATTTTAAATTTTAATGTAGGATTTTAACTCTGTTTGTTCAGTCTCCAATGATCTTCAAACTTTAATTAAAGGATGGCGGGCTTGGTATTGGGAGGTTGGTAGTTGGAATTCCAGCTCGGAAATCCTTTTCGTTATCTGATACATGCTACCATGGAGACAATGAATATTAATATTTCTATATATATATAATTTAATTGAGATGAAACTATCATTTTTTTCTCTATTTATTTTTAGTTTGTTTTAATTGATTTATGAATAGTTATTATTCAAATTATAAATCTGTTTGTTTGTTTTTTTTTTTAAATATATTATTTATTTTCCGTTGTAATTGAAGATCCATGTCATACTAGAGTATTTTTTACCCTATTTTTAAGACCTTTTTCTTGTTGCAAAATTTGTTGTTTTCTTGATGGAATTAGGATCTACAAACCGAAGTGGTCAATTTTCTGCACTAATATCTCCACCAAAATATTAATATTGTATAATATGTGGAGTGTGGCAGGTATAAATATCCTACTGAAGAAAGTACTTTGAACTTGAATTTTAAAAATACCAACAAAAAATGATCTAAATTTGTAAAATAATTTCATTTTTTTACTATGATTTTTTTTTCTTTTCAAAAACATTGTTCTAGCATATGCACAAAACATGTCATAAAACCAGATTCATCAAATGTTGACATAAGTTGCATATAGTCTTAACCATCAGATTTTTTAAGTCTAAGTTTCCATATTGGATTTAAATTCAACCAAGATAACTATAAAATTTTAGGATCCAGAAGATAAAAATATCCTTTTAAATATTTATTAAGTTTGGAGTAGTAACTGATAATTTGCCAAAAAAAGTCATCTATGAAATGAAATTATTTATTGATTGTAATTTGTTATATATGGATAATTTTGTTGCATTTTGTTATATTTTATATATATGGTATAAATAATTATATAGAATATTCATTTCAATATGCATTAGTATTTCTAAATTTTTAAAAATTAGATAAAATTATGATATTTATTGATGATAATATATATATATATATATATATATATATATATATATTGTCTTAATAAACTGCATACAATCACTTCATATCTCAATCATTAGAAATAAATTCTCATTAAGAACTTATTCCAAAACTAATCATCTCTTCAATATTCTCTTTCACCGCTCAACTCTCACAGCCAATGCGGCAGAGTATCATCATTCACGATCAAGTTACATTGACATATTCAGTCTTCGGCTTCCAATACGCCACATAGAATTCAACAAACAATAACTTCATTTTCTTATTCAACCACATATAAATTGAATTTTTTGTTTTATTACCATACTTCTCAATTTATATTGTTCAACAATCGAGATGTATTCCGGACTCTCAACCTTAGTCTTATCACAAAAGAAAACCAAAAAAAAACAAAGAGATAGCATCAAGCTTACCTCAGCTCTTGACTCTCATAGTCTAGCCCCAATTTCTTCTTCTTTCTTCTCTTTATAATAAAAACTGAGATACCAACTATCCTCTCTCTTGTCCTAACCACTTTTTCAACTAATTTCTCTATTTTTCCATCTATATTAGCGAGCTAATGGATTAATCATCCAATTTATCAATATTTAATCCTTATTCTATAACCAAAATTATCTATTTATTCTACATAGCCTCACTCCTAATTGTGTAGTATCCTCGCAAACAAAGAATTGGTAAAAAAAACTTCTTGAATAAAATCTTATAATTTTTTTTTTTTTTTTTTTTTTTTTTTTTTCATTTATGTATGTAAATATATATTTTTATCCCTAGGGCTCTTTGGATTGTTCAATCCCAACACTCTTTGTAGGTGGTTCTATTGAGTCCGGTTCTAATGATAAGTCCTCGTCCTCCTCTAATAAATCCACCAAATCACTCTTCAATTGGGCTAATAAATCCTCATTATATGCTCCCAATTCATGAACTTGAGCCTCCAATTGCAAAATCTTGACATCTTTCACTTCCAATTGGTGCTATTGTTGTATCATCTTTTCATCTGATTCACTAATTATTGAAATTGGTAGAGCAGGCACCTGTGACCGACCAATACTAGCTAAATCACCTTCCAATTTTGACACTACTACTTTCAAGGTTCCAATCTTTGTTCATAATTTTTTCGTTTCAATTCTATATTGGTAATCCAATTTCATATTTTCATGTTCTAGTCATGCTGCCTTCTCATGTTCCTCTTTCAACTAATACTTCACCTCCTCCCATTCCAAATCCCATGTCCTGCAATTCTGTAATAATTCTTACTTTTGGCCTTTCAGGATGCGTTAAGTGTGCTCTTTTTCTTTTGTCCAAGCTTCTTGTTCCTCTCCTAATTTTTGCTCTAGTAACAACTTGGATTCCGTCTTTTCCTTGATAATTCAATCTTGTGCCATAATTTTGTAACTTTATTCTAATATCTCTTTTTTGCTTAAATCCAATTGTTGCCTCAAATTACCTTCGAATTGACTCACAGTGAGTTGTAATTAGAAAATCTGACCCAATATAATTTCCCTAAGATTCCCTCCTTTAGATATTTTGGTATTCGAAATTAGAACTTCAGTTGCCACTTTGATTGTAGAACGAATTGGAATCTGCTCTGGTGTAATCACTAGTATAGCTTCCCATTGTCGTGTTGTGATTTGGCTACCATGTGAAAAAATTGTACATGTATATCTAATATACAATATATTATACAATTGAATGAAAGCTATAATAATAGATTTTATTGGTTATAAGATGTGATTAGGTTGTTAGTTCAAAAAGAATCTATCTAAAAAGGTCATTAATGAGGTTTATACAACCTTATTTTCTTTTTGATAGTAATTTTGAGGTTGATTTATATTGATAATAACTCTTGTATATCTTAAGTCACCTTTGTTAGACATTGGTAATCCTTAAGATCTTATTTATTTTTTTTATTTGGTGTTTAGAATACATATTGTGTAAATCTTATTAAAAAAAGGATCAGAAAGGAATTTTTAGTGTGAAAGGAGTTAATTAGGCTATTCATGTAAATGAATGGAGATGGATGATAGAATTCTCTATTCCTAATGGCTAAAAATCATACCCAATCGGCTTCAAGGAGTTTGCCCAAGGATTTATTAGGGATTAAGGTTTGTTTTTTGAAGAGAGTAGAACATCAGAGGCTAGGGTCACCAAGTTTAGTTTTTTGGATATGGTTTTAGTACAAATCTTGCATAATTTGGACTTTTTATGAAAGAGAGATAGGCGCTCAAAGTTAGGGTGTCAAAATTCTACCTACTGTCACTCTTTTAAGCATAATGCATTGTCGTGAAGTAAATACATCCATATATAGAAACCTTGCTTAACTTTCTTTTCTTTAAAATTTTATTAAGTTCTTTCTTTTTTCTTACCAATTTAAGTTTTTTAAATAGTTTTGAAAAAAATTTCTCACTTTCTTTCTTTTTCTTTGGCTAAATTTTAACTTTATCTTTAATTTTAACTTTAACTTTGATTTAGCCTTGAAAAATTCTTTTATTTCTTTTATTTTTTTTCCAATCTTATATTTTAGTAGATTCAGGGTTATATTTGTAGATATAAGGAGTTTTGACTTTGAGGTTGAATTTAGGATTTTATCAAGGATAAATAGAGGTTTAAATGTCAATAGTTGGTTGCCATTAATAGTGTTGACTTAGAGGATTAGATTTGATATTTTTATAACTTTAAACTATTAGTTGTTGACTTGGACTTTGAAGACCTTGGTTGGGACTTCTTTGACGAACTTGGAAGAAAAGAGGATGGGATTTTTTGGCAAGTCTAGGAAGGTATTCAAAGAGAGCTTCTTCTTGGCATGAGTTTAGGTGGTAGAAATACATGATTTGGAGCTTAGATGAGAGAGTTATGCTTATTTGAACTTATGCTATTAATATGATATCTACTATCACTTTTCTAGGTATATTAGGAGTTTTAAGATACTAACAAGAAATTGGAAAGTTGGATTAGAAACTAGACTTTAAGCTAAATATTTTATATCCAAGGATTGATAGAAATGAATCTAGAATGAGTGAGATATGGCTGATTAAAACCAGCAAACTAAACTAGAATTTTGAAGAAGTTAGATAAATAGAAGGATTTGCTTTAAGCTAGAAATTGAGTTTCAAGATGAATTTGAAGCTCATTTTTTGTGTACATATTACTTTTATTATAAAGAGTCTATTTCTAAAATCTCATATTAATTGAGACTTTGATTAGGAAGAAATGGCAAATTTTGTTCTCAGGCATTTAGGATTTTTGACTTTGAAAGTACGTATTAAGGATTTGGTGATATTAGTCGTTTGGCAACGAATTTAGATTGGAAATTTTTTTATGATAATGATCAAAGATATAAGTTTTATGCTTCAAAATTTTAAACTTATTTGAATAGCTGAATCTCAATATATGAATTTTCAAGTTTCTAGTTTGGATTTGACTTTTAAAAGTACCTATTAAGGATTTGGTGATACCAATCGTTTGGCAATGAATTTGGAGTGGAAATTTTGTGTGATAATGATCAAAGATGTAAATTTTATGCTTTTAAATTTTGAGCTTATTTAAGTGTTTAGATCTTGAATTATGAATTTTCAAGTTTCCAATTTGGTTTTGGCTTTTAAAGTCACTTGCTAATATTTTGGTGATATCTAATGATTGGTAATGAATTCAAGGCTCAAAAATTTTGTGACAATGATTAAAGATATGAAATTTGTATTCTCAAATTTTGAGCTTATTTAAATGGCTAGATCTAAAAATATAAATTTTTAAGTTTTTGATTTGGTTTTGACTTATAAAATTATTTGCTAATATTTATTGATATGTGGTGAATGGTAATGAATTCACAATTGAAATTTTTTGTGAAAATGACTAAAAAAGTGAATTTTATATTTCCAAAGTTTAAACTTATTTAAATAGTTAGATCTTGATTTATAAATTTTCAAGCTTCTAATTTGTTGGTTTATTATACACATGGTTTTGTGATTACAAAAAGGAAAACTTAAGAAGGTGCATATTGGATCCAACTTGATTGCAAAGAGGGACCTTGCGTCTATCCAAAACAAACGTTTGCCACGACAATGCGCATATAGAGAGCAATAGACAATTGGTGACAGGAGTTGGAAAGAGCACTTATTTGGCTACACTTTTTATGTATAACTCGATAAAATCCAAGCTGGGATGGAGGAGATATTGGGAGTTGAAGTTAGTGCTTGTAAGCTAAGGGCAGTAAGTGACCTTGCTTAATTAGTGGTTATATTTTGAGCTATATTTTAGGCAATTTGATAGATTTTTGGCTCAAAATTTTCAGAAGTATATATATTTATGTCACAAGATTATGTATAAAATTTTTGTAGCATTAGAGTTTTGAATTTGTAAGATATAAGAAAAATAGTGCTCGGGTGTTTCTAAGCTAGGGTTTTAAGTACATATTAGGAATTTTGAGATATCAAACAATTAAAAATAAATTTATAGTTGATTCTTTTTTATAATAATATTTAAGAAAATTATTTATATTAAATTTTTTTATTTATAGAAATTGAATAGTTAAATCATGAGTTATTAGACACTAAAGATCAAGAAGAAATAAGTCCTTGCAGGTGAATAAAGTTTTGAAGGATTTTTGTAGAAATTTGAATATTTTTTGTACAAATCTACTTAAATATAAGAAGGTTTATCTATATAACTTCTCCTTTGCAATATTGTTGAATTATTTGTCTTTTTTATTAAAGATAAATCACTTATTGGAATTTAGCCAATAAATTTTAAATAAACTCTTCACAGCCAAGTATCCAGTGTATTTTGAGATAGAAGTTCACACTATACAATACCATTCCAATGATCTACTTGATTCCCTAATTTTTTGCACCACTACCCCTAGACTAACTATCAGTGCCGTCAAACTCCAAACACATTGTTGATGCATTCGAAAGGATATATTTTTTTCTATTATTGGCGGTATTTGATTCAATGTATATGCAATCACAGAGTGCATATAATTAGAGTATAGCAAAGATGCAAATTTTTTCGTCATCTACTTGGCTTCCATCTTTGTATGGATTATAGTTGCTACAAAAGCTGTCCAATTAAATACCATGCCTTCAAGCATAACTATTGTAATAAACAGTAACTATTTGGACATGTACGTGGTATGTCAATTCAAGCCTAAATGCTTCTAAATGAAATGCATCTACTCTATAAGCTGTGGTGTAAGTGCCTCTACCACCTTCCAACTTTAATTCTTTTCAAGTGACAACATTCCACCTTTGAAATAGCTTCCTGGTCTAAAATCGCTAGATACTTCAACCTCCATCGCAAGCTCACCAATTGGTAGATGTAGTACCTTTTATAAGGTACTCTCATTGATTCCAATTATGCTCCTCTTTACTACATTTGAACTATCCTCCAGATCATAATTTACTATATATTCGGCCACCAGGTCTACATCAATTGGCGGCAATTTATCTGACCCTTATAAAAATACATATAATTGTGCATTTTTAAAATCTCTCTACTGTTGTAGAGACCAATAGATTTCCAGCTTCATTGGTTCCATATTGGTGATAACAACTAAAGACGGCGACTCCAAATTGCTCTTATTTCTCACATTACAGTATTTTTTTTTTATTTTTTATCCATAGCTCTCTTTGATCTTTCTATTGACATTGTGGAATACTTGCTTCTTACTCCTCTCTCACATTGATACTACTTTCTTGCTTATTAAAATAAATCTTACACTTTAATAAGTATGCTTCAAACAACAATGTTTGAATTATTGAAGAAAACTTAACATAAATGCTCCACTCTTAATCTTTTATTTGGGATCTGAATCAATAATCTTTAATCCAATTTGCTATAATCTCACTTCTGATTTTTTTGACTAGTCGGCATTAGGATCCAAAACTAACCATCAGTCGTCTTTACTAACCATCATACACCTACAATATAGGTAATCTATCATTAACATATAAGCCCTCTTCCCTCCCATTTTTGAAACTTGTCTTAGATTTATATGAAATAAAGTTGTAATTGATTTTTATTGATTTGTGTGATAAATTGAATGGCCATAAAATCTTCTAATTGAATTGAATCATTAGAAAAATCTTTGACTACACAATATAGTTTATGCCAATGAATTTGAAAATTTTCCAAAAAATTGTGAAATTGGCTATTATAAAGAGGCACTAGATCATTGGACAGAAAAGATTTGGAACATTATTTACTATCATAATAATTCTTACAGCAACGTTGTATAGCTTCCGTAGTCAAAAGAATTATAATCCAAACTTCATCCAATTTTTTCAATTGTGCTAACCGATATTGAAGGAATTCCTTGTTACCAAGACGTTCATCTAACGTAATTTTTAAACTCTGAACTTCTAATTTAATTGGTAATATTATCTCTTACCCATACACCAATTGAAATGATATAAAATTGGTAGTCACTTTATATGTAGTATGATATGCCCGCAAAGCTGCAAATAATTTTGCATCCCAATCCGTTCTTGTACCAGATATGATCTTAGTTAGAACTTTATATAGAATATCATTAATCATTTCAGTTTGTCTATGGATTCGAAGATGATATGGTATTATTTTTTGATATTTGATCTCATATTTATCCGTCAAGGCTGCAATCATAGAATTAATAAAATGGGTACCTCAATCACTGACCAATTTTTTGGGGCAACCAAAGCGAGTGATAATATTCTCATATAAAAATGTGGCTATTGTATTGATATTATCAATTTTTGTTGCCATTGCCTCAGCTCATTTTGTTACATAATCAGTTGCTATCAAAATATATCTTTTTTGTCTACTTTGTAAGGCTAGTGCAATCGGTCCTACAAAATCAATATCCCATTTTTCAAATGGTGCTTGTGCCAAAATTGGTACTAATAGTATGGCAGAAGTATTAGTAGGTCAACTGATACACTAACAAGGATTACAATATTGAACATATTGGTGTGCATTTGAAAATATTGTTGGCTACTAATATTCAATCATTAAAGCTTTGTGAGCAGTACTTTCACCGATGTCATATGTCGTGAAGTCTTGCTTGAGAATGCTCTGGGCACCTAGCTGAGGAAGATAAAAAAGAAATATGCAACAATAACTAGTCTTAACTTCTCTAATCAATCTCTAAACAGCCCTTAATTATACCTTAACTAAATCCTAGTCAACCTTGATCAAATTAAAAAAAAAAACCTAAAATAAACCCTATTAAATCCTAATCAATCCTAACAAATCCTAAAACAAAATCTAACTAACCTTAATCGAATCCTAATCAAATCCTAAGGAAATCCTAAGGCAGTTTTAGAACCTCAACAACTACCAAATAAATCGTTGATTTTGATTGAAATTTTATACACATCTTATTAATTAAGTTGAAAACAAGCACATTAAGTTTGAAGAAGATCTAACTTTACAAAAAGAAGAAAAAACCATAAATTTACATGGGTGATGGCCGGCCTCCTTCTCCAATCTTGATGCCAATATTCCAGTACCTAAATCTTCCTTTCATACTGTTTAGTTGCTCTCAATCTTTGTATGTGCATAGAAAAACAAGTCTACTACCCACATACACAAATTTCACTCCAATCCAACTAGCATATTGCTCAAGATCTCAAAAACCTTAACTAACCCTCAAAACTTAATTTCCGAGATCTTGACCCACTTAAACCTCAATTACGTACAACTAAACTATTAGATTCAGCTCAAATTTATAGCACATATTAACAACAACAATACCCAAAATCCACAAATTTTTAGCCATGGATCTGCAACAAAACTTTTGAAATTGCCTAAAACATCAATCCCATTTTATTTTACAAAATCCCAAGTTGCCGAAAACAACCTTGACTTTGCAAAGCTATTACAAAGTCATTTCTTATCCAAATCACTCTCAATTAAATCCTATGAAAAATCTCTTAAGTCTTCTCTCTAATCTCATCTTTTAATCTGCCAAAAGACTCTTGATTTTTCCTAAGCAGCCGTTTTAGTAGCCAAAGGTCTGATTTCAACCCTGTCCTACAAACGGCCAACCCTTGGATATCAATCTAACCTATCATAGGGATTTTATAGGCCAATCCTACCTTCAACTTAACCCTAATATGAATCATGCTAGTGATTTATCTTTTCTACTATATTTTTACTATTTTATGGCCTTTCTAAGGCAATAAAAGAATTACTACAACCTAAAAGGTAAAATTACTAACTAATTCTTATCTATTAGCTATTAAGTAAAGAAAATAAATTAAGAGGCTTTCATAAAAACCTTGTTAAAATATGTTGAATTCTTCTTGAGCTAAGATAATAGAATATTAATTGAAAAATCATTTTTAGTCATAGTTTCACCATATAATCGTGTTACAACACGACATCGGCAAAGTACCCATCGCAACTATCTAGATGATATCCATCCAATATGGTACATACTTCACTTTGAAATATACAATGATATAATATTCCATCCTTCCCTTGCTTATATAAAGCGTCACCTATTATGGTATATGGAGTACTTTTCAAAATCAGACGGCGCTTAAGTTTCTCGCTATAAGTAAGTGGAAATATTTGAAATGTCAAATATTGAATCAATTCACTATATTCCAATGAAATTATATCCATTACAAATAATTTTGCATTAGGAAGTATATCATCGATAGGTTCATTATACAATATATTGGTCAAATGGGATAAATGGTCTGCATTGGCATATTTCTTATTTGATCAAATATTAATAGTAAAATTTAATTCTTGAAGGAATAATATCCATCGAGCAATGCATCCATTCAATTGAGGTTTATTAATCATATATTTAAGAGTATCATAATTGACATAAAACACAAATAAATAACCAAGTAGAGAATGCCAAAATTTTTGTACAGAGTAGATAATGTCCAAGGCTTCCGATTCAGTCATAATGTAATTTTATTCTGCAGCAACGAATTGTTGACTAGCATAATATATTGGATGATCCAAATTCTTTTCATCTTTTTGACTTAATACAGATCCAATAGCAACATTGGATGCATCAACATAAATATGAAATAGTTTTGTCCAACATGGTGCAACAAGTATTGGTGTAGACACCAGTTTTTGCTTCAATTTCTCAAACACAACTGTATGTTTTTTAGTCAAAATTAAACTAGACCTATTCGGTAGTGGTTTTTTTAAGAGATTAGTTAAAGGTTGACATATGATTATAAATGAATCAATAAATCATCGATAATAGCTGACATGGCCTATGAAACCATGAATACTCGACATTGTTTCCGACTTTGATAAGACCAATATATGAGTAACTTTATTTGGATTAATAGCAATACCAACCATAGAAACAATATGTCTCAAAAGCTTTTCCGATGGTACACCAAATTGATACTTTTCAAAATTTAAAGATATCCCATATTTATCACATCGATCCAAATATTTACCAACACATTCCAAATTTCCAATTATCGTATTAAATGTGTAAAAATCATCTAAAAATATCTTCATTAACAATCGTAAATAATCTTGAAATACTTACATCATCACCCTTTAAAATGTGGTTGGAGCATTATATAATACAAATGGCATCACTTTACAAACAAATGTGCCCTAATCCGTAATAAAAGTAGTCTTTAACTGATCCTCTATTGTAATTTTAATTTGATTGTAACTTGAAAATCCATCCAAAAATAAGTAACATTCATGCTTGGCTATTGCGTCCAATATATTATTCGTAAAAGATAAAGGAAAATAATCCTTCTTAGTAGCCGCGTTTAATTTATAAAAATCTTGACAAATTTGGATTTTTCCATTTTTTTTGATACCATCACAGTTGATAAAATCCATTCACTATATGGTACTCGATATATGAAGCCTATGTCTAAAAGTTTATCCAATTCTTCTTTTACCATGAGAAAATATTTTGGATTAAGGCGGTGTTGTCTTTGACGAACTAATGTAGCATCTTCCTCTAAAGTAATTTGATGTTCACAAACATTGGCAGGAACACCTTTTAAATCTATGTATGACCAAGTAAAAGTAGATTTATGACTTAAGAAGAAATCTTTCTAATTTTTTAGCTCTATGCTCGTAATATCGATATATATTTTAATAATCTGTGGTGTTTTATTGGTGTCTAAGTTAATGGATTGGCAAACAAGTTCTACAACAATCCTTAATTTGATTTTCTTCTCTTACTCTAAATCCTTCATATAATTTGACAAATTGGAACTACCCAATTCTAATTCTAATGTACTGATTTCATTAACTGCGGAATTATTCATCCAATCGGTGATAGCATGATCAAAGTTTATTATATCTTCCAGATATATTAAATATTCTTCGGATCCTTTATACTGATATAACACATCTTGCTTCTACATGTGAATTGGGTAATTACCAACTTGTATTGTATCGATAATTTCATCAGATTCCATATCAAATTGATCCTCATTGTCAGATATTGCCTCTAAATTTTGAATTTGAGATTTCCCATGATATTGAATTAGGTACATTTGTAAAACAATCTTCTTTCTATTCTTTCCAATAGTCAACATTCCAAGGCCTCAATTATTCTTAGCTTTGGCTTCATATAGCTATGACCGAATCAATAAAATTAAATATAATAATGTGAAATTTTGTAATCAGAAAACAATATAATCAATCTTATGTATGATTCCAGCAATAATAATGTTAATACTACAAAAGATACCTATAAGCTTTACGCGACTGTGGTCAGCCATTTTCAATACCAAGGTCGTGGATAACAACTGAGTTAAATCCAAATTCTCCATTATATCTATAGTCATTAAATTTATACTCGAACCTCCATCCACTTGAACTCTAGAAATAAGAATTCCATCGATAGATACATCAATAGTTAATGCATCCGCATTGGGATTCAAATTAATTTTATGAATTTTTTTATTACAGGCCTTACGTTGTATTAATGAGGAATTCAATGTAAAACAACATTCTGGTGCAACTACTAATAATTGCTTCATTGAAATTGAATGTTTAATTTCATTCAAATCTTTTAGAATATCATATGATTCCAAATTGGTAGTGATTCCCAAGGCCCTTTTTTTTTTTATGGATTTCAATTTAATCCCTTGAGATAATATATCTTGCTTTACGGAGTTTGAAATTAGAATAGATGAATGAATTTTTTCAAAATGTTTGTCTATGAGAGGATCTTTTAATGGATAAGATGGCTCTTGAAACTTTATAGATATCAGTATTGATATAGGTTGAATCAATAACTCGAGATTAGAGACATCATTGGATTGCATAGATGGACTAGATTCCAATGTTGGTAATATTTTTGGTACTTATATTGGATTTGGAATTTCTACCATTGAATTGAATTGGTCCTTGACAACTACTGTATCCAATTATTGAATTAGGTCCTTCCCTTTTTGCAAGGCCCTAGTAAGTAATGTGTGAACGTATTCTATTCGATGTACTAGAGAATCTTATGGAACTTGATTATTATCCTCTATCTTACTATACAATTAGATATGTTGATCTCGGTTATTAAAATTAAATGGAGCATTGCACTAATAATATGTATGTCTCGATTGCTTACAATTTCCACATATTAAAGAGTATTCATCATTGGTTCTTAAATTAGAATATTCACTAGTATAATATTCTAATTGCCTACAACGGTAACATCAAAATGGTCTTCTTTCAATACTCTCAAGAATATGGGATGTTTCTATTAGTATATACCAGCTCGGCCTGTTCTACATTGGATGGATAAATGATCCTGGCTGGGCTTGTTCTAGGGTGGATGGATAAATGATCCCG
This sequence comes from Physcomitrellopsis africana, assembly GCA_036785485.1. Taxonomy (NCBI): domain Eukaryota; kingdom Viridiplantae; phylum Streptophyta; class Bryopsida; order Funariales; family Funariaceae; genus Physcomitrellopsis; species Physcomitrellopsis africana. Next base: position 548,187 of record JAWRVF010000077.1, on the reverse strand, counting down.
ACTAACTAGTTGGTACTATAGAATTTGAAATTGGTTTGTAAATGGGTGGATATTGGAAATATCTTTGCTAATTTTATACAATACCTTGAGAATTGGATCCATATTCTTAATTATACATCAAATTTTGAAAATTAAAAAAATTCCTATTTTGTTTATTTGAATGATTTCCACTCTAGCCAAATCTATTTCCCGTTTAGACTTGATTAACATCCCATAAAGTCAGTTGAATCATGATCTGATTACTAAACTATTGTTACATTTGTAAATTCTAACAATTGGTGGTGATATGCTTACTCCCACAAAATGTACATTGCACAATCATTTAGTATGGTGAAAAATATTTTGTTACCAAATGGCCTTGTCCCTTATAGTTATTGCACCAAATATTGGATCACATATTGGTCAATTTATGCCTCTTCTTATTATCTTTTGCTAGATTAACAGCCAATTTGTCCATCTTCTTTGTCAAAATTAACAAGAAAGCTTCATTTGGATCCTTCGATACTAATTCATTAGATAAATCTTTTGTAGGTATTGGATTTTGATATGGAAAGTATGGAAAATATGGAATTGCAGTTGTTGGTGGTACTGCCTGCAATGGGACATTATTAACTATTTTCTGCAAATTAGCACTAAGATTTGTACCATAATCAATCAATCTTAGGTAATTGTCCATTGTTTTATTCCAGGTTGGCATTTGATAAACTCCTTGAGATGGAATCATTGTGGCTTTGGTGGTTAAGAATTGGTCATAATGACATTCTTTCCATACCTTAGTTTGGTCAAGTGAGGAAGCAATAGTAGTCGGTTGGGCTTCCTTTACAAACATCTTCAATTTTGGTAGATATAATCCGTTAACTAATATAGATAAAATAAACAACTCCGACATTTGGTTAATTAGCCATCTACAAAGAATATCTACTACTCGGCCATAATATGACTGCAGCGCTTCTCTTGTTACCATTCTAATATTCATTAACCTTTTCCTAAGACGTTTTTCAAATCCAATTGGTCAAAAATGGGTTAAAAATATATTTTTCAATATCTCCCAATTAGAAAAATAATCCACGGCTTGACAATTATACCATTCAAATGTTGTTGTGTTGTGATTTGGCTACTATGTAAAAAAAACTATATATATATATTTAATATATAATTTATTATATAGTTAAGTGAAAGCCATATCAATAGATTTTATTAGTTATAAGATGTGATTAGGTTATTAATTTAAAAAGAATCCATTTAATAGGACTATTAATGAGATTTATACAACCTTATTTTCTTTTTGATAGTGATTTTGAGGTTGATTTATATTGACAATAACTTATATGTGTTTTAAATCACCTTTGTTAGACATTGGTGACCCTTAAAATCTTAATTTACTTCTTTAATTTGATGTTTAAAGTACAAAGTATATAAATCTTATAAGAAGAAGGGTTAGAAAAGGGTTTTTAGTGTAAAAAGGGTAGTTTGGCCATCCATGTGGATGGATAGAGGTGGATGATAGAAATCTCTATTCTAATTGGCCAAAAATCATGTCCAATGAACTTTAAGGAGGCTGCCTGAGGATTTATTAGGAATTAGGGTTTGTTTTTCAAGGGGAGTCGAATATCAAAGGCTAGGATCATAAGGTTTAGATTTTTGGATCTGATTTAGGTACAAATTTTGTGTGATTTGCACTTTTTATGAAGAAGTTATAGGCGCTCAAAATTAAGGTGTCGATTTTGGACCTACTATCATTCTTTTGGATATAACTCGCGCATACAGAGAGCAATCAAGGATCGGCGACTAGTGTTGAAAAGAGCACTTTTACGGCTATATTTTTTATATATGGTTGATAAAATTCAAGCTAGGATGAAGGAGATATTGGAAGTTGAAGTCAATGCTTACAAACTTAAGGGCAGTAAGTGACCCGCTTATATAGTGGTTACATTTTGAGCTATATCTTAGGCAATTTGAAAGATTTTTGGCTCAAATTTTTTAAAAGTGTATATATTTATGTTGCAAAACTAAATGCAAAATTTTTATAGAATTAGATTTTTGGATTTGTGAGCTATAAGGAAAATAGTACTCAGGTATCTCTAAGCTAGGGTTTTAAGTACTTGCTAGGGATTTTGAGATATCGGATGATTGAAAATAAATTTATGGTTGATTCTTTTTTTTGGTGAAACATAAGAAAATCATCTACACTTTGAAATAAATTTTATAAAAATTAAATAGTTGAATCAAGAGTTATTAAACTCTAAAGTTTAATAATAAATAAGTCCGTGCGGGTGAATAAAGTTTTGAAGGGTTTTTGTAGAAACTTGAATCCTTTCTATACAAACTTACTTGAATACAAGAGGGTTTATATATATAACTTTTTTTTTTGTAAGATTGTTGTATTATTTGTCTTTTTTATTAAGGACAAATCACATATTGGATTTTTGCCATCAAGTTTCAAATAAACTCTCCACAACCAGGTATCCACTGTATTCCCAAATAGAAGTTCACGCCATACAATAATGCTATGTCCTTCAAGGTCACTAGCAACCACCTCAAACAAATATCTTCAATTCTACCATTATTGGCTATACATGCAGTCAAGAATTGAGATAAATGTTGATCTTGATCTGCTCCTGGCATACCTTTAAAAGTAGGTAATGGGGCTATGCTAGTTGTGCGATCATCCATCGCATCTATTTGGACCGCAATTGGGATTGCGGGACTTCCCGCCGCCATTGAAAATGATAATGTTCCACTCAATTCCTTATTAAAATAATCACTACCTTCTCCAATTGTCTTTTTCGGACTTCCAAACCTTCATAATTTGTTATTATTATTTATAAATAATCTTATTGATTGAAGTTGAGGAAAGAACAATGTATTTTAAAATATAATAAAATAGCCCTTAATAGCAAGTAATTTATGCCATTTTGAAGAACCAGTCTTATTAGAATTGGCTATATCCACTAATGAGAAAGTACCTAATGGAATATTCAATTCTTTTGTGCCTCATTCTCCTTCCGTTAATCGGCTCAAGAGATACAATAAACTATTGACCAAATTATCCGCGAGTGCTCTTCATAATTTTTTTAACAGTATATATGTTTGAAATATTAAAGGTCTGTCAAATTTTGGGTATATTTGGATATGCCAATAGGCATGCAACTATGGTTTAATCCAACTTTGTTGATGCTTCTTTTTTAGATTCTATTCTTGTTCATCTTGCAATAAATTTCTTATTTGTACTCTCTCTTATCTTCCTTTTAATTGGCATATTTTTCTCAGTGCAATGTTTTCATTCTTATTAACCATAATCTTTCATTATAACACTGAAATTGCTTTCTATCTCCAATCTAACTATACATTTGGCATCACTTTCAAACCAACACCAATTTTAAAATCTCTTTGTATAATATCCAAAAACTATTTGTTCAGTAGTTAATTCCTAACATTCAAAATTATTATGATTCTTAGGCAGTGGCGCCAAAAATATGATTGTTGTTTTATTTATTCTTCCTATACTACCTAGAATAAACTTATAAAAGGAAGTTCAAACATGAAAAAAAATTATACACATAAAATACAGTTGTTAGGATCACACAATTAACCGCTTTTGATTGGCAGAGTTTAATGAACACCTAAATGCTCCAAAGCGACTCCATCATTACATCTTCCTACTGCTTCATAGTCCAATATAACTTTTATAATACTATCTCCCATAATTCTCCTATTGTATTCTCTTGTCTTTCTCCAATCTCATAACATCAGGCGATATTACATTGTCTTAACAAACTGCATACAATCGCTTCATATCCCAATCATTGAAAATAAATTCTCACTAAGAACTCATTCCAAAAATAATCATCTCTTTAATATTTCCTTTCACTACTCAACTCTCACAACCAATACGGAATAACATCATCATTCACGATCAAGCTACATTGACATATTCAGTCTTCGACTTCCAATACACCACATAGAATTCAACAAATAATAATTTTATTTTCTTACTCAACCACATATAAATTGAATTTTTTGTTTTATTGCCGTACTTCTCACTTTACATTGTTCAACAACTGGGATGTATTCCAGACTCTCAACCTTAGTCTTATCACAAAAGAAAAGCAAAAAAAAACAAAGAGGTGGCACCAAGCTTATCTCAGCTCTTGACTCTCACAATCTGGCCCCAATTTCTTCTTCTCTCTTCTCTTTATAATAAAAACGAGATACCAACCATCCTCTCTCTTGTCCTAACCACTTTTTCAACTAATTTTTCTATTTTTCTATCTATACTAGCTAGCCAATGAATTAATCATCCAATTTATCAATATTTTACCTTTATTCTATCATCAAAATTATCTATTTATTCTACAATGATTTTTTTAACATATATTTTAGAATAGTATTTTTAAAATAAAATATTAATAATTTTTATTTATGGCCTATTTTTATAATTTATATATATATATAAAATAAAACTTCATAAAAAATTGATAAGTATTTGTTAACAATTTAATTTTATTAAACATATTTTAAAAATAATTATATTATTATTTTCTTAGTTTTATAATTATAATTATTATAAAATATTATAATAACTTTTTTTTTATAGGTTTTATCAAAGTAATAATTTTTTGTTTGTTTATTTTTAATAAAAATATAAAATTTATCCTAACTTATAGATCTCACTTATGGAATTTTAATCATCATTCACTTTCATGCAACCTCCCAACAATGAAGACAATATCTTGCTAATAGATTTCAAGATAAACTACTATTTAATTTAATTTATTTAAATTAATTAAATAAAAATCAATAAAAGCTATTCAAGTGCATATTTAATGATATTTTAAAATTTGATATTACACACTTCTATTTAATAACTAAAATATTTGATGTATTTTTTATTTTATTTTTTTTTTAATTTTTTTTTTGTTCAAATTCTCTCTATAGATTTATAACAAATGTAGAAGTAAGATATACCCATTTAGTGAGAAGATTGTAATTGCTTTATTCTTGTAAGCCATTGGTACTAATGTATTTTAAAAGTTAAAAGAGAATATAAAAATACTTAAAATTACTAAAGATATATTATATTTAAGATTAATTACTTGATGTTGGATTCGTTACATTAAGATTTTAGAATTGTGGAATCATTTGAGAATCAAACTTTAATCTAAGATTATGAGTATGTGTTTTTACTCGTTATAACTCCCATAAGCAACTTTCTAGTTGAACACTTTGCAAATTATTTCAGGTACATACTCCAATCCTATCAGCAAATAAATTCTCTTTTTGAGAGTATCAAACACACCTGCAACACCAACGAGCTGAAATGTGCATGATCACGCCTGAACTCTTTCAATAAATTCCAGATCAGCAACACTACACGTTGTGCACAATGTTGTGGGTTCCCCACTTTCGTGTATATCATGGCATCGTGTGCACTGCAGCATCCAAAAGAGTTTGTGCTGCATATACACATATGTATACATAGATAGATTGAAAAATAGAAAAAAAACAGAATGGAAGGAAGGAAGCTAGCGAGAGAGAGAGAAAGAGAGATTTTTTTATTTTTTTTTTCTAATCAGCAAATAAGAAGTACAAAAGAAGCAAAATATTGGTAATAATGGAAAGAGATACTAACAGAGGCAAACTAGATGGACGTGAATTATCAACAAAGTGGAATCACTAGACAGAACCATTAATGCAGGTGGAATTTTCCAGACGGCATCACTTGTCGAGCAATCAGTAAATCTCAATATCTAGCCTTGGAGCAGACAATGAGTATTTCAGCAGGATTTCGAAACTCTTGAATCACTCAATCTGTGTTCACTGATTTTACCCGGACTTTATTCTCCAGCCATGAAGTCTCCCTTCCATCAATGACAAGAAATATGGGACATATTCAAAGAAAACACCTGGAAGTAAACACTACGATGAAATTTATTATGGTTTTGCCGTTCAATCATAACCACGGAAAACGTGAAAAAGAAGCTGGAAACACGCAAATAACCAGCGGAGAAATTTACATTGCCACACACATAGCGTGAAGTCGATATGAGAAAGATACGACTACCTCGCTCAAATGGACGTGATCACATGAAACTTGCTCATCCATCCATGTCACCTTCTTGGCAATACGTACAACATTGCATTCAAAGCAGAGTGCACACAAATCAACTTCAGGTAAACTATAATCCAATTAGAAAATGTTGGGATGTAATGGCTACATGAAATTAGATATGAAAGATGTTTACAGACAGCAGATGTGAGATTCGTAGCGACCTAGTCTTCTAATTCGAAGCTTAATTGAATATATAATTGAAATAAACATTCAGAACACGTAGAAAATGAGAAAATAAAGACTGAGTGTACTGGTGAATCCCAGTATCGAGACGTTCGGTCATGTCAGATGTACTGCATTGTTCGGGATCCTCTTCAAAACTGACCATTCCTTCTTCCAAAAGGGTTTCATTTCACAGATAAGTACTCAACTCTCCTGAAGCAAATCATGGAACTACATAATTTCATGCGCATCCAAAAACCGGGTAGCACGGACATACATCGCACTTAAGCCACATTGGAATTACAAATGGACCAGATACTCTCGCTCCTGAATACATCGTTTTGTTGGGTGATACAACGCTTCACATTGCGAATATTTCGGCTGGCATATAGATTTGCTAAGTCCAAGTAATCCCGCAAATCATTGACGGCCTTGGTGACTTAAAACCTGTAATTTGCAGATATGTCCAGGAGATTCAGAAAGCAAAAGGGGAGTAAAAGGGCCTAGGGACAGGAAAGCTATGCATCAACGTCATTGTCGAAATAGATACGCAGCTCGTGCACCGGAACAAATGATTTTGGGTTTCTTAGTACAACTGCAGGATTCACTATGGGTGAGGAGGGATCTGTTCAATACCAGGTGGTCAAAGACTCATTAGACATCATTGAACACATTTAATCCACTATCCCCATATGAACTGTTTCTTCTCATATTGGAACGACCAGGTTTCAGACTGCTCTCAGACTTGACCATTTTGTATAAGTGAAACCAGCACATCTTCCTGAAAGGTGCAATAGTGGATAGCATTCAGGGCTGTCGTGACAGCCTCAACAACAAACTGATACCAATGAATGTCAAAAGGTGAATGATTTTATTCTTCTCAAAGACGAACTAAGCACTTGATAATGCTTTTTCTAATAGATAGATTGCACTGATTTGAGAATGAAGATGAAACGCGTGTTGAAAGAGTTCCAACGCCTTGCAGTGAATTTTCAAACCAATGTAGATCATTCCCCTGCAATCACAAAAACCCTCATCAGGGGGGTCGAGCACCCCAGTGTGTGTTGAGACGACATTACGACACAAGAATAAGAAGAGTGAGTACTAAATAGGGGTTTTTAAATATTGTTTATAATATTCATGTTAGATAATGTAAATATTGCATTTAAAGTAGACGTAAGCAGAGCCTACCCACGGTAGCAATGCAGAAGGAAGTCCTCAGGAACGAGTGCAGCTCGTTTTTTCTTTTCTTTATTTCGTTTCCTTTTTTTTTTGTTTTTGTATCAATTTCAAATATACAGTCCTCCGAGATAATACGACTGGAGTCATAGCATTTGGACAAATATCACATCTGCAGAGAGTATGCGTGAATGGTGGTCAAGTATTCACTGGCAGAATGACGCGCATGGGTTCCTTGAAGAGTATTGATTGCTCCTTTAATCTCCGGCAAAAGTTGTTAACAGTGAAACTGCGACCATCCGCTGCTTCGAAGCAAATGAGTGAAAAGTCTATAAAAGGCAGTGCAATTCATGCACATCATTAGGTTCTACGAACATATTCGTCGTAAAAGCAATATCAAGGAGCAATTCTATTAAGAAAACCAGCTAATCCCACTGTAACATCCCACAGTAAACCAAGCAGTTAGATCATTATTTGCAGATACGGCAGTATCATTAAATCCAAACCTAAGCTTGTCCGCTGCCAGACGAATCCATTCTGGGGCATAAACAGAAAGGAAAGCAGGGATCCGTCTTGATAAGAAAAGAGAAGAAAAGTTAAAGGAACTCGAATTGCTCCCTGCTGAATGTTCCACATAATCAAGCCTCGCTGCATATTCCTTCAATCACATCTTTGTCCAATCAGCAATGTCCAGACTTGTCCAACTGTATTCAAATCCGCGAACCCAATTCACCGAACTGACGCCATTAACAACAGAAGCTAGCTAAATAAAGACATGGAGACGAGGGAAACGAACAGGGCATGACGGAGACGAAGAGCGCAAGCGTGCTAAAACTTCATCCGCTTGCGCAGGAACCCACCATTTTCTTGTTTTCAAGAGATTGTGGGTGGGATGTTTGAATTTGGTGAAGTTTTTCTTGCATTCTGTCCAGCAGGATTCTGGATCTGTAGAATATGTGGATGTCTTCTTCTGCAGTCTCGTCGTGGTTAGTTAACCGTTGGTGCCTATCTGATTGCAATTTCTCAGGATTTTTTTTTTTTTTTTTTTTTTTTTCCTATTGGTATGAAAGACCTTTGACTGAAAATTTCGGTGTTCTCGCAGTTGGAAGGTTTTCCTGGCAGTTTTTCACGTCTCGCTCCTTCTTGTGTAGTGCGCTCTCAGGTCTTCATTCGGTGCACCCGTTTCTAACAGAAGAAACTTCAGGTTATAGGCGTTGTTGAATATTCACAGCACCTGTGAATGTGTTTTTTCTATCATAGAGCAATCATTTCATTTAAAATGTTTCTACATATCTTTGCTTTGTTCGTGCTAGCTCATCCCTTCATTAACATGTAAATTCAGTGCTGGTTTCCAGTGTTTATTGCACTGAATGTGCATGTCAATTTTTATTTCAGGTGATGTATCTGGAAAGGAGCCTAGATCTTGGTGACTCCGAAGACAATGCCAGTATATACTGGACTCTCAACTCTGTCTGGGTACATGATCGAGCAAAGCAGGTCCACGTTTTGCACGTGTGGAAGGTGTTGGATGGCCCATGTACCTGGGCCTAGTCCTCACCCACATGGCAGTAGCGGAGTTCGGTATCTATTGGATGCACAAGGATCTTCACGACAATTAACTTGAGCACACACATTTGCGTGCTACCCAATACAAGACAACGCGCTGCCTCCTTTTGAAGATGTCGCACACAGCCACTTTCAACCCGTTCAATGAGATTGAAGTTGTCGAAGTTTCACATCGACGCAGTGACCTGTTTGAGATCTGGTTAAACTTCTACCCTGCGCCTGGCTTTGAATCCTGAGTTAAGATCTATTAACAGCAGATCTAGCAAATCCATGTTCTTTCTGCCTAGTCCGACTTTCTCAGCGTTGTACGGCATGCTGCAGGGTTAGCCTTCTATCCCATAGATGAAAACTCACAAACACGACCTCACATTTTTGCACTGTGTCTGTCGTCAATACATTTTGACCAATCACGACATTCTATTACCATGCAACGGAGTTCAGACAACGAACATTCACGAATGCATTGATGGAAGCGTGTGGGGATTCTGTGAGCTGACTTCCGAATTTTTCAAACACGACTTAACGACACAGTTACGGCTACCACACAGTTCTAATGGATTGGCTGTTACGCACCCTGCATGGTCCTCATGAACAGAAGGCAGTTTCACACGTGAAGACTTCGCAGTGACCCACCAGGAGCTGACTTGACTTGATCTTTTACTTACCCAGTAGTTCTGTGGATCACTGCTGGTGTATTCAGACGATTACTGGCACATCAAAGGGATGTGATGCTCTGGTTCTTTCAATCGTTTGCAGTCCTATGGGGTTCCTGCAGAGGAAACCACGCCAAGCAGGCGCTGGTTCTCTCCTTTTCCTACTGATCCTCCACCTTGCTTAAGTTTTGAGAAGCTAATTAATCAAGACAATCAAAACTAACTTTAAATGAGCTCGTTTGCTCGCACACGTAACCAGGGTGTTCATCAGACACTGTGGAGAGAAAAAATGAGCCTTCTCTCTCCTGCACCTTCCTCCTCTTTAAGCAATTACTACACTGTCATAAGTGCAAACTCAGCATAAGTTCTTCACCATACGCTTCTCAGTGTTGGTGACAGGAGCAGGTTTAGCTGACAGAGAATCATCTCCACGCACCATTTATGAGCTGTCAGATTGTTGAATCCATCACATTTCAAGGGGAAGCATGAAGACAGGGACCACAGAGAAATGAAGCTTTTTATTTGTGTCCTGGTTAGCACTTTTGCAGGTTTACAACTCCTCTTCTAATGGAAGCTTCGGCACTCCAGTCCCTCAAGCTTGTGCTCTGCATCTGCATGGAGGTGGAGACCAGGCTAATGAAATGAGAGGAGGAGGGGAATCAAAACACCATGGAAACAGGCTTTCCTCTCAGTTTGTGAGAATGTGATCTCTACTCTTTGAGCACCTTCAGCCTTAGTCTTGATGCTTCTTTGTCACTCTACTATTTTTATAAATTTTATAATCTAGAAGTCGTCAATATGTGGCTTCTATAAACTTTTAAACTTCTATAATGAATTAGAAAGAATTAAAGTTATTTTTCACTTATAAAGAAATTTTATTCTCTAATTACTCTATATATGTCATTCTCAAAAATTCTCTAAAAAACATTTTTTGATCTATTCTCCTCTTTAAGTGTACCTTAAGAATTTGCATATATATATATATATATATATATATATTTAGTAATAATTTTTATGTGATAATTATATAAATACTTGATTATTTTTATTACAATTTATAAAAGATCATTTTTAATAGATTTTATAAAAATAAATTATTTATAAATATTTTTTTTGATATTTGTGTTATTTTTTTAATACAACAAATAAAAATTGGATTTTAGAGCTTTAATAATGTTATTTTATAGAAAATAAATATAAATATATAAATTATTTTTGAGATGATTTCTAAAACTTATTTAATATATAGATTAGAAAATAAATCAAAGTATCCTCTATTATATGAATCTATTATATAATTATATTAATTACAAGGCTAATGTGATTATAATAAATATTTTGTATACAATATTTTAAAAGAAATTTAAATAAATATATCTTTAAAAATTATATTATATTTTAATTATTTAATTTTAATAGTCTTATATTATATATTTAGATTTGAGAAATTTTTAAATTTTTATACATTAAAATTCTTAAAGAAAAGGATTCAATTTAAAAGTAAACTTATAAAACAATAAAAATCATCAAGTTATATTTTTATTATCTTATTTAATTTATGTATGCTTCAAAATAAATTTAATGTAATATATTTTTTATTGTAATTTTTAAAAAAATTAATATAAAATATTATAATATATTTATGTATAAATTTTGGATTTTTTAAAATAAATTCGAGATAATTTTTTTTATATTAGTCACTGCACCAACTTAGAAATAAATGATTTTAAGAGTATCAACTATAGAGTTAAATAATGAGAAAATAAAATATTTTTAAGTATAATATAAAATGATTAGATAAACTATATAAAATTAGTAAAATTTAATTAAGATATAAAACCATATTAAATAATCTATAGAAACTAGCTTTTGAAATTAAAAAATAATCAATTTCTTAATTTAATAATAAAATATTATTTTATTAGATTATTAATAATTTAAAAATAAAAATATATATTTTTTTTTAAATTTGGTCAAGTTATAATTAGGATTTATATAATTAGTATAGTTAATGGTTTTTAATGCTCAAAAAGATCAATTTAATAGTATCTAATGTCTTAATTAATTACCAATAGATCAAATCTATTTTTATCAATATAATATAACTATCTATAAATAAATGATATTAAAAGAGAAGCATTATCTTTTTTAGAACTTTACTTATACACTTACGAGTTTTTTAATCATTTATTCATTTTTTTAAACTTTACTTATACACTTATCAATTTTTTAATTATCTATTCATTTTTTTAATAGTTTATAGATCCAAAAATGCTTGTATTTAAAAGAATCTATATATATATATATATATATATATATTATTATTATTATTATTATTATTATTGTTGCATTTCATTAAATTACTTTCTTGGTTGCTAGTACTAAAATTTTAAATTTTAAATATATAGTTGTCTCCTCAATAATTAATCTTCCAAAAACCAATAGCCTCCAATAATTAATCTTCCAAAAACTAATAGCCTCCAATAATTAATCAAAATTTAAGGAATTGGTTTTGTTCTATGGTGTATAATTAATAATCTTTGATATCTCATAGTTAATTGATTTTCATTGACTTTTACTAATTAACAAAGGTAAGTACTTATACAACCTAGCTACATAAGTAAATGTGAATATGTGATAAAAGGGCCAGAAAAAAAAAAAGCATAAGAGAGAGAAGGAGAAGATTGAATGAGTAGAAGATTGAACTATTGAGTTGGTAATTTTTTTACAAAGAGTATGGTTGTCATTTTTATACTTTTTATCCAAAAAATTCATTAGCGGATATCCCCTTGCTAAAAAATTAATCAATGTATTTAATCATAAATAAAAATTAATCATTTTAATTTTTAATTTTTTTTAATAATTAATAACTTCTAATATTTAATATTTTTCTTACAACAAATGATACTAATTAGCAAGGAGATAATTATACTTATAATCACATTTAATTAAAAATAATATTAGATTTTTATTGTAGATTGTTTAGACATTCTAATGCATGTGTATTTGTTGATTGTTGTGTTTAAACTTGTATATTAGAGTTGTAATATCTCATATAACAAAGTTTTAAGAGACACTTGTAAATTTAAATCATTAAAATTCTTATATTATATTTTAATTATAAAAGATATATTATTATTATTTTTATATTTTATTTTTGAATTTTTTAAGAAAATCTCTTATTAATTTGATATGTTAGACACTAATCTTGTATATTATTTATTTACAAGTTCAAACATCTTTTAAAAGGATTTATTTTGAGTAGAAATAAATTATAAAAAGTGTTTTAAATGCCTCTTTTGTAGCATAAGAGAACCTTTGTAAAAAAAAAAGAAGATATTTAAGATTGGAAAGAATAGTTTATAAGATATTTTTCTTTTCTTTTCTTTTCTTTTTCCTAAGAAGGCATTTTTTAAAGCTTTGTATCTAAGAAGTGAACATAAAAGAAAGTGTGAGGTGCATAAATTCAAATTGTGGCTTTAAAGTTATAAAAAAAAATTATTTTAAATTATTTAAAAAAATCTAAGTTTAATTGAGTAAAAATCTTTCTTTTCTATATATATATATATATATATATATATATGAAAGTGCTAAGTATTTGTTTAATATAGATTTTAATAAATAATTTTTTTTTTAAAAAATTAATTTTTAAAAAATTCAAGAAAAAACTTTCTTCCATTAGATGGCTAAATAGAATGTTTTTGGCAACATTACATCTTTTAAAGGTTATTAATAAATCAAAAGATCTATCTTTAATATATTTTTTAATCTTAAAAAAAAAAAAAAAAAAAAAAAAAAAAAAAAAAACTTAAGTTATAAAAAAGACCTAAGATACTATTATTACAAATTTGGATGAAAATAATTTTATCTACTATATTTCTTATAAAGAATTAAAAGAAGCATAAACAATTCTTTGCATTTATCTTTAAAAGTGTTAGCTTTTCTAAAATCATCTTTAAAAGACAAATGTTCTTCACATATAAGATATGAAAATGTAAAAACTTGATGGTATATATCAAGAAAATCAAGATTGTTGTAAACTAACTTACAATTGTTAATATAACCTTAAAAGATAATCATATGGTGAAGACTTAGCTAGTAAGTTTTTTAGAATCCTACAATAATTTAATCATGCTTTAAAAAATCTATTAATATAAAAGATCCCAACATGTAGTGGTGGTAAATTATTCAAGGTTTTATATTTTTAATTATTTCATTTGTATAAGAAAAAAAAATTCTTATAGATGTAAAAAAAATATAGATTAACAAAATAATTGGAATAGAAAAAAATAAATTTTTTGAGATTTTAAAAATTTAAAAGACATAGTTTATGCTATAATTATTATAAAAAAAGATACATTTAAATCTATATAATATTTTGATTACTATAAATATTTTACTTGAATTATTTTGATTTATGTTTAATTTTTCTTAATTTTAAAAAAATTCAATCAAAAGATGTTTAAGATATAGGTTGCATAGTCTTTTATTTATTTTTATTTATATTATTTTAAAAAAAATTAATTTATATCTTAAAATAGAAGAATTTAGTAAAATAAATATTATTTTAAAATTTTTAAAATTATTTTATTTATTCTAATAATAAATTAAGCATAAAAAAATCTTTTAATATGATTTTTCTTGGACATAATTATTGAGACCTTAGAAGTTTTTAGATATAATAGGAGTATGCAAGTGATATGTTATTAGGGTTATAAGTCTTAGCCTTCTTAGTTTATTTTTAAAAGTATAGTACAACAAAAAAAATTTAAGTCTTTCCCATGATAGATTTAAGAAATGGTTCTAATATTTATTTTACTAAATTAAATGGTTTAGATTTCAACAAGTTATTTAAGATTTTAAATAAAAAATAATTGATAAACATACATATAAAATAAAAATATCATTTTAAAAAAATAAATTCAAATATTATTTTTAAATCAATAATAAATAATCTTAAATTAGATATTAGATGTGTTAGAAAAAAGTCCTAACATCTATATATTTGTAAGTTAGTAGAGTGGCAATATTTACATATGAGTGTCTTAAGCTAGAATTAAATTTAAAAAATAATAATTAACTAATAATTTTTTTTCTTTCATAAAATTATAACATTATTTAAAAATTATATAACAACATAAAAATTAAAGATTATTATAATAAATAACTAATTATTTTATAAATAAATAAGATAATCAATAAGTTGAAAGTATGACATATAAATTTAAGTATTTAAAAGATAAAATAATAAAATATCTTAAACTTGGACTTAAATTCAATCTTAAAACCAATTGCAAAAAATAATATAACTTTTTTAAAAGATTGCAATCTAAAATTTATTATATACTATTTTATTTTTAAAATTTTGAATTTAATACTTAAAAATTATATGTGCATATAATCCATATAAATTAAATATTACAAAAATATTTAGTATTCTTCTTTAAAAAAAATAAGTAATATTGTACATAATTTGACTATTTTTATTTATAAAAACTAAAAGTATTATTAAAAAATAATATATTTTATATTTTATATAATTTAAAGATAATTATTAATTAATAAAATAAATCTTATATATATTATTTTTTATAATAGATGTATATAAGAATATACTATATGATATTATTTTTAAAATCTTATTCAAATGTTTTAGTAAAAATTTTAAAATTGTAAAAAAATTTAAATTCATATTAATTATAGTTATAAATATAATTTTTAAAATTTAAATTTTATAGCTTTAATTGTTTTGATGTTCATTTTAAAATTTTAAATATAAGATTATTTTTTAAAAATTAATAAAAATCAAAAGAATTTGCAATTTTTTTTGTAAAAGAATTTTTAACAATTTATATTTTAAGTTTTATTTTTATCAAAATTTAAAACAAAAAATACGACTTTTATATATATGTATATGTATATATATATATATATGGTTATTTTTGTTTATGTTTTTTAAATTTAATACCAGTTGTTTAAATTCTTTTCTATTCAAAGCTTAGAATGTCATTTGAACAATACACAACTTTTTTTCAACATTGTTTATTTTAATTATATAGAAACCCATGTATATATACTTTTTTTTTGACAAAAGAAGAAAAGTTACACTTTCGTCTTGTAACTGATGAGATAGAATTGGAATTTTAGAGCCAAATTCTAACTATCAACTTCAAAAATATACTTAATTGTGTAGTCTGTTATCATTGAATAGTTTAAGGTCATTCCACGACAAAAACACATATTTTTAAACATCCAAACAGTTGTTCAATCAAATATAAACCCAAAATACACACATATGTATATAGATATATATATATATATATATGTATATTTATTTATTTACTTATTGCAAGGAAGTAAGTAGAAGCTAAAGAAAAGAGAAAGACATGGTTTGAAGCATATGCTTCTTCAACAATGTCCGTGCACAACACAACTCTCTTGACCAGCATGGTTTTAGCACCCTCCCTCCCCCTCCCTCCCCATCTTCCTCTTCCACTGCTTCATTCCCATTCCTATTCCATTCCCACCACCCTTCATATAGAAACCAAATTCCCCCTTTCCAAGGCCAGTTCGCAAAACCACCAGCCGGTAAGCGTGCACCGCCTGCCGAAAATGCACACAATACAAAACGCACATCCAGGCGGTGCGGAGATGTCGGTATGAATGGCCACGAAGCAACAAAACCAAAACCAAACGGGGGGAGGGAGGAAAGGAGGAAAGAAGGAAGCAAGCAAGCAAACAACAACAACAAGTTTTTCTGAACAAGGATGGAAAGAATGCGGGTGAGGGAGGGTCACAAGGACATGGGGGTTGGATGGATTCAGGGTGTTTGATGTTGTAGTGGGCACACAGTCAATCAATTCCATGGAATGGAGGGAGGAGGAGGGAGGAGAGGAGGGGGGGGTACATACTAGTCCTACGCTGGGATATCATTCTCTAGGTGGGTGGAAAGCCTGAGAGTCTCTATAACCGGTAATCACTGGGATGGTGATGGTCTCAATGATGAGAGCATGATTGTGGGATAAGCAGGGGGGGGGCTTAGACTTGAGGGTGCGATTAGCCATGGCAGCAGCGCCTGGAGAGGCTAGACCTGGAGGGAGGGGGGTGGGGGCGATGATGGCACGCAGCTGGCAATGGCAGTGGAAATGTGGCATCGAAAGGTACCATCACTGATGAGGATAGTGTGAGTGTCTTGAACGGGGAGAAAGCGAAGCAGCTTAAAGGAGGTGCGTGCCTGTCAGGTGTGTATGTGTGTGTGTGGGTCTGGAGCCTTTGCTTTGAGGTTAGTGGTAATTCGGGGCATGAGTGGGTGCATGCCCATGTCCACCATAATTACGGCTTTTATCTCTCGCGCCGGTGGGTTCATGTCGCGGTAGGAGAGCGCCGGGAGTGTGGTTTTCTAGAGTGAGTGGTGGGTGAGGAGTAGCGCCATAACCCCCCCCTCCCCTCATGGAGTAAGGTTTAGCACAGCCTATGCCGTTGCCATTTCCATTGCATTGCCGAGCTGGTTGCACGATGGATAGTTGCCGTTCCGTTGTACGTGAAAGCTGCTTGTGTATCACTATAGCGTTGTAATGTTATAAATGTTCTTGATTACGCAGTTACGCCGCATGTTCAACTGTCCAATCTGCAGTTCGGAGCTGCACAGTTGAATGAAGGTGAGAGAATGTGATGTTTGGCTTCCGGGATTTCGTCAGTTTAGATGCTGCAACTTTCCTTAATCTTATTTTAGGACTGTTTCATGAACTGTAGTGTAGTAGTAAAACTAGTTTCGTGGTGAGTTGGGGAGGGAGAGAGCGAGAGGAGGGGAGGGGCTAGAGATAAGGGCATGCGCTCAACATATTATGTGCAGTAAAGCTTTTTCGAAGTGCTAGTCTCGCTGTGGAGCATTATAGGGCCAGTTCCTTGTTGCCTCACCCTAGTTCTTGGTAACTTGAGGGATGATGGCCAGCCTGCCAGAGGAGTTTACACTTGGCGAGCAAAGATTTCAGTCGTTAGAAAAGTGCAGTACGGAGAATCGAGAGAGACAAAGCATAGCGTGCGACTTGTATGGCACTTTGGTGAGATCCCGAGCCTCATTTCCGTATTTTATGTTAATGGCATTTGAAGCGGGAAGCGTTTTGCGGGCAGTCATTCTTCTGTTATCGTCGCCTGTTGCATGGTTCATCTACCACTGCATTTCGGAATCGGCGGGTATCAAGCTGCTCATCTTCGTGACATTCGCCGGGCTCCGGGTGAAGAAGATTGAGACCTGCGCCCGCGCTGTGCTGCCGAGATTCTACACTAACGACCTTCACTCGGAGACATGGCGGGTGTTTTCTTCCTTTGGCAAGCGGTATGTGATTACCGGGAGTCCACGGGTGATGGTGGAGCATTTTGCAAAAGAGTACCTGGGTGCGGACGAAGTCATTGGCACGGAGATTCAAGTGAGAAGCGGCGGAAGGGCTACGGGGTTTGTAAGGCCGCCAGGTGTATTACTGAGTATGGACAAGAGAAATGCTCTTAAAGCTGCATGTGACGGAAAGGATGCACCGGATGTTGGAGTCGGCGACAGAAAGCACGACCATCCATTCTTGACCTACTGCAAGGTGCTTTGATTCTGAACTAAGTGCAGTTAACCAGTCAGATTGCGTTTATAGACGATGAGATTATTTCCATAAACGGCGTTGTATTGGAAGATGCAGTCTAAACTTTTCCATTTTTGATTTTTTACTGTTACAAAACTGTTTTTACATTGTCAGTATTGAAATTGATTGCCTCATATTCAATGCCACAGCTTCGCTCTTTCCTTTCTGGATATTGTAGCTGTAACCGAAGCTAAGAGGACCCATGTTTCTCTGGTATTCATTCGCAGGAGGGTTATGTTGTTCCTGCTGACTCCGGCTGCCAATCTGCAGCGCCAAATGGGAGGCTGGCGAAGCCCATTGTCTTCCACGATGGGCGTCTGGTGAAATGTCCAAGCCCCTTGTGCGCCCTTCTGATACTAATCTGGTTGCCTGTAGGATTTGTTCTAGCTATCATTCGCATAGTCGTGGGTACTGTGCTGGGCACACTGCGCATGAGCTGGCTCTTCTATGCATATAATCTTCTCGGCGTCCGAATAAGAGTGAAAGGAACCCCACCCACCCAAGCCAACTCCGGCGTCCCAAAACTTGGCTTGCTCTTCATTTGCACGCATCGCACTCTCCTGGACCCAATCATCTTGTCCATCGCACTCGGCCGGCGCGTGACGGCCGTCACCTACTCAATCTCCCGCCTCAGTGAGTTCCTCTCTCCGATCAAGACTGTGGCTCTGACCCGAAGCCGTAACGCCGACGCCGCGATGATCCGCAAGCTCCTCCAAGAGGGCGACCTGGTGATGTGTCCCGAGGGCACCACATGCCGGGAGCCCTTCCTGCTCCGATTCTCCGCGCTCTTCGCCGAGCTTTCCGACCAGATCGTCCCGGTGGCGATGAAGAATGCCATGTCTTTATTCCACGGCACCACAGTCACGGGGTGGAAGGGCATGGACCCATTCTTCTTCTTCATGAATCCCAGCCCCCTTTACGAGGTCACATTCTTGAACCAGCTTCCCCAAGAGCTGACATGTTCCGCAGGGAAAAACTCTCATGAGGTCGCTAACCACATCCAGCGCGTGCTCGGCGGGGCTTTGGGATTCGAGTGCACCAATCTCACCCGCAGAGACAAGTACCGCATTCTGGCTGGAACCGATGGCAGCGTTGAGACGACGATTCCCAAGCTGCCGTAGCATCATCTACCTTCCCTCGAATACACTCTTTTGTGATTTCTGAGCTGGATTTCGATTACTCAGCACTTTCTGAATCAAAATCCCACTCGTGTCCCCGAAACAGACCGAATTGTTATCCAGAAGAGGATGTGTCGCCAGGCCAGGTTTTGTCCAAGAGATCTGAGGCTGGTGTAGAGATTTGAGCTGGTTTGAATTAAGAAGACCATGGTCTGAATCCAGTTCAACCTGCTACACTGTCCCTATTCATGAAAAATAGGAGCAAGATTATTGTATCATAAATTTTATATAAGCGAGAGTTTGGTCTACCTATTGGGCATCCACAAGAGATTTTTTCTGAAGCATTGAGATTGTGATAGGAGCAATAAAATATTGGGGGGGAGCGGCAGGAGGGTTGTGAGAAGGCAACAGAATTTCTCACCCTTCAGAAAAGCTCAAGGAAAAAGAGTCCACTTGTGATTTGGAAACATTATAAAACTTCCAGGTATTGAAAGACCACTCATTCCTCCTCCCATGGCGTCTAGACGAGATTATATTAAGTGCTTCATTTTCACGTAAGTCCTGATTGCCTTGAAGCAGGAAGAAAAAACTTTGTAAGGGCAAAACTCGTGCAAAACTTAAAACTTATGGTCCTTGAGGACTTCTTCACGGACAAGGGTTATTGAACCAGGCAGGCCTCAATGGTCATCGTACCAGTGACAAAATCGACAGGGACGGGATTAACACACAGCTCAGTATCGCCTTGGGATTCTCTCAGTTACTATACAACAATTACTGCCCTTCATTTCTTTGGTGCTGTCCTTTAGTTTACAGCACATGGTATCAAAGCCATGAGCTTGTAGCCCTCTCCTCTCTTATCTCCCCAAGGTTGATAATGTCTGGCCATTGTGTCTTTGCCCCTCAAGCTTAATACAACTTCATCTAACCATGAATTTTTTAGGTCAAGTATGACTTTGTGAGCGTATCATATTCCCTCTCTTATCCCATCCAATTACAAAACACCGAGCATTAATATTAAAATGTTCCTCATTTGGTTTAAACCATAGATTTTTGTAGATGGCATTAAAGCCTTCCCTTTAGGCCTCATAGCTTGATGGTTTAAGTACTCTAATGTTTCTTTCTAGGTATTACTTTACAACTTTTTTTTTCCTTTATTTTTTTTCATCAAGTTTAAAAGACTTTTGAAACCATATAAATACTCCCTATGGAAAAGTTAATAAAATTAGTCAAATGTATTTTCAGAAGAAGTTTTGTCACATAACTATGACAAATTTTTCAGATGTGATTTTTTAAAAATAAATTATCAATTTATTTTTTTAAAAAAACTATTATTGACCATATGTTTACAAATTCTCAATAAGTAACTTTATTTCTTGATAGTCTCTAAATATTTAGAATATTTTTATTACAATGCAAGGAGGTATTGTTGACCTTACTTATACCATACTACTTTCTAACAATATATAATACAATGATTCAAATAACTTAATGTTATCTTAATCAACTAAAATGTTGACTTAGCCATAATAATTCCATAATAAATCAACTAAAATATTGACTTAGCATTAATACTACACTAATTTTGCTTCACAACAATCTCATCTACCAAACTTTGTTACATCTAAGTCTTATTGTTGCAATATTTTTAATCACATAATATTAAAGAGTAAGTATAATTAAGTCTTTTTTACTTACTCCAAGTTGATAATTAAAAATAAATAAAATCCTATTTTTAGTTTTAGTTTTCTTAGTTCTATTCTTAATAATTAATAATTATTAGTACTTCTAATTTTTCATATATAAAAAATATCTATACTATTTAAATAAATAGAAGTAACTAAAAATAAATAAAAGTAGATAGAAATATATTAGAAAGATAATATCTTTCTTAAAAAATATTAAGAAAGCTTCATGCATGTAAACTAGATCTATAGATGCTCTTTGATATGCCATATAGTAATAAAAACTTTTTCTAGAAGTTTCCTACTTTTAGGAAGTCACTATAAAAGTGTTGTATAACTTGGATGTTTGGTCCATAAGTTATATAGTTCTAAAGAAGCTACTACATGGTTTTTTTATTAGATAATATATATGATTGAAGCCATCTATATCTATATTAGAATTTTTTCGGTACTCCAATCTTGATTCAAGATTTTCTAGTTTCTTTATATTTGGCAATAGTTATTCTAATCATTCCTTCTTATCTTATAATTATAACTCTACTTTATTTTTTTCATTTTAAATTCACCTCAATAAATTTTTACTTCATCTTAAATACACCTCAATTATTATAATATAGGCCAACATATTAACCAAATCACTCTTCAAAATCAAACATCAAGTTTGTCTCAATGGCATAAATCAAGGGGACTCTTAAACACAAAATACTAATACTATATTCTTATTTCTTTTTGTATCTTCAATCTTTATTTATTCTTCAACTATGTAGTTGAAATAACTGAATCAATTAACTACAACAATACACCAAAAAGACACACATTGGCAACAAACACTTCTATAGAGCATAAAACTACCCTCTCATGTACTCTGTTTACTCACTTAAAATACAACTATGGGGAGGGCTGATTTTCTACCATCTTTGAAGGTATGCCGTGTGTCAGAACCCACATACTATTTCTGTGTACAGAATCCAAGTTGTGACGGGTTTTCAGTGTAAAGAAATGAGGTGAGTGGGTATTCATTCGTCGTTTTGTTTTTCAACATCCATCTATTCTACTCCTCAGGATGGCAACGCCCTTTTATCCACACCTTTAGTAGCTCAAAATCATTGCCGAAAACCAAATATCTGCTTTTGTCATTTGCTTTCTAGCAGTTAGGGAAAGATCTCGCGAGCGATGTTTGTGATCTGTAGCGGCACACCGCGCTCCCGCGCTCGCCAGGATAGAGAGATGATTATAGTACAGAAACAAAAAGACGACGCTGTTGAGGGGTCGTTTGCGCCAAACCTGTGGGTCCATTTCGAAACTGTGGTCTTTGGAGGTGTTGCGAATTCAAAGCCTGAGAGCTTTGGGTTACCAGAGCTGTAAGAATTGAAAGGTGGTCGCCATCGTGGATGGTTGGTGCAGCTTCTAGTGGAGAAAATTTGAAAAGCTGGGGAAATTTCACTCTGTTTTCCATAGATTTCTTGGAATTTTTGAGCTAAGTACAACGTCGAATCCGCTGTCTGTGCGCTACCTGGTTAGCATTTTTGAGCATTATTCTGATGTCTATGAAATCAGCATCGTCATTGACGTTGTAGAAATTTCTGACCAGCGCTTTGGTAGTCGTTATTGATGTGGTCGGAACAACTGATGCCAATGTTGTGTCACAATCGACACATTTTAGGTAGTGAGGTGCGGCCTTCAGAGTTGAATCTCTAAGCCAAGGTAGTCTCCAGTTGAAGCTTTAACAGGGGGACAATGCAGTATAAGCAATTGGCTCGGCATGTGCCGCCTACGAATACTTTCCGGCAATTTTCAGGCCCAGTTTTGGCTGTCAAGAAAGCTGTTCTTCGAGATCACTTGCGGCGTTCACCTAAGAATGTTTCTTCCGGATTAACGTCTCCGGGTGTCAACAATCAAACAGGATGTGACGCTTGGACTGTATCACCGAGTGTTCAGAGTGAAAGGCCTCGATTTATAGCTGTTGCAGCACTGGGTCCAAGTCAAACCCTGGGGGTGGAGCCGGATCCCCCCTTGGATGAGGTTAGTAATGGATTCTTTCCCAATTTCTGCACCTTGTCAGAATGTCAACTTTTTTCCGTGCAACATACCAATTGGCATGAGCGAATCGATCTGATCATTCGATGTATGCTTCCCTTTCTAAGGCAAATGACAAGGCCGTGTTCTGCATCACTTTGACAGTGAACTGGATGTTGTTGGGATTAGGGTACAACGGAGAAATGGCATGAATGGCTCGCTTTTGCTACCAGCTTGTATCCCGTGTACATGCTGGTGGGTGGGTTGATCGCATTCTGGAAACCGTCAGCTTTTTCATGGTTTGTGAAGAGAGGACCGGATTCTTATAGTGCTGCGTTGGGAATCATCATGCTTTCGATGGGTTTTACCATGCGCATCGAAGACCTGCTTTATGTCCTCACCAAACGGCCTGCGGCGGTAACATGCTTTCCTGTATCGCAATCGCCATTGCCACTCCATGGCTGGCCTGTCACGAATGCGTGATTTTGTTTCAATTAGGAATCAAATCCGTCAGTGTGCATGCTTGAACTGAATCTGCCATGCTAGTTTCAAATCGCAATTTATGTTCGTTACGCGACTAGATGATGCTAACTGTTGCTAATTACTCCAGGTTGTCTTTGGATTCGCGGCCCAGTACACCATAATGCCACTCCTGGGTTCTGCGATGTGTCGCTTGATGGGTCTTCCGGCAGAGATTGCAGCAGGTATTATACTTCTGTCGTGCTGTCCAGGAGGCACAGCGTCGAACGTGGTATGCATTATATCCTACTGGTCGTGATATTGTTGAATCGATCTTGTTCAGAGAGACCCTGCATACGTAAAGTTTGTATCAATGTCTGTAGAAATTGACATGATATATCTGATGTGACTTGCTTTCAAACAGATGATATGTTAAAAGTGAAATCTGATTCAGATCTTGTGCTGAACGGATACTAGGTGACCTACATCGCACGGGGAGATGTGCCACTCTCTATCCTCATGACTATATGTACCACTTTCGCGGCAGTGCTCATAACCCCCTTACTTACAAGCATTCTCGCGGGAGTTTATGTACCTGTTGATGCAATTAGCATGGCCTTGAGTACATTACAGGTACTGTGCTGAGCTTATGATTTGATTCCATCACTTGTGTCTGGTTTAACAGCTCCCTGTGTTGAGTTCGGTAAGGTGTTACCCTGTAATGTCGAAGGGCGAGGGGTTTAGCAGCTTCTCCGCCGTACACTTGTCCTGAATTGTTTCAACACAATTGTGTCACTCTAATCGTCAAGACGTTATGTACAGGTAGTTCTGGCTCCAGTCATTGCCGGTGCGTGTATGCAGACTTTCTTCCCCCAAGTCGTATCTATCATTACTCAGTTTGCCCCTCTGATCGCCGTTCTGATCTCCTCGTTACTCGCTAGTAGGTACTTCCTCCTGCCTCACCTCTCTCTTTACAGCTAGGCTACATGAATGCCGGATCCTATGAATTCCGAATAGTCCTTTGGTTTTCCACAATCTATTGACACCGCGACTTCCCCCCCTTTGTTGACAGTGTCTTCTCAGCCAACATCCCACTTCTAGTGGCCTCTCCCATGAAGATGGTATCCAATCTGGGAAGCGCGACATCGGCCATGGGTCCGGCAACGACAGCTCAACCAGTGATCATTACCCTGGGCATCATCGGAGGCGTCGTGTTGGCTCTGCACGGCGCAGGTTTCCTTCTCGGGTACTAATCCGCCATCAATCCTCCTCCGCAACTATCCTTTTGTCTATTTCATTCGAACTGGTAACGATCAATGCTCTGCAAGGTGCCAAAAAGGTACAAGTTGTATTCCCATCCAGGGCGACATTATGACCCAATGAACCCACCTGTGCGTTGCGTTGCGTTGCTTTGCACAGCTACGTCGCCGCCAAGGTAGCAGGATTCGAGGAGCCGCAGCGGCGCGCGGTGTCGATAGAGGTCGGAATGCAGAATTCTTCCTTGGGAGTGGTCTTGGCCACCATGCACTTCGCATCCCCGCTGACGGCGGTCCCAGCTGCCGTCTCAGCGATGTTGATGAACATCATGGGAAGCGGATTAGCTGTAGTCTGGCGAAACATGGGTCTCGTTAGCCACGCCGCGACGACGGCGCCCGTCCTCGATGACGACGACGGCACTCATCCACGATGACGACAACGGCGCTCGTCCACTATGACGACGACTATGCCCGTCCACTACGATGATGATGGCACTCGTCGACGATGATTACGACGACTCTGTGTCGTAGCAGGCCCCTGCTCAAACCTTGGAGCATATGTTGAGTATTTTTTAGGTATTTTTTAACTTTTTATTTATTTAGTTAGTTAGTTATATATATACATACATATATGCATGTCAAGAAAAAGTTATTGAAAGAGGACACTTGCAATGAAAGGCCACTTCACATTTGATTGATGACAGTTGTACTTGTCAAAGTGTAGATTGTAAAATGTGCAATTAAGTATGTGGATAAAATTTTGTTGTGACAGCTGAATAAGTGTTTCTGGAAACAATGATTTGATTACTATTTGGAGATATTGATTGAAAAAGGGTGGTAGAAAGGAAGATACAAAACTTGCAACAAGGATCATGTTCAACTGCAATTTGTATTGTAGAATTTCAATATTTTACATGTGACCTTGATTGGAATAATAAGGCATTTATTACTTGATTTTGATATGATTTAAGAAATGACATAAAAAGATTCTTGATTATAATATTGTAATTTGATAGTATAAAAGAACTCATATTTCAAACTATCACTTAAAACAATTGCTTGTATGAATTGTGACAAGAAAGAAATTGAGTTTTTTATAATGATTATTATAATGTAATTGCCATTTTTTCAAGAACATTAGAGAAGTATTCAATAAGCCTTAAACTTGTGCAAATCAATATAATTCAATTTAAGCCACTAACACAAACAAAGAAGAATAAGTGTCAAAAAGAAAATTTGTATTTATATTGTGGAAAGCCTAATGACAAAGCGGCAAATTGCCCAAACAAGTTTAAAAGATTCAAGACACAAAGTATGATATTAACTCCAAAATTAGATAAATCAAAAAACAATGACATCTAGTCACAATAGAGACCATGTGGTTGGACACTATCAAATTTCAATTACTAGAAAAAGATCATTTTTTACTTCCAAATCCTACATCTTGTTTTACACTTCTTATATATATATATATATATATATATATAAATTCTAAGTCATAAGATTTTTATTAAAGCTGTTTTGGATATTGGAGCCTTAGCATGTTTTATGGATAAAGATTTTGTAATTAAGTGTGATTTAGTATTAGTAAAAAAGATTCATCCTATACATGTTGAAGTCATTGATAAATGAGTACTTGTATCTGGAGATGTTATTGAAGAAATACAAAGATTTTAAATAGTATTAGGAGACCAAGTATTATATATTGTCTTCAACATTATTTAATCTCTTGCAAATCATATTATTATTGGACTTCCTTGCTTTGAGTTATATAATTATGATATTAATTGAAATCTATAAAAAAATTCTTTAAGACCAAAACATCAAGAGAAGAAATATATTACATCTTTATTCTTGGAGCTATTATTTTTATACAAGAACTAAAGAATGGTGCTACATTTGTGATGTATACTACTTTAATAAAAAATTCAATTAAAGAAATTTTTTAAGATATTTCAATTTAATACCAAGAATTTATTTAAAAATTATTTAAAAAGTCTTAAAGAATTTGAAGAATATATAAGGTTAGTACTATAAAAATTAAAAAATACAAATTTATATGCCAAACTAGAGAATTGTGTATTCTACCAGCGAAAGGTAATTTTTTTGAATATATCATATTTAATAAAGATTTATTAATGAATTTGGAGAAAGTTCAAGTTGTTAAAGATTAAACAATCTTCAAGACAATGCAAGATGTACAATATTTTCTTAAGTTTACTAATTTTTATTGCATATTTATTAAGGACTATTTTCAAATGGTTGTTCCACTTATTTAATTGATATGCAAGGATAAGTTAAAATAGAGGCCTCAAGTAAAAAAGGTTTTTTAAGATCTTTAAATGGCTTTTATTATAGCCTCAATTTTAGTATTTTTAGATTTTATAAAAGCTTTTGATATAGAAATTGATGCATTAGATATTATATTAAAAGTTCTGTTATTACAAAAGTAGAAAGATAAGAAACTTCATCCAATTATATTTTATTTTAGGAAGTTTTTAATTTCCAAAATTAATTATAAAATTCATAAAAAATAATTTATTTTTATTGTACATTCCTTTGAAGAATGGCACCATTTGCTTAAAGGTGCTTTACATCTAATGATTGTATATACAGATCATAAGAATCTTGAGTATTTCATGTCAACTCATGTTTTAAATCATTGCCAAACTTGGTAGAATATATATCTATCATGTTTTGATTTTAACATAATACATTACCTTAAAAAATAACAAGGCTTATTAGATTCTTGTGCCAAAAGAGGGAGAGATAGCATATAACCAACAATAATTGTTACTCTTAAAACCTGAGCAATTGTATCTTTAAGCAACTGCTTTGTCAATTATAATGAATTTTTTATTTTTTAATCAGGTTTATACAACATAGACCATAGATTTTCTTATCCTTCATGTTAAATAATATGCTAGTAATATTTAAGATAATTCTAATAAATTTAAGTTTGAAGATGACATCTTTTATTTTAAAAAACATCTATATATTTTTGAGGGACCAACAATCTTTGTGTTTTGTAAATACGTTGTTATATTATAACACACTTATAGGATGAAAGAGAAAAATAAAAAATATATTATAAAGAAATTTAATTGAAAACTTAGTAATAAAATTATTTTAAAAAATAAAAATAAAAGATAGAAAAGTAATAAAAATATTTAATATTTATATTATCTTTTTATAAAAATGGCTTCCACTTACTTCATAGGACCATAAACAAGACAAATTAAGATAGATTAGAAAAAAATACTTCTATAGGCATCTTTAGATCAAAACAAAGAATAGTTTTCAATAAAAATTACATAAAAAAATCTTAGATTGATACTCAGAGAAGGTTGGTTGTGAACCAGGATCAAAACCAAATTCCAAAGCACAAAATTGTATGCTTACAACAAATAGAGAGTTCTTTTGTTGATCAAAGAACAAGGTTGGAAAGCAAACTTAATGGGATTTTTTTGAGCATTAGTTTTAAGATTTTTGAGTTTGTAATGGCTTTGTGAGAGCTTTGCAAAATTGTGATTTTATTTGGCTAATTCTAATTCTTGAAAAATAAAGTGGGTTTACATTTTGGAGAATTTTGTGAATGTTGTAATAGATCTATAAATGAAAATTTGTAGGTTAGTGAATATAGTTGTGTTGAATGTTTGTTGTAAATTTTAGCTTAATTGGACAATAAGATCAAAGTTAATTGGAATTTAAATGAGCTAGGATTTCAAAAATTAGATTTTAAAGGTCAGTGAGGATCTTGGTGAATTTGAATAATCTACCAATTGGATTGGATTGGTTCTTTTTAGAGTTCATAATTGACTTAGTTTTCAATATTTTTATAAAATTTTAGAACATGTAAACTATGCAAAAAGGAGCTATTGATACCAAAAGATTAATATCAAGGTTAAAAAAAATAGAATGGTTGACACCTAAGAGAATTAGGAGCTTCTTTTGTCAATTTGTAAGTTCAAATTCTTTTAAATTTTGTATGGTTGTTGTTAATTAGTATATTAAGAAGTGTATAAATTTTGAATGAAGATCAATAATTAATTAAAAAAAATTCTAGAGCAATATCTAAGATATACCATCAACTATCAATAAGATGATTGGATTCTTATTTGCCATTTGCTGAATTTTCTTACTACAATACAGTTTATGCTTCTACTCAACAAATGTCTTTCTATGCCAACTATAGATATCATTCAAAATTAGATATGTTACTATCTTTTAAATTTGATAATCCAATAGTTCAAGAATTTGTTACAAGATTGGCAAAGCTATAGTTAATTATAAAATTTTAATTAGAAAAAGCCCAAAAAAAAATTTAATAATAATAAATAGATTTCAAAAAGAACAATCTTCTTTTAATATTGGTGACAAAGTATGGTTCATTTGATACAACATAAGAACCAACCAACTATGTGACAAATTGGACTATTAAAGATAAAGGCCATTTTTTTTTTAGAAGCAAATTAATCTTATCACTTATTATTTGGAACTATTGGCATCTATGAAAATACATCCTATTTTTTATGCTTTTCTTTTAAAGCCTCATAAAGAATCAAGTATATTAGAAAGAATACAAGCGCCACCACCCTGCATTAAAATAGATAATTGTAAAAAATTTGAAATAGAAAAAATACTTGATTTAAGAATAAAACAAGGATAGTTGGAATATTTTGTACATTGGTGTGGTTATACCATTAGTGAACAAATATAGAAGCCTATCCAAATTTTAATAAAAATATCTCAAAAAGTACAAAAATTTCATCAACAATATCCATCTAAACCAAAAGCAACAATATGTGTAACCATTGTCAAGTAATATTTGTTACAAAATCTATTCTAAAAAGATGAATATAATGATTCTAAAAAATTTTAGATTTCTTTATGAAAAGAGAGAAAATAATTGTAAAAATTTCAAATTATAATATAAATAAAAAAATCCAAATCTATTATATTTCACCTTAACTTTAATAATTTATCTTTGTTTTAACTTTATAATTCAACAATGGGTAGTCAAGAGGATGACATCCTACAAGTTAAACCATCTCAATTAAGTAATTTATGTCATTGATCTTAAGAGAAAGATCTATCTAAACTATAAAGATGTCAAAGAACACTTAATAGTCAATTGGTAGTAATTGTTATTAAAGGAGAACCTATTCATAAAGATCATCTAAAAGTAGTGTTTTGAAGGATATTTTTATAATGAAGATACAAAAGTGCAAGCATGGTGTCAAACATAGGATGTTAATCATTATCATTGGTTACAAGGACCAATGAAATTTTTGATCCATGAAAGACAACTAGAGTATGTTGTATAGACCATAAAGCACATCTTTGACTTTTTATATTTTTGAGCAATTTCAGCTTTATTACTCTTTAATGAATTCAAAGCTAAAGAAAAAAACGATGTCACAAACATCCATTTAAGAAAGATTTTAGAAGGGCTTAGAAATTCTTGGAAGATCTTAGAAAGATCTAAAAGATCTTGGAAAGTTGTAGAAGATTCCAAGAGGTTGCTAGAGGAGATTCTTCAAGTTGCTTGATTTCCAAGCAACATAGGAAGTCATAGGAGAAGGTTCTCAAGATTTCTTCACATTGAAGCAACAAAGAAGTTACTTAAGAAGCATCCTAGGACAACTTAGAGACAAATCCTTCTACAAGAAGTTATCTAGAAGCTTTCTAATTCCTAGTATATATAAGTATTAAGATTGATGGACTCTTCAATCTTGACAATGCATGTCTTGTGGTCTAGTTTGGACCTTCTAATTTTGTTCTTGTTCTTGTTCTTATATTGTATTGCGTTGTAATAAGACTTATGTATTATATTATCTTGTTATAATCTTGCATAAGTTCTTTGATCTAATCCATAACAAAAGGCTATCCAAATCCTAATTGATATCCAATTTTTAAGATTATAAGTTTAATATTTAATATCTCAAATAATATTAAATATTTTTTAAATTTATTTAATATATAATTATTTTATTTAATATTTTATTTAATATAAGTATATAAAAAATATATACTTTTTATTTTAAAATATATAAAATACAGCATAATCTATTTAAATTATAAAATTATATTTTGCTAATATATTTTAGGCTTTTATTATAAAAGATGGATATACATTGGATATCAATTTAAAATTCTATCAACTATTGAAATTAAAATTTTTAATTATAATATATATATATATATATATATATATATATATATAATTTTTATTTTAAAAATATAATCTTATATAATATATATATATATATATATATATATATATTAAATTTTATAATAACTTGGATGTTGTAAATAGTCTTACATAGATGTTTTAAAATAAAAAATTATTTAGTTTATAAAAAAATTCTAACTTTAAAAAATAAAAAAGATTCATTGAAATATGTGAAGCAATAGACAATATAATAGTTGTCAATATAAACTGCCTTGATCAGTTAAGCATTGAAACAAAGATTGGTAATATTAAAGTCTTCTTATGGATCATAGAATACTAATACAAAGTATTGTATATGTTTATGTATTTGAATTCCAAAAGCATAGTTTGTTATATGATTACATTTAATTATTCTTCAAAAAGATGTCAAATTAAGAAATCTATCTTCTTATAATATTTTTATTTTATTAAAAATTCTAAATTTTGAAATTCAACCTCCATTTTATATAGTTGAGACAAATTATATGATTCATTAGCCTTATGAATATTTTAATTCAAATTCCCTTTATATGAATAATAGTGATTATATAAAATATTATTCAAAAGATTTCTGAAAAGAAACTTATTAAATAAATAGTTATTTAAGTTATTTAAAGATAAAATTGTGAAAGAATTATAAAAGTTAGAAAAAAAAATTTAGACTACTAATAGATAATATCTTAAAATCCTACTCTTTGCTATATGTTTATTTGTCTCATCAATGTTGAGGTGTGCTCTATAGTAAGTATTATAAAATATATTTACAAGTATGTTTACAAGGGGTATAATTGTACAATTGTTTTTCTATTAAATCTTATACAAGAAAAGGGCAATATGAGAGCTTCTAATAAAGTTAAGCAATATTTGGATGCTTGCTATGTTTCATCATAGGAAGCATGTTGAAAAGTCTTGATTTAAAGTTGCATGATAAAAGCTTTAATATTCAATCATTTCAAGTTCATCTTTTAAATCAACACACAATATATTAGCATCTTTCTTGAAATCTAGAAGAAATCATAAAGAGACAAAATTGAATAATACTCACTCAATCCTTTAAAATATATACAAGTAATAATGTAGCCAAAAAGCATATATGTAGTGAATTTTCAAACATTACTTTTTGAAAGAAAAAATTTGATGTATACAAAAATGTGATAAAGATTCTATTATTGGATAAATATTTGATTGCTACCTTTTCTAGAAAAGACATTATTACTTATATTTGCTTTTGTTTTATATTTAAGGTCTTCTTTTTTTAAAAGATCTTAGAAGTTATAATAATTTATTTTATCTTTTATTCTATAATATATTATTTATTTATAGTTATTTAAGGATTAATACAAAGTAGCTTTGTACAACAAAAGATAAGGCTAATAAAGAAATACTAAGTACAATTAGATTATTATTTTTTAAAAATAAAAATAAATAAAAATAAAAAATCTTAGAAATCTATAAATACTAAGACTTTGTGGGATATAATTGCCATTTCCATGACCAAAGATTATATATAAAATTCACACTTGCATAGTACATTATTACATGCAATCATTAGTTAATGTAATTACCAAAGCATTTTTAAATATTCAATCTCATCTTTTATATAAAAGAATTTTTTTGAATAATTTGCCAAATCTACTTCAACTTAATAACCAGTTTGTCAATCAATTAATAAGTGCATAAGAAAAAAAAAAATTTACAAACCATATGTCATATGATCCAACAAAATTGAAGTGATTTTTTAGTAAAATTAATTCATTTAATAAAAAAATAATATATTACATATGATGCAATTATAGCTTCTATAAATGATAAAGACTACAAAAAAAAGAATTATCTTTATTGATAGACCAAGAAGTATACAAAAAAATATTCCTTTATAAGCTTTTATTAGAATATTTTAACAAAAGGCACAAATTATCATAGCAATTGGTTCTTTTAGTATTGCAATTTTATTACTTCTAGATGAAAACAAAATCCATTTCACTATTATAATTCTATTTAACCTAAATGATAAAGAAAATTATTATATCACCAAAGAATCCAAATCAAAAAGATTGCTAAAAGTTGCTAAGATATTTATTTTGGAAAAAACATCAATAATTAATATGATTTTCTTTGAGATTATGGATATATTCTTATAAAATATCACTACTATTAACAAGCAATTTAGTATAAAATTATTTGTATTAGATAAAGATTTTAGCCAAAAGTTTTCAATTCTCTATTATAAAATAAAAATTCAAATTATTGGTGCAAGCTTAAAATTTTCTTATTAATAGTCATTGATATAATGAATGCACCCTATAATTGATATAAGAGTGCACTAAGCTGATAATACTAAAAGACATGACAGTAGAAACTTTATACAATATTAGCAAAGGAACAAAGGCTAATTATGTTGATAAAGATGAAAATGCAATTCATATTCTTTATGGAATTCCTATATACAAATCAATACCTTAATCAATTAAAAAGGCCTATAATAATATTGTTGACCATACAAACAGTTAACAACATATCATAAATTGTAGAATTTTATCTACTATAAATATATGTAATAATGAGTTGAATCCTCATATCCTACAAAATTTGCTTGGGGAAGAAGTAGAATTTCTTTTTGTTAATTTGGTTTCTATTAATAATATAAAAAAATTGTGCAATCTATCTACTTAAATATCTTAATATTCTTTTCATAAATAGAATGTCACTTCATTGTTAAAAGCTAAATGTTAAAATTCTTATTATTACGTTATAGAACTTTTGCATGATTTATACATCAAAATATGCTTTATTATAAAAGATTTTATATCACATGTAATTATTGCTAAAAATATTATCAAAGCCTAAATTAAAAAATAAGTCTTAATTTTAAAAATCAACTTAGAATCTTTAGATATAAAAACTTCACTTAAAACTATGAAAATGATAATTTATAATAAAACTTTTTTTTATATAAAAATTAACAAATCTCCAAGACAAACAATTCTTGTCTAAGGATTCTACTTCTCAAATCTATTATTTTTCTATAAGAAATTATATATTATTTTATTACAAATTAAATTTAAATAAAATATTTTTATATCATTTGATGATAAATATTATAGATAAATATTTAAATAATAAAATTCATATTTTATATCTTAAATTTTATTTATTTATTTATCTATCTATCTATCTATCTATCTATACATTCATCTAAATTATTTTCTTCTTTAATATGCCTCAATAAATTGTTAGAATATATTATCTCCAAAATAAAGCAAAGGACCTCAATTTTAGTATTAAATTTTATACAATATTAATAGTTAAGAATATTAATTTGAATAATTAATACCAATTTATAAAAATCAAATATTTTAGATTTAAGACCTAAATTGTAATAATAAAAATGAAAGCCTTAAATTTAGAGTAGAGAGAAAAATGAAGAAATAAAATAAATAATTTTTTGTTTTGCACATTTAAATTATAGATAAGGAAAAGAAGGAGAAGAAATTTTGTTTAGAAATTATATATTAGTATAAATTAATTCAACCCTAAATTTTAAAAAATATTAAGACTTATAAATGTTAATATAAAAAATAGATTGAAATAGTAGATTAAAATAGTTATTTAATAGTTAGTAGAATATTTTTAAATAGAATGCTCAAAATTCTATAGAGAAGTAATAAGGCACATGATATAAGTTGCAAAAAAGACTTCAATATATTCTTCTAAAAATATTCTTGTATCATATCTTAAGACTTAGAGTAAGTACAATATAATCTTATAATATTCTTTTTTACTTAAAATAGAAGAATTTTTTAAAATATTATATGTCATAAAAATCTAAATTATTTAAGTAAATAAATAAATATAAATAATTAAAAATAAGTAAGATAAATAATATATCCTTGTAAAAATTTGAAAAAGCTTCTAAAACTTAAGTTAAATAAATATGTATTATTTGATGCGATGTAGTCATCCAAATTTGTTTCAGAATTTATTCAGATCTACAAAGCTACTATTGAAGTATTTCACAATTTAGATACTTGCTTTGCAAGTAGCACCTTTTATAATATTATAGAATATTATAGAATGTTCTAGTTACTATTGTATAAATAGTTGTGCAAAAACAAAAAACAAAAATAGTTTAGTTTGACTAATACAAGTTTTGGAACAATCCAAATATTGTTGTATTTTTAGACGATCATCAAAGTTGTGTGGATAATCAATTGCATGATCCCTCAAGAATTGTCAAGAACTGTAATCTTTCATGTCTTTGATACTTATATACAAATATATACTTATTTTGTGATTTTGAACCACTTTCACGAGCACTGTCAATAAAAACGCATGTAGCAACTTCAAAATTCTCTTGCAGACATTTATAAAACTTTTTGATGAATGAATTATACGACACACATTACATTGATTAAATTCTCCTCTTCATACGTAGTGGACAAAAGTTGTTAAAAAAACAAGTCTTGTCGGTATCGAACAACTTTCAACATGTAACTTTAAATGAATACAGCAGGGATCCCTACACTGCTTGAAACAGCACAGACAGCATCGCAGCCACCTCCCAATACTTTGAATCCCAACAGCAATGAGAGGCCCTTCTGAAACCTCTGTCGTGTTCACGACAACCACAGCCTGCAACTGCGCTTCCAAAACAAATTGTAGGGATCGAAAGAATATCTGACCGCACAAAGCAAACAGATGGGTGGCTTTTCAGGAAGTTTGCACAGGGTCTGCTGTTTTCGGCGGTTGGTAAGCAACAGCTACCTTTTGAATGGGCACCAAGGCTAGAGCACCACCATAAATATCAGGGATCTGGTCTTGCTCGATCTCATCTCGCAGTCTGTTCTCGAGTTGCTTGTCTTCTACAAAGGCAATCTGTAAAGAGACCCACAGGAAGGCGGCGCAAATTGGGTTAATACGCATCAAGACTAGCTATGTACTGCAAAGCACAACAAGCTCGACCCAAAATCCAAAACTATCTCTTTCATTGATGAGTTTCCGGCGTTGCATACAGTAAGTAATAAGATTACAGATTTCTATGCATGCATTACACAACTTCAATCTCGAGTATCTACTGAATGCAATTGCGGAGTACGAACTGGCAAGGGGCATTCACCTTTTCCCTCGTGACTTTATCAATGAAAGGATACACGAGCTTCCATGCTCCCCAAAATACTTTTGGCACATGGATAATGAAGAGTCTCCCTAACCTCTCCGGGTAGTATGCCTGCATCATCATAATCACCATGATCAGGGCTTGAGTTAGATCATATAACAAGCAACAGTGCTGAGTAGAAACTGATTATGGTTCATGCCGTTGGTGCAGCCCGTCCCGACTAGCCTAAGTTGACAAACATACAACCCTATCATATGCATTTAGATGCAAAAGTATGTACACCAAATACTGTTCTTTGACACTGATAATCATGTTTTAAGTTATTCTACGCCACTTAGAGTACGATATTAGTATTTGGTTGCATTTATGATAGTATGTTCTTGGAGAGCGCCAGTTTAACAACTTCCATGCACAGCACTCAAGTCGAATCATTTTATGCTCTCTAAAGCATTTTCGATTTTAAAATACTTGAAAGATGCGCCAACTGGCACATAACTTTAAAACCGACCTGCAAAAAATCAAAGATAGAAATCCATCCTCGGACGTCCACATTTTTAAACGCCAAACCCTTCAGGTCGAGAATGACTGTAAAGGTCTCATTCCCAGGTTTCATGCTGCACAGGCAATCAATACAGAGCTCATTCGTACCCCCAAAGCATTCATCAGAAAAATGGTGCAAGTGTATAGCAACTACTCTTGCACGCAAACTGGAGTACATTCAAGCCAACCTAAATAGTTGTCTAAGGAAAGTCTTCAGACAGGACAATGAATGAGGAATCATGATTCGTACCTGCCCACCATTGTGTCGAAATTGAACACACAAAAACCTGCACACAAAAATTTATGAAATGCGCGTGACCAGAAAGATTTCAAAGAATACTGAAAAGAATGGACTTATTAAAGTGAGCAATATTAATTACGCTACACTTCACCTAAAAGAAACTACTAGGACAAACATTACTCGCTAAAGGCCAAAAGCAAAGCCAGAAATTAGTCAAGTTTTACGCGGACTCAAGTTTTAGACTTCAATTCGTGGTTGTTTACTTAATCTTCTGTAGACACTATTGCTATTAGAAGATCCCAAGAAAGAACTGCATTCATCCATTGCAATAAGTAAAGTAGATGAGAAAAAATCTAATAAACGATATTTCTTCTACGTAACCTTTTTGATAAAAAAGATGATATAAAAGAAAAAAGTAGTTAGTGTTATTCCGATAAACATTTGAGATTAATGCAAAAGCTGAAGTCCCGTTCAGGGCTCTAGACTTAAAGTAGAGCTCTTCTTTTCCTTAAAACTTTGTTTAATCCGGTATATACAATTGCAATTCCATTGAGCAACCGGCAACTTTTGATAGGTAAAGTAAACATCTGGACGACCCATAACAAGATATCTACCAACTCACGTTTAAATTCATCAAACTTGCGTTTACTGGCCTCATGTTTGGCTGCCATAATGACAACTATAGGTCGACCTTTAATGTCACTCCCTTGTAGAAACACTTTCTCAGCATCCAGCTCGTTCTTAATCTGCAAAATGTAAACACTTTTATTCAGGTAAATGTGAGTCATAAAGAGCAAAATCTGGAGAGAAGAAGAGTGAAAATGACTTGCCAGCCTATATAAATCAGTGCTCAATAAGTCACCTCTTCTTGTGGAATATAACCCAGCGGCACAAATGAACGCCGCCACTTTTGATGATCCACAAACATTTTGACTGCTTTCGAAAGTTTCCATGATCGAGCCCTCAAAAACCTTCTCAGCGTAGCTTCGTCTGTATCCTGAAATCGGAACACCTACATTTGTAAGTTTCGTAGTGGACTACATTTCCCAAGTTATTAGCCCATGACAGCACTTGCAAGTATCTTTCTTGCAATGAAAGACATTTTTTTAATCTATAATCTGATCTCCAAATACTTTTTATTCAAAATGTGACTCCTTCCACGCT
This sequence comes from Physcomitrellopsis africana, assembly GCA_036785485.1. Lineage (NCBI taxonomy): Eukaryota > Viridiplantae > Streptophyta > Bryopsida > Funariales > Funariaceae > Physcomitrellopsis > Physcomitrellopsis africana. The sequence goes on along the minus strand of JAWRVF010000077.1, from coordinate 510,082 downwards.
ATCGTCAGTGATACACTTTTCACCACTATATAGAAAAAGCACAGTTTTGGTTTGATGGATATATATATGTATATATATATATATATATATATATGAATGTTGAATGAAGTGAAACATTGAATGTTGGATAAAGTGAAACATGCCTTCGATTTTGGATCCACCTCGGCAATCTTAGCTCTCATCTCTTCAAGAACTTTCAGTTCATCCACCGTTCCAGCTACTGTCTCTAGAAATATGGCAAAAAAAATTCAATACAACATTATCAATTTGTCATCAAGACACTCGCACATTATGAACCAAGCTATCAAATGTTACAAATATCACAAGGAAACAAGTGTGTACCTACTGCAGTGGAAAAGCTAAGACAGTGTGGACTCCTACGAAATGCAATATTGATAAGGAATTCTTAGTGAAGAATTCAAATTGAGATATTTACATCATTGAAGTAGAAAGATTAAACTTCACCATTATAACTACATTCTTTTTTTCGTTCTTTTTTTGTTTTTTAGAAAAGAAAAATCTGATATGTTTCATAATGCCAGTTGATAACGGCTAGCTTGATCATACTAAAAATAGTTCGAAGAACACACCTTGCTTTTCGACAATCTCTTTTGCAGACTCCTCTGTAATTTGAGTACCTACAACACCTTGGTTGGACTCTTCAAGTGTGGGTTTGGAATCATCTGCATTCTTCAGAACGGCGTCCAATGAACCGTTTGTAGGAACAACACTGGGTTCTGGTAAACTTTTCTCCGTAAATTCCTCCTTTGGAAGAGCGACTACATCTTCATTCAACTTAGTAATTGCTTCTTGATCTGACTTAACTTGTGATGACCCATAAACCTCAGAGTTACCTTCAGTGGCAAGGATAGGGACTGCTTTTACCTCGGCAACAGTCTTCGTAAATTCAGATACCTCTGGTTGACTCGGATTGTGAGCTTGAGACGTTTCGCCAACACTGGAAGTCATTTCCTTAGTTGAACTAGATGATTCTAGGGACTTCTGAACTGCCTCCTTTGTAAGTGCATCCTGGTCCTGCTCCTCGCTAGAGACAGCTGAACCAGCAACAGGTTTTAGGGGAGGGTTCTCTTGAGGTTCTGGGTTTCCAACAAGCGTATCCACCTCAGTCTCCTTGTCTTTGGCAAGTTCATCAATTGTTTCAACAGGTGTAGTCACGTTCTCAGTTTCCTTGTCTTTGGCAGGTTCACTAACCGAGGCCAACGTCTCCACAACAGTGGGTGAATTGACAGGCTCTGGAGTGTTCACCTGTCCTTCTTGCTGGCTCTCAGCATTCGGAAGCTCAACCTCTTTATCACTAGCAGGTACATCGACGGCAGCCGAAGTCTCTAAAACAGACGGTGCATCCACAAGCTCCGCAGTAGATGACTGTCCTCCTTGCTGGCTCTCAGCATTGGGAAGCTCAACATCTTTAGCACTGGCAGGTTCATCGATGGCAGCCGGGGTCTCTAAAACAGACGGTGCATCCACAAGCTCCGCAGTGGATGACTGTCCTCCTTGCTGATCCTCAACATTCGGAAGCTCAACCTCTTTAGCATTTGCAGGTCCATCAACGCCGGCCGGAGTCTCTGAAACAGTGAGTGCATTCACAAGCTCTGGAGTGTTCACCTGTCCTTCTTGCTGGCTCTCAACATTGGAAAGCTCAACCTCTTTATCATTTGCAGGTCCATCGATGGCGGCCGGGGTATCTAAAACAGAGGATGCATCCACAAACTCCGCAATGCCTCTCTGTTCTTCTTGTTGATTATCAACTCTTGGAAGCTCAGCGTCTTTACCTTTGATAGGATCATTAACCGTCGCCGGCATTTCTAAATCAGTGGGTGCATCCACAAACTCGTTATTGCTTATTTGTTTTGCTAGATGACCTTTGACCACAGGAATATCCTGTGCAGGAGACTGACTGCTGGATTCTGGATCTTGTGATTCATCCTCTGGTACGCCACTAACCTTTTACATCATCCCACAAAGAGTTAGTTGGACCAAAAAGTCATTAAGAGAATATGATTGTTGATTTCGAGCATCTAACTTAACACAACCATGAATCATAGCTGCAATCTGCAGCCACCTCACACCAGACCTCCACCACGCGTCACCGCAAATTACATGAGCAATAAAACATTTCGTTGGATGTCTTCACTCTTGTCAATAGGAACAAGTCTGTCCCTTATATCCAGTAGAAGACTTCTTGTCTCACGAAGCTTTATCAGATAGATATTCTTATTAAAACGGGTTCAGATGCACCTCTACGACATTCATTAAATTTTGATGCTGCAAAATCAAGCATTTGATCCCTTTTGAAGTAATCAACGAATGTCTATGCAGTGGCCATGGCTACTGAAAAGGGCCGAAATCAGTTGTGGATGCAATATCATTGGTTGATCTAGTCCAACTGGATGCACGTCACATTCCAAAGCGATCCTTTCAAAGAGCTCATCTGCTTTCCGCAAAAGCTACTGAAACATTCCACCTACAGAACCTTTCCCAACCTGAGTCACGAAACCAGACTACAGACAAATTCTTTCCGCATAAATTTTCTTCTCAATTTTCCACACTCAGGTCTTGTTTCCAACTAATTGACTCTGCCTCCTTCCATAGAACAGATTAGGAAATTCTACACAAGAAACACCACGGGATTATGGTAGCCCACTTTCGCCTAGAAGGGAGAGTTCTTTCAGCTATCAATACAACTCTAGAGACCGACCTTTCATTTTTTAGTTAGAAAGAAGATTTGATTCCGGCTCAGAAAAATTGTGAGAAATCATGGGAAGATCTTTTTCCCCTAAACTCTACGTTCTTCCCCAGTGGTGCTGATGAATAAATCCACAACTTAGACTTTGTGAGATTAACCCAGACATTTATGAGGATGTTGAAGTTTTTGTATATGTTCTCTTTCCTAGGAATGTCATTGGAAAAGGTAAAGGAAAGAAAGAGTAACGGGTGTAGATGAAGATGTATGATTATAAGTACAGAGCCACAAGATTTTTTTCCGGTTCATCACTCTCAACCAAAAATGCTGTGTCTGCAATTTATTAGTCCATTCCTAGTCTTGCTCTAACACGTTAATCTCCGAAACTTAGATGTATCTCCTAAGCAGGAGAGTAGAAGAAAAGCATTTCAAAGGGAATAAGCATCGGTTGCAGGTCTCCGTATCTCGAGTCTCTAAAATCTGCACGTCTCCTCCGTCAACTTTTTCTCTACACCACCCATTGCTCTATCTTGCCCACAGCCCATTTCTATCCTGGGCCTTGTACACCGCGAGCGACTCCGCATTCTAAAATGTAGTTACGTTGACAATCCACGCAAAAGCACATACACCTACGACCGCAAGCACAATCTACTGAAGCCATGAATTTAAAAGAAGTTCTTCGTGCCATCGGGGCACCGACAAAAATAACAAAGAAACACACACACACACACACACACACACACACACCAGGGGAGGCATTGTTGAACTTCAACCGGATTTCACAAATAGCTCTTACAAAAAATACCTTGCTGGGTGGTGGTGGCAGTTCGGGCACAGTCGCTGCCGCTTGGACTGACGACCCATCAGGCAACTCGGCAGCTACCTGCACCATAATCACCGACATTACAACAACATCTCAAACACAACCTTCTCACACATCACCCAAACTCTAATGCAAAAACCTGCTCCTCGACCCTTTCCCTCCAAATCCAAACATCAAGACACGAAACAAAAACACTGGAAAAAGAAAAAAAAAAAAAAAAAAAAAAAACAGCTAAAAATATCAGGGACCCATACTTCATGCTCAGTTGTCTCAGTAGGGGTGGCAGTCGCCACAGCTTGAGACCCATCGCCCTGCATTTCTCTGAAGCTCAAAATGCAGAGCAGTGTTGTCAGAGAAGACTGTGGCAGAGTCCACGAGCGAGGCAGAAGCAGCTCCCCTGAGCAAAAGCCGGGGCTGATCCAAGCAAAGAGCAAGCACAAGCAGGGAAACAAACAACACACAACAACAAAGAGAGGGAACGCGAATGCATGAACACCAGGAACCACGCTGGCAAGGGGGCATCAGTATCGCGGGTCGGGCTTGGCCGGGCGGGAAGGGCCGGGCTCTCCCCCTTGTCTATCCTTTCCCCGTCCCGTCCCTGCCCCCTCGCACCCGCTCTGTCACGTCTGGCTGTCTTGGCTCTATCCGCCCATTCCGTAACGTTCTCATCCTCGATAAACGCATTTATTCATTGCATCTCATTCATCCATTAGTCCGTTTTAGGATGAGCACGCACCTCTAAACCAAGTTCGACAACCTGGATTATTTGCTGAGTGAGATTCCTCTTTGATACTACTGTTCACCTTTATTTTTATTCAACTGTGTTTATGTGTGTGTATTTATACACATATGTATGTATGTGTGTACAGATATATATATATATATATATATATATATATTACAATTAATGTTTGATATGTGAAGTATAACTTTATTTAATAAATACCAGATTGTAACTAATGTGAACTACAACAAAATGCTTATCATTCATATAATGGTTCATCAGTTGTTTAATAAAAAGCATTACTTTATTGATGTCTTAGAAAATTATTGACTTTCCAGATTGAATAGATTCTACATTAAAAATTCAGTAATTCAAATATGCAAATGAACATGTGTGTGTATATATATATATATATATATATATTTAAAAAATATTCCTGGTCATGAAATAACAGAATTCTAAATACATGTGATGATCAAAATTTGTGATAAATTGCATTAAATTTATAATAGGAGGTTTTATAGGATTGATTCTTTAACTATCTTCTATAACCTTCAATAAATATTAGCATTAGGAGATTTTGCTTTGTTGTAGAAGTAATTCATAAGGCAACTTATTCACAGGCATCTAATTACTATAATTATGAAAATGATTTTTACACTTTCTGATTTTATAAATTTAAAATCATTGATTTTAAAAATACCAATTATAACAATAGTCGTAATTTTTATTCTTTTGAATGATATCGTGCATGAATTTTGATAATAATTAAATCTTAAGACAAGATATTTGTATGAAAATAAAAAAAATAAAAAAATAAAAAATAAAAACACACATACACATGTTAATTTGTTAAATTAAATACTATGTAAAAATTATTTAGATTAAATCAGTTTCAACTACATAAATGTGGCATAAATGTAACAGTGATAACATCAAAAGTTCAATATTGAATGAATATTCATATTTCAACTCTCTATGAACTTATAAAATAAAATAATATATAAAATAATATATATATATATATATATATATATATATATATCAAAGTTTAATAATTATAAATATAATATAAAAAAATAAAAATATGATTAAAAATTTTATCTTGCTAAACGGTTCCCTTTCATGATTATATATATGGTTCGTCTTTATTTTTATTAATTTGCATTGTTATTTAAATTAATCATTTTTTTAATGTATATTCTTATATTTTCAAAATAATAGTACATATTCTATTTGATTGGTTTTATTACAAAAACAATTCCACAAACAATTCCACATTGTCAAAATGAGTATAAATTTATTTTTAAAATATTTTTTTGTGAAAAAATTTAGTTAATTTAATAATGCTTAAAATTCAATTGAAGTATATATTTTGATTTTATGCAATAATATAAATATACAAAATTATTATCTTATTCTTTTATTTGTAAAAATGGATCTATTTTATATGGTATTTTTTGACATATAAAGATATATATATATATATATGTAATATCATTAGTATCAAATAAAGAAGAATATTAAATCAACCGAGCTAAATCTTTAATTGATCCATTGTATGCTAGTTATTGTTTTCTGCCTTGTTGCGGCAAGCCCACACTTCTTGTTCCCGCTATCTTGCTCCATTGCTCCATTGCTGCTTTGTCGTCATCATCAATCCTTGCTCTCCTTCCAAAATTTTTTCACCTATTCTCTTGCTTTGTAGCTCACATTTCATGTGTGTCTTGTTCCTACCCACCTCCTCATTTATTACTTATCTTTATTTTCATTCCAATTTGGTGTTTGTTAGTTGTTTTAAAGCTTGGCAAATCACCACGGCTTTTTATTATTAACTGACTAGATACTGCTCATAAAGAATTTAAAATTTTGGTGTTGTGAGAATTGTATTAAGAATTGGATTGCAAATTTTAGGTTCTAACATGGTATACAATGGTAAGAGCAAAGGTAAGTTGATTTAAGATTTATTTGTGTTGATTTAATATTCTCTTAAATAAAACATAACAATAATAAGAATTTAAAATTATTTTTGGTTTTCTTGATGTTTGAAATTTTTGGTTTAAAAATATCTAATATATTTTAATATTTATATGTTTAAAAGAATCTTGCATGGTCGAGGCTTATTGATCAAGAAAAAAAATTAACCCCGTTTGGAAAGAAACATGGACAAAAACACAATAAGTTTTGATTCAATAAATTGTTATTTTTCCAACGTCACAACAAATTATTGTTATATTATTTGATAACATAATAGAGACATACAAATTAGAGACATTATTACACTAAGTTAAAATATATATGTTTCATTAAGATATAAACTAGTTTATTTTTAAAAATTATTATTAGTTCAACTTATGATATTTGTAACTAACTTTAAAAAAACATAATAGAAGCAATTAAAAACATAAAAAATTAAATCTTAGTATTTTATGTTATTTTTTATTATATTCTATAATACTTTATATTATATTAAAGTTTTTAATAAACTAGGATAAAATTTTATTTAAAAAAATACTATTTTCTGTAATTATAAAATATTAAAAATACTAAAATCTTTAATAAATTTGAATCTATATTATAGTATATTATTATAATCTAATAATATAAACTACATATATGAGTATATATATATATATATATATATATATACACTTATTTATTCATTTACAACTTTTTAAATTCTTACCAGTTTATTTTATTACATAAAAATTAAACAGTCACAAAATTTTATTTACAAAAACTTGACCAATACAAATAAAAATATATTATATTTTTATTTTTCAGTCTATACAAATAATTAATCAATAAAAAAATTATTAGATTAACATAAATTAATATACTCAATTAAATTAATTTTAAAAAAGAATAAATTCATCACACAGAAGACAAAAATTTGTATATAATTACATATATAATTATGAATAATTAATAATTATTAATGACTATGAATAAGAGATAATTATATTATTTATTTTCAACAAATAATTTTTAGTTTTATAATATTACATTTGTAAAAGTTGCAATAAATAAAATTCTAAGTCTTTCTATTTATAATAAATTAAAATATAAACCAAGTATAAATTTTAAATTTACCATTAATAATATATATTATTATTTTAAAAATATGTTAAAATATTAAACATTTAAAAGTTTGATTTCAATTATAACTATAAAATATTCTTCACACTTTTAAAATTTATAAGAACTTTATTTAAGCATAATTGGTTTTATTTCTTAAAGACTACATTTATTAATATTTAACAAAACATACTACTACATATAAAAATTTAATACATATTACTACTACATTATATATACTACTACAAAAATATATATATATACTATAACAAATTATATAGTAATAAATATATACTAATAGTATAAGAAATTATATTATGGTATATTATAAAAATATTATATTATATAGTAGTATGTTTTGTCAAATATTACTTATAAAGTATTTGTTAGTATGGTTACTAGGTATGTTTGTTACCTTTGTTATATAATAATACATTATATATACTACTACATATTATAACAAATACATTATACTACAACAACCCATACAATATTTAATAAATTAGAAGTCATTTTGTGGCAAAAAATAATAATACAATGCATATGAATTTATAATTTTAGAGTGAAGTTATGTTTTTTGATAATATTCTTTTAAATATTTTATTTTTGTAAGTAGTATTTTTAAAACAATTAAAGATAAATACATAATGTTGATATATACATATCTTAATTGTACAATTGTATTGAATTTTAATATTGAACATTGATGTTAGATTTGAAACTTTGTGCATATTATTGGACATAATCAAAAGACTAAAATTTTATTTTCAAAATCAGAATACACAGCACCCATTTAGAAAATTATAAAACATAAATATTTTTTCTTATATTCACTGAAAAATTAAAGTAGTGCCACAAATATAGACTTCTTTGTTTTGAAAAATAAAAATGACTAAAAAACCTATAAACTCTTATAAATTTCTATTTTAAAAAATACTAAATAAAACTCATTTTATAGATTTGTTTTAGAAACTTCTTTTAGCAACTTAGGTAGAAAAATACTAAAAACTCATACCAAAAGATTTAAAACTTGGTAGTAGTATGTGTAGAGGCAAGACTAGTTTTTTGATTATGTTGTTTTATTTTGTGTAATTTTTCTCTTGGATTTTTTCTCTTCTTTTCTTTTTCTTTCATGGCATTTGCAAGTATTTTTGCACCTTGGCACAATTTTTTAATATAAGTAATTTAGAATAAAAACATTACTTTCATTAAATATAATGACTTTTTCATAAACTTATTTATGCAAAAATGAAATACAAAGTTATGCCTTTGATTAATTAATGAGAATTCTTTTATCAACATTCATAGAATAAATAATTGATAAAATTAACACATAACAAATAAAAACCTAAATGATACCACAATATAAAAGCAGTAACTAGAAAATTCATATGTTATGCATTAAAAATCAAATATATTTCATATAGCATAAAAATGAAATTCTAAATTAAATATGACAAATTTTGATAATTTTCAACACTAGAATTGATGTATTTAACATGAAATTATCATTTAATGAACATACTGAAATTTCCAAATGTTTTATTTTGAGTTTTACAAGTGTTTTTTAGTTAATTATTGTGTATATATATCTCTCACAATATGCTTTAAGTCCAATAATTTGTCAAATCAAATTAATTATAAAATAAAATAAAGTAAAATAAAAATAAAAACACAAATATTTATCAATATCTTGTTAAAATAATATAAAAATAATTATAATTCATGTGTTTGAGAATAAAGTATATTGGAACTATAAGCATATGATATTGCTAATGCCACCAAAAATTTTGCTATTGCTACCACCACTTATTCTTATTAAGTTTTCAATTATTTTTTATTAAAATTAATTTTTCTTTCTATATAATTTGAATAAAAGGAAACATATTAGAAATATTAGCAACAAAATTGATTGGAATTAAAAAAAACTAAAGAAATATGTCAAGTCGGTGGTGGATTGTGGTGGTAGTTGCAATACCCTATACATATATGACTTTTATGCTAAGCTACATTTTGTATGCATTAAAGAAAACAAAAAAAAAAAAAAAAATATATATATATATATATATATACACACATACATACACACATATAATTACACACTGTATTACTAACATACAATTTTATTCAAAGATTAGTCTCAAATCTTTAAAAGTATTATTTATTTTCTATTTGATATTATTGATTTACTATGTACATATAATAATTTTTTTTTCAAAACAAATGAAATTGTGTATTATATTTTCTCAAGTGTGGTTTTACTTGAAAACAACATTGGTTGTGATTATCTATAGACCTAAATTTCAATCTAAGAACCAGATTGTAAAAGTCTGTATTGTTTACAAAATAAAATTCTGTTCTTGGATCATTCATGTTGAATACAATGTATGCTACTAAAGCTACATCAAATAAATAAATAAATAAATACCATGAACTAAAAAAATACAAAACAGTTTCATGGTCAGGTAATTGGTTAAGATAAATTATTCAGTCACAATTAATTATCCTAAATTTACAGTGCGATATGGAGAACCACCATTCTACCCTAGCATTAGACATATATTATCTTTGGAATAATACAATCAAATACCATTACGTGCTTGCTATTTCCATAGATGACGGGGTTTTGAACTCTAAATAATATGAATACAAATATAAATAGACATGTGAACACTCATAAAAAGTTGAAGTAAACTCTCTTGTACTAAAGTTGTCATCTTGAAGAAATAATCAATAAAAGAATAAAACACCCAAGGATGAGATACTCAAGATCCTTTTCATTCACGTCCACTTGGCAAATGTCAGTTAAAAATCAATGTAGGGCTGCCCAAACACACTGTCTCACCAAAAAATACCAAGTTAAACACCCACACAAACATGCACACACATGTGTGTGTGTGTGTGTGTGTGTGATAATACATATAAATATATGATAAAAATGAGTTGTAAATAGTGTGCTAATTGGACATTTGAATAAAGAAAAGGGAATTCGACAAAAAAAGGCATGGAATCCTAGTGCCTGAAGCAACATGTTGCCACAGTACCTAATCCTCCACGTGTGCATGATTCATTGGTGAAAAGCAATGGGTTAATTCCACAACAAACACTGGCAGTGCGGTTGTAGGTGCAGCATGACCGTTGTAGGCTTGCCCGACACGCCGAACTAGGTGTAGGTGCAGTTACAGGCCTCGTTTGCGGTGATAGGAAACCGACTGGAGTTGTAGGGTTGAGTAATGAGCAGGTGTGAATAGGGTTTCTGTGCAGCAATTCCCCGAATGATTGGCTTAGAGATCTCCTTTCTACTTCAACCATGATGTGTATTATACGCCGCTTGGATGAATGAGGATATGAGACATTATTTAAAAGGAATTTCAACATACTAATAACTATTTTTCTGTATTTTGATTTATGACTGAAATAAATTTACAACCCATTTATAAACAAAACTTATTTTGGTGTTACTTTATGTTGTGTAAATGGATTGTCACTCAAGTGGTCCGTCCCTAATATTACTTGCATTTAATAAGCTTTGGCTTATTTTTTAGTAGTTGAAATTTAGCCCATAAGTGGCTGTCATTTGGTTCAATGGACACGCTTAAGATATGTATATATATACACACATAAATACAGCTTAAGATTCTTAAATTTTGAATTGCATGATTGGAAATTAACTGTTTGTTTTGAATGAAAAATGATAATTGTAGTTTATTTTAAACAGGTAATATAATCATTTAAAAGTAAGGAGTTTTTTAAATAACATAATACAATTCACAAATAACCATCATATAACTACATACTTTGCTTTGTGACTATGTATGCCTAAAAAAAAATATATATATATATATATATATGTATATGTGTGTGTGTGTGTGTGTGTGTATTTAACACTGAGAATTCAATATGTCCCATGTGAGAATGAAATAAAAATATCATTATCTTACTTCTAACCAAGGAATTCAGATTTTATCCATTCATTTACCATAACTGAATCCATCAACATATAGTTTCAGTTAAAAGTAACGAATTGAAGTTGGAAGTGAACTTTGGACTATCATATCATTGTAATAAGAAATTTCAAAATACAAATTTAGTTAAAAGCACACTAGTAACGAGAAACAAACTTAGTCACGCAGGTTTTTGAGACGGGATGCACGGCAAGGGCCGCACTATCCGGGCAGTCCCGACGGAAAGTATCCCGGACACATGAAAGTCTGCAACCACCGGGTTTTCTAATATTATCCACAGGCGGTTCGCGGGAGACCCGGCGGACCTAAAACCGAGAGATTTCGCTGGTGACGCGCAATGGAGACGAGACGCGAGGGGGTTTGCGTGGGGGGGCGGCGGGACGCGGGGTGGAATAAGTCCGACGCAGCGGCAAGCTGCCTGCGGCTGGCGTTGGACGCCGCAGGGGCGAGCCGTTGGGACAGGCGGATAGCTCGGCATCTCCCCACAGCCTCCTTATACGCCAGCGCCATCACCTACCGCGTCTTCTATCTGTCTTAGTTCTATTGAGCGCTTCATCACCCTTGCCTTCTTGTTTTTCGTTTCTGTGCTCAGCGGCATTGATCTACTCGCAGCAGCCTAATACGCTGATCGGCTAATAGTTTACGTTGTTTTCTAGGCTGCCCCTTCCGAAGCGCTTCTGAACTCATCAATATTTTCTCACTGTAGGAGTTTATTTCTTTTTCGCTTCAGCATTCTGCTTAGTAGGTGATCCGGCGAGTGTCGGCTTCAAGGATAGGGAGGGAGGGGGAGAGAGAGAGAGAGAGAGAGAGAGAGGTCTTTGGCCGATGATACTGTATCCATCGCATCGACAGCTTTTATTGGCGTGTGGTTTGTATCCCTAAACTTCGCGCTATTTCGACGACCATCTGTGCGACGTCTGTGTTGCGGCGTCTGTTTCAGCGCGTTTGTGACCTAGGGTGTGGCTTGTTTCTACGAGTAGGGATTATTCCCTCGAGACTTTGATATGTATAATAGTTAGTGATCGGACATTACCGGCGTATGAGGAAACAGGTGTTTGGTTTGGTGGTGACCTGTTATCCGTGGCTGTCTTGGATACGCATTGACTGTATCGGGCTGTGCACCTTCAGTGTAGGCAATGTGGTGGTCGTGTAGCTGAGAGTAGAATACAACGCAGGACAGCGTCAAGTGAATTAATTTGCCTCATTTCGGAAGCAGGGATATTGGATCTCTTAATGAAAGCCTTAGAGGCTGCTACTTCTCAAAAGCCTAGAAGCTTAAAAGATTTCTCTGCTGTAGCTCTTATCGCACTGTTCTCGATCTTCCTTCAGGTCTCACCGTTGCGCACAGCAACGAATCCTAAACGGTAGAGCTTAGATGCGCGAAGGGTTTGCTAGGACCTTCAGATTTGCTTGAGCTACGCACTTCCACGCCTGTGTCGGGGCAAAGTCCTACACAATGGCTGAACTATCTGGTGCGTCTCCTCAAAGGAGATTAAAAGGCATCTATTCAGATTACGCCGCACGCCTACGCTCCCGAGAATCGTTCAAGAAAGACGTTGCTCTTCGGCACTACCTCCCCATCCTACACACTGTGTCTCGAGCCTTCTTAATTTTTGCCTTTGTGGCTTTGGTTGTATTTACTTTGGGCTTCTCTGGGTCATCAGTTATTCTTCGAAGAGCAAACGACTTCGGACGACAGTGCGCACCGAAGAGGGAAAGTGTGCCACCACTCTTTCACCAACTCAAGTTCGCGATGGTTACATGTTCCGACGGTTCTTCTACTATTCCTGGGAGATCTTTTGAGGGTGTGATGGAAATAGTTGCGCCAAATAAAAAGGCGTATGTGGAAAGGCATGGTTACGAGTTCATCGATGCCAGTAGCTTGTTGGATTCTACCCGACCTCCCAGCTGGAGCAAGATTTTGGCTGTCAAGGAGCACCTCACGAAGTATGACTGGGTGTTTTGGAATGATGCGGTACGTTTCTTAGCAAGCATATTGTAAGCCACGGAGCTTCTGGTTTCTAAGTGGATCTAGTATGAAGCGGATCTGCAATTTTTTTAACTTGAACATCCGCATCAATTTTGTTTGTTACAGGACTCCGCCGTGACTAATCCCAATATCAAGCTGGAGGACATCGTCTTCTCAGCCGTTGGTGATGTGAAACATGAAGCGATGCCTGACTTCATTGTAACAGAAGATGTGACTGGTGTCAATGCAGGTTTGAACCTACCCCCTGTATTATACAATTTTGTTCCACTTTTTGGGAGGTGCCAGGCCTTGTGCTTCGGTCCGCGCTTGTGTTGTTGATTGAATCATCTGTCCTCGATTCTCCATTCTCCGTGTGCTGGTCGTGTTGGAATATTGGTTGAAAGTTTCCCGTTCTGAGGTTGTAACTTCCCTGAGCATGGTGCAGGAATGTTTTTTTTCCGAAACTCTGCTTGGAGCCAACAGTTCCTTGATCGTTGGTGGAATCAGACTGATTTCATTCAGCCTTTCGGCCAATCAAAAAGTGGGGACAATACCGCCCTGAAGCACCTCATCAATACAATGGACAAGGATGAGTATAATCAACATGTGCGAGTTCCTGAAATGCAGTGCCTTTTCAATTCGAACCTGTGGAGACCTTCATGGAGGAGCTGTCACCGTTTGGTTACATTAACTAAGGCTGTCTGGAAAGGTACAGTTTTTTTTTCCTCTACTTTTCCTGGCTAGGTTTGATTATAAATTTTTTCAATGCGCCATGGTATGTCTGGTTCTCCTATTATTGGAAGCATGCCGAACTTTTTGTATTGAAAGAAAGCTCTGGGAACTATTTCAGGTGTTTATGCACGAGGGGACTTTATGGTTCATTTGGCTGGATTGAACGACAAAACGAAGTGGATGAAGAATGTTTTACGTGAAACAGATTCGTGGGGGAAGCAAATAGCTTCAAGTGGGAGAGTACAGACGGAAAACGGAATCCCAAGGTCTAGGAAAGAGCTTAGTTTGGCGCCCTTAAAATAGACAAATTGAAGACATTAGGTTATTCTTTGAAGATGCTGCTATTGCCTGGGAAGTCCAAGTGACATTCTGAATGTGAGATGTTGCGATCACACCTCATTCCCAATTTTTATTGCCCGACGACAAAGCTGCAACAGTGTCCACTGGGAGCGTCCAAGAAGGCCAACTCTCAGCACGTAGGTCGGCTCACATAGTTAAGTAGAAGGTTTCGATTCAAGACGAAATTCATTGATGCAAAGACATTTGAAGTCTTTGAACGGTCATACAAGCATGGTCTACTCTCAGAGAGTCTCAGGTCTATTCTCCTACGTGCATTTTAACTACACTCTTCCCGTCTGTACGATTCAAGACATCTATCATTTTTTTCCGGTTAAAGTCAGCTTAACCAAGAGAAGCCGGGTTTACTTCAAACGGTAACGCTCTTCTCCTGAATCTATCGTTTCAATCTCTTGGAAGAATTTATAGTCCTTTTACGGCAATTAGTAGAATTCGTGCTAGAATTGACATTGTGCTTGAAGAACTAGACAAATCTGAACTTAACCTAAATGGACGTCCTCTGCTTGTCCCTTCTGCTCGCACGATGGCCTTCAACTTGTTTCTGACGCGGTTTGTGTGTGAATATTGCAGGAGTCCATGAAATTAGGCTGATGCTGGTCACACCTTAAGTAGATGCATTAAATGGCATTAATTTTCTGTAGGTCTTAGAGAGGGTTTCTGTAACATTATAAATTTTTTGCCTTGTCTGTAATAGCCAGACTGCTCAGGGTCATACCATATGTTCTAGGAATTCTTTTAGTACAGTCTGGCTTAACAAAGAGGCCTGCTCCTATTTGTTTTGTATACAATTTTCTAATTATACACTGCTTTTTCACTTGTGAATGCGAAATGCAGATTCTCTATTCCTTTGCTTCGTCTTGTGATTATCATCAGTAATCGATCTGCAATTTTTTAGCTATCAGAACGGGTTTGCAAGTTCCCGGCAGTGTTTTTCTAGAAGTTTTTTCACACGTTAGCATTACCTACCACATCAACGCATTACATTGAATTTGCAGTGAACTTATACATTACCAAGTTAACTTCATTTTCAACCATAACGCAGGAGCACAGATATCTTGTTCTGCAGACATATCATCTTGTCTTGTTTTGTTCCGTCTTTTCAGCCAACCACATTATCATCCAACTTGTGCCACTTATAAAAACTTTCCACTGATTGAAAGTAGTGATAATTCACAAATCTCAGTGTGCGTGTTAAAATTTCATGACATATAAACCATGTTAGCCAGTAACTAGAACAAATCATGTTGTGTTGATAACAGTGATGTACAAGAAATTGCAAAATAAGAGACGGGTAAGATCCTGAATTCACATTTGTGAATATGTTGACAACACTCCATCCAATCTCCTTGACGTATGTTTACCCTCATGTAAGTGGAATATTCGGCATATCCATTACTATTCACTCAGATCCAGATTTGGAAATTAAGCAAGCCCGAATTCCAACAAATTCCCGAAACACATCGTGTTAAGCCTCTCTACATCGCAAGTCACACGATTCCTCTTAATTGCTGCACCTGCGCCACAGGTCGAGACACAATCAAACAACGGTCATCGAATTCTCACTCCGAACAGCAATTACTTTGCTGGCATTGTGGGGTTGAGCCATGCGATACCCTCACCGTCCTCTTTTCCAAAACCCGTCCCTGATTTCCGAGCAGCGTTTGCTGTCAAGATTCTCTGTTCGTCATCGTGGACGGCGAAATTTTGTCGGGGCTCACTGACTGATGTGGGCATGCAACAGCAGCGGCACAGCAGCCACAAAATGCCATGGCGGCATCGCTGTCTTCCAAGGGTACAGATCTGGCCGCACTGGGTGGGCACCCCCACCACCATCCCACCGTCAGAGCTACCCACATGGGCAGCGAATTCATACCCTCGTTCATGGCTCCACACCTCCATTGCTCATCGCTGGATAAGCAACCCCCTCCCCACACACACACACACCAAGGAAGGAAGAAGACCTAAACCCCAATCCTAAAAACCAGTCAACGAGGGTTGACTTTGGAACATGTAAACTGGAGTGAAAGTCCATGTGGGGTTTTTAGGGAGGATGGTAGAGGAAGTTATGCTGTACAGTGTAGTCTTTTTCTGAACATTAATGTGTTGTTCTTCTTAACTACATACAGTGGCTGATTGTGTGTATGTTAACTTGTAAGAGATGACTTGAATCAAAGGCATGGATGGATGTAGTTGTTGGGTGTTATTGTATGTGGATTGGTAAAGTTGGAGTGTATTTCACCTTTGTGAGTGTGTTTGTTTTGAAATGTTTTGTGGAATCTGACTTTTAATAGAAATGATATCTTCTTTTTGGAAAAGTCTCAAACAGTATACATATGTATGTATGTATGTATATTTGCATGAGAATCCTTTGCTTGAAGAGTAACATGTTAAAACAAATGCTTCTTACTTTAGTCTAAAATACATCTTTAAAATTTGTATTATCACTTATTATAGTTTGAAATTGCACAATATAACTCTATAGTCATTTGAAATTTGAAATTTTCAACTTTTGGATAGACAAACATTCTACAATTCTCTTAGAAAAAGTATTGTAGTGAAATAATACATAGAGGGTACTTATTTTATTATTTCATTGATTTATTCTTTTATCAAAACATTGATAGTTTATATTTAATTTATTTTAGTTTTGAAGTGATATTATTGTAACATATGCTGAAATCAAAATAGAACTAAATTAAAAAACAATATATACATAGTTATTTTTCAAAAAATGGTAATATTTTCATATGAATTTTAAAATTAACATAAAGTGATTTTTTTTTTAATACTCCATCAAGCTGTTGATAAAGACTCTTTGATTATGATGTATATTTTATAGACTTTGAACTTAATAATACATGCTTATTTATTTTATAAAGTAAGTAAATTATCATTTAATTATATTAAGAAGTTTAACATAATGTTATTTAATTTAAAACATATATTATTGTCCAACTTCAATATCTTTATTTTTATTATTTTAATGCTTTTTGACATTATTAAAAAAACTACAAATGATAATAATAATAATAACAACAAAATATTATTTGCTACAACACATGGGCTATTCTTAAGATTAGAGGGGGCAGCAATTTGGATGAGGTAAAATAGAAAATTGATGCCCAGTTGTGCATTGTTTTGGGATCTATGGTGCAATGGTAGCACACAAGATTCATAGTTTGAAGGTCTTGTGGTTGTTTCCCAGTTGTTTGTATGCTTAAACAATAGACCTATAGCAATGACATTGAGTGCGCTCTATCCTATTTGATGGGTCCCAAGAGTGATGGGATCTATTGGTATTGGTGTTTAAATAGATTGACAATGTGATGCACAGTAACATTGTGATGGGAATAGGCACATATGAAGTGGTTTGTTGAAGTTGTGCAAAATAACAAAACTATATGAATGTAATGTGAAAATCAATTAAGTATTCAACTAAGATGTTGCAATTTCTTTTATTGCACCTAATTTTATCTCTAAAAATTAAATTATTTTTAATATAAAGTATAAAATTGGAATATGTGAAAATATTTGATTAATTGTGCTTCTATTGAAATTCTACTTTTATGATATGCATTTCTTTATTACTACTGAAAACCATGTAAAAAAAGTACACATATTTATTATTGAGGTATGTGAACATTTTATAAGATGCTTTGAGAATTAAATTGGAAAGAAAAACAATCATAAAAACTTCAAATTTTAAGCATATACATAAATAGACAGATAGATTTTAACACATGCCTATTTTTCTTGTAATAGTCCCACATAAACAGTTATAGTCAAAATTATAAAATTTCAATTTAAGGAAAAAAATAAAATTCTAGAGAATAAGTGTAATTATCTCTTTAAGCCAATTTGACAATGTACTGAAGAAGATTTTTTTGATTTTTTTAATTTTTAATAATTATTGTGGTTTTTAACAATATGAATGTGTTTTTGATTTTTTATATTACTTCGTATAATCTTTACAGAATTAAATTATATATATATATATATATATATTAACAAGATTACATTTTTTTGTATTATTATTTTATTTGTTTGAGGTACTTCTGTTATATTCATAATCATTGTTTTGGAAGCAACACTGAATTCTTAGGTTTTATGTACATGCCATGACATTAGAAATACAATTACTTTATCTTTTTTAATAGCAGTTGCATTTAAAAAAAAAACTATATCAGAATGTAAATTCCTGTATTTGCTGAGGCTTGACATAAGGTCTGTTTGTTTAAGCAACCAGTATGTTAGAATTATGGATTCAGAAGAATAAAAAGATTTAACATTGTTGCTGAAGATAAACAAATATAACTGTAAAATTTAATCACACAATTTTTTGTTTGAAAATAAATAAATGAAATCTGCATAAATTATTATAAGTATTAGATATATAAATATATATGCATAAAAAATAGAGCCAAATTTCTTTGTTTGTTTGTGGAGTATGAACAATACATTAAAAAAGTATACTGCAAGGTTTTAATGTAACAGCTGACATGAATTTGACATGGGATTGTAAGGAACAAATGTAAAATAGATGAAAATTATATTTTAAAATTTTTATTCTTAAACTTTGTATTGTTGATGAGATACACAAAACCAAAAATAAATTCTTTAGTTATGATATACAGGTCCTCAAAGTTCAAATACTTTAAAGTGAATTTTTAAAAAAAATGATGTTTTTGTAATGAATTTTGATTGATACATGCTTTTTTTTAATCCATATAATGCCATGTTCTAAATTGATAAATTCCAAAATTTTTAATGATGATTAACACAATACTTGTTCTTTCGATTTACAATTAAATCTTCAATCCTAGAAATACAGAAGCATACTGTAGTGTAAACAATCTAGGCATGTAACTATTTTGTTCTAGTTTCAGATACTGTTTGTGCACAAAGGTATTATTTTTCAAGGAAAAAAAAAAAAAAAAAAAAAAAAAAAAAACTCAAGACATGCTCATTTTATCAAATTTTTTATATTTCCATGGTTTGCTCCCCAACTATTTTTGGAAAATGTTGAAAAAGTTTGAATATGACTTTTATTTTTTCTACGATTAAATTTCTCAATAATAATAAAATTATTATTATTTTCACACAGTCTCAAATCCATCAAAATAAGACTGCAGTCCACACACACAAATATATATATATATATATATATATACACACACACACGTGGGATTGTGAAGACAACAGCCAGGTTCTCCAGCGGGGGGAACGGAGCGAGCGAGAGTGCGCAAGTGAGGGGAACGAGGCTGTTCCCGAAAGGGGAGTGGGAGGGGGCTTCTAGGAGCTTCCTTCCTTCCTGCCCGTGCTTGGGAGGCTGGGCCGGGCTAGTTGATGTTGATGCTGCATACACCCACGCAGCATTTGAACTGCTCGTTCCTCCTCGTTCCTCCTCTGCACACACCGTGCCTCTCAATTTGCCAGCGCCACTTGCTCATCAATTTGCTGTCCAATTTGGTTTCGCATTCGCCATTCGCAATACCCACATCTCGCATGCCTCGGGTGAGTCTCACGCCTCCCCTCCCCGATTTTCATCTTCGATTGTGATTGTGATTGTGTTGTGTTGGGTTTGGAGCCTACCTGCGTCTGAATTGAGTCTGATCATCTGCCGTTGCTGCTGCTTCTGATGGTGTTTGGGTCTCGATCTTGGGACCGTTGCGGAATTTCGTCAAGTCATAGCAGACCTTCCAACGATTTCCTCTGTCGGTATCGTTGCGGAGGTATCTTGTGTCCGGTGGCGTGATCGTTGTGAGATGGAGCACAGTTTTCGAGAGTGTGGATCGCTTGGTCTCTTTGGATCAATTTGTGGTCTTTTGAGCACGCGTGGGCTTCGTTTGCGTCGCATTTGATGATTAGGCAGCTTTTCATCGTCTGTATGGTTTTGGACCGACGGGGACAGAATGGGTTCGAGTCTAGGTTTAACCGCCGGGCATTTTTTATTGATGTTTAAATTTTTTTCCGATTGTTGGCATCAGTTTATACGATGGGTCATCTCTTTTTAGAATCACTCCGGATGTAGAGTGATGGTACATTTGATGATGTGCTATGAGAACTTCAACTTAGTTATTGGTTTCAACCGAGTTGTGCTTGAGCTTACGCATCTCAGGTCCGCCACCTGTAGGTTCGGCTTAGTTGAGCATGGCTCAATATACCGTATGTTCGATTGTGAACGTAGTATGAGCTTCTAGATTTATATTCTGGTCATGAATAGTGTTGATTTGATTACTCAGCGTTGTAATGAGCAGCCTTGTGATTAATTTGTGCATATTCAATGTTATCCTGAAGTCATTTTGGAATTTTCTGCCGCAGGATTACACGTTAGGAAAGGCATAAGGCAATTCAATCATGGCAGACGAAGCTAAGGTGAAAGGAAATGCCGCATTTTCGGCAGGGAAATTCGAGGATGCTATTAAGCATTTTGGGGATGCAATAGCTCTAGCCCCGGACAATCACGTCTTGTACTCCAATCGCTCAGCTGCGTACGCTTCTTTACATAAGTATCAAGATGCCCTCCGGGACGCTAAAAAAACTGTGGAGTTGAAGCCCGAGTGGCCTAAAGGCTACAGCCGATTGGGTGCTGCTTATGTGGGTCTTCGGGATTATGATGAAGCAATTTCAGCGTACAAGAAGGGTTTGCAAACCGATCCAAACAATGATGGTCTGAAGTCTGGATTGGCGGATGCAGAGGCAGCCAAGTCCCGAGCTCGGGCTTCTCCTTCGGGGGATTCTCCAATGGGGGGCAGCTCTCCTTTCGGGAACATGTTTGGACCTGATGTATGGGTGAAGCTTCAGGGTGATCCACGGACGCGGCCCTACTTGCAGCAGCCTGACTTCGTCGCGATGATCAACGATGCGCAGAAAAACCCAAATAACTTGTCACGGTATATAAATGATCCTCGCATGATGCAGGTGGTCGGTGTTCTTTTAGGCGTGAACCTGCAGACTGCAGAGCCTGGGGCCGGGTTTGAAGGTGAGGACGGTCACGACACAGAGGCATCATCGGCTCCAGAGGTTCGCATGAACGAGCGGCCACGGAGTGCGCCATCTACACAGGCAGCTCCTGCCACTGCCCCCGAGCCGGAGCCGGAACCGATGGAGGTGAACGACGACGAGAAGGAGAAGAAAATGCGGAAGGCTGAGGCTGTGAAGGAGAAAGACTCTGGGAATGCGGAGTACAAGAAAAGGAACTTCGAAGCGGCTGTGTCGCACTACAGCAAAGCTATAGAACTAGACGGAGAGGATATTTCCTTCATTACCAACCGGGCCGCCGTGTACTTGGAGATTGGCAAGGTGCGTGCTGTGAAACTTGACCTTCTTTTATATGTTCACAATTTTTAGAGATCATTCTTGTTGTAAGCTCTTGGATTTTTCTGATATATGTGTATAGAATCGTATTGCACTGAAATTTCAATGGCTCTGAGCTTAGGACATAAAAGTAAACCAGTAAATATATCAATCTAGAAATTTCTAAGTATTGGTGCTGCCCGGATCAATTGTTATACACTGTTAGATATTGCACGGTGTGTTGGGAATTGAATGAATGCGTGGTAATGGAAAATTTCTGCCGGGTTGTGAGGCCGATAGCCTACATTTGAGATTTAGTAAATTCAGTTGTACAAAATTAACTAAATGATAAAATGAAATGGAATAACATCGAATCTTATGTATGAAATAAGAATGGTTGTTTACATAAGAATATTGTGCTTTAATGTCCGAAAGGGGCTTGCACCTGTAGTATTTTAGCAAGATACTGGGTTGTTGCAATTAGTATAACCCAATCTCTAATTCTCCTCTATCCGTTGTTGATTGTGCTCTTCTAGCTAGTTGAGGAATCCTTGCTGTGATGACGTTTTATTAATGCTCCGTGCTTACACTGTATTGTGCAGTACGAGGAGTGCATTGCGGACTGTGAATTGGCTGTAGAGACTGGAAGGTCATTGCATGCCGATTACAAATTGATTGCGAAGGCTTTGACACGAAAAGGTACTGCCTTGGTAAAGATGGCCAAAACAAGCAAAGACTACGATGCCGCTATAGAAGTTTTCAACAAAGCTCTGACGGAGCATCGTAATCCAGATACTCTGAAGAAGTTGAATGAGGCAGAACGTACCAAGAAGGAATTAGAACAGCAAGAATACTATGATCCAGCAATAGCTGACCAAGAGAGAGAGAAAGGTATGACGTACAAACTGTTTCTGTAGTGTTTTCTTAACAGGTTCTTGTAATTCAATATTCTTACTGATTTGAGGTCCAGTATTTGACAGATTGAACCTTATTTGTTCGCAGGGAATGATTATTTCAAGAAGGACCAATATCCTGAGGCTGTCAAGCACTACACTGAGGCAATTAAGAGGAATCCTTCAGACTCGAAGGTAAGCATTCAAGCCAGATTAGAAGTTGCGAGAATTTTTGTAGATTCTATAGGTATGTGCTATTCTATCTTATCATGTTCACATTTTCTTGTAGCCAAGTTAATTGTTTATTCTGTTTGGCAGGCTTACAGTAATAGGGCAGCATGCTACACAAAGCTTGGAGCTTTACCAGAGGGCCTAAAAGATGCAAATAAATGCATCGAATTAGACGAGAAGTTTGTGAAGGGGTACTCAAGGAAGGGTGCCATCCAATTTTTCATGAAGGAATACGATAAAGCCTTAGAAACATACCAGGTAATACTTCTATCAGCTAATTTATTTGGCTTGCACTTAACATACGACAGTAGTATGGTTCTGTTGTTAGCCTCTTTAAAATGGATTTATTGCAGAAGCTGTGGAACTTTGGACCTTGAAATGAAGTTGCAATGTTAAGCAGTTGCAAAATCTGCATTTCCGTTGTTTATTTTGTCCCGTGTTTAGGTTTTGACGTGGAAATGTTCTCAAACGGCCTATTCTATACTTTTTCCCCTGTTTTCTCTCTTATATTTTAATTCTTACTGTTGTTTGATTGACAATGTCAGCTTGGATTGAAGCACAATGAGGGCAACCAGGAGTTGATGGATGGTGTTCGAAGGTATGTAATTATTACATAGTTTTTAATTTCTGACGATTTCGTTTGAAGAAGCAGTTAGAGATGTTAACGAAGTTCCTGTTACGCACAATTTGCTTATTTGGCGTTACATCTTAACAAAGAAGATTGTTTTCTCATGTGCAGATGTGTGGACCAAATCAACAAAATGAACAGAGGAGACATTAGCGCTGATGATTTGAAAGAGAAACAGGTCAGCGTTCAAGTCGCGGATCTTGCATTGCTTCACCTTGGATCGAATTGTGGCTTCAGTTATTTGACGTTTCTGAGTTATTGATGCATCCCACATATGTCAATTAGATCTAACTGATCTGTGGTTTCCTGGATACAGGCAAGGGCTATGTCAGATCCGGAGATTCAAGGCATCTTGTCGGATCCTGTCATGAGACAGGTATGATATATTGCAGGGTTGTATTTTATTTTTTTTATACATTGGAACATTTTATTGTTATGCCATTCAC
This sequence comes from Physcomitrellopsis africana, assembly GCA_036785485.1. Taxonomy (NCBI): domain Eukaryota; kingdom Viridiplantae; phylum Streptophyta; class Bryopsida; order Funariales; family Funariaceae; genus Physcomitrellopsis; species Physcomitrellopsis africana. The sequence continues at coordinate 486,236 of JAWRVF010000077.1, read as the reverse complement.
ACTTTTCGGGGAAATCACTATATTATAGAAATAGAAAGTTTCATAGCCTTGAATGCTGCGAATCCATATATCAATGCGCCTAACAGATTAACCTACTTCCAGAATACAGCCTCTTTTCGTTATTGATAGTGCCGTTAGTAGCACAACTGAGATTAGCTGAGAGGTTCAGACAAGGTTTTCAATACCAGCGGTGTGTTCACAAAATCCATTGGTGCGCAGGTACTCACTGATTTCCAGGAGTACCCCAAGGCAGCCCAGGAGCACATGAAGAATCCTATAGTAATGGGAAAAATTCAAAAATTGGTCAGTGCTGGTATTGTACAGGTGCGATAGCTGGATCTTATGGTGCATAGGACCAAATACATTGGACAGATAAGTAAATTCAGGTTCAGTGTTCTTATAGATGTTTCGAAATGGATACGCTGGCCTATTCTTCCTGTGAGGTCGATTGAGTTTGGAACAGCTCCAACATCAATTCCAAATCGAAGGACTGTTCGCATTAACTTCCTTGTATTGAAAACTTAGTCTAAACTTCACATGGAGTTTGGTGGCAGTGAATGAGTTTTAAATCAACTTCAAATCTGAAGATATACTACTATTAGCTCCATCCACTCCTGAAGCTCTTGTGGAAAATGAAATCCAAGCGGATGTTCACATTTGGGTTATTGGGTTTGAGAAGTAAGACGGCTTGGGCCCACTTTGGTTACTGAAGTGGAGGTTGACGTTTATTATGGCTGGTCTTATCGGGAGTTGCTTGGCTCCAGATCGTAGTAAACAGATTAAACCTGCTTTCAACATCGACAAAGAAGAAACTTTCGTTTTTCCTAGCACCTGTCCAAACGCTTTGAAACTAACAGCATTGACTACCCCGGTCAGGTACGGATGCTAGCAGCCTAGAGACAGCTCCTTGGGCACTTTTTATGAAAGAAAAGAACCAAATTCATTTGTTCAGGAGTTTTCGCTCTAACTGATTACTCATGATCGAACATGGTGAACAGGTAATTCCTATTTCTGGGGCTTCACTGTCTGGGGACCACAACCTTGTTCTTTCCTTGCATTCGGAATGTTTGGGATGTTTGGTTTGATTAGCATGGAAGAAAAGCCCTTTCCCCTTCCTTTTCTTTTCCTTTATCTCTTCTACTTTTCTTCTGTGTGTGGGGAAATAAATTGCCGAAATGTAACAATTGTGTCAATCCATGTGTTGTAAAAGCATGTTTTCCTCATCATGAAGACTTCAGTATGGATATTTTTTTATTTTTGTTACTTTACATTTCAATTCCGCAATAACAATAGATCCATTGAAGTGTCTTGATGTTGGAGGCAGTAACACTTCGTCAAAAGATCTAGAAATGTTAAAAGTGTACAGAGCAGTGCCTATAAGTAATAAATTTTTAGCATGATTTAAGCTTTTATAATGTACATTGTTCCTATTTCTTTAGGATCCATATTGACAAAGTTCATGATGTATAAATTAATTATTGTCATGTGACCGAGTAAAAGTAACGCATTAAAATTTATAGTAAATAACATATTTTTAAGTAACGAAACTTGGAATTTATGAAAGCATAATTTTATAAAATCAAGTGCCACTGCCTAAGAATATCTACTGCCATATAATTCATACTGCACTTTCTAAATATAAATATATGATAATATATCTTTTTATTTTATCTTCTTCTTCTTCTTCTTTCTCTTTTTTTTCCTTCTTACATTTGTGGAAATCACCTGTTTGTGTCCTACCAAAACATATTTTCACGGGATGGTGATTACATTTGTATTTCTGATCGACATCTTGAAATAATATTCTTTATCTTGAAATAAAAAAAAAATTTAAAAAAATTCGATGAAGAACTCTAGTTGTGATGTGATTGCTACAAATTTCATTTGCATTAAAGAACAGATGTTTTGTCCTGCAATACTTGAACCAACATGCCGTTGTGCAATGTAAGACATGAAAAGTAAAGCATATAAATATGCATATATGTGTGTATATTTGGGTATATATATATGTATAATTCTATTCTTGAAGTTAGATAATTCATTATGTATGTTTTCCATTTTAATATTAACTCTATGCATGTTTACTTTAAATTATATGATAATTCAAATTCTCATGAAATTATATTGAACCAAAACCAAACTTATAATTGCAATGCAAGTACTTTTTGTTGATGTGTTTTGATGAACTTTTAGAAACAAAACAGTCCTACAGTATTCAAAACAATGTTTTGTCTTTGAAATCTTGTGTATCACAAATGAGAAAATTTAATATTTTATTCTGTTCAAATTTTGATTAAAAATATAATGAGTGCTCTCAGTGGTGTATTTATACGTATATATATATATATATATACATATATATATATATATATATGAAAATAAAAATAGCTTTCATGTTCTGGAATAGTTTAGGCTTTGTACAAATTAATTGTTCCAGTGCCACTGCCACCTCCAAATTTAGTGAAAAAGCATTGTTTTATTAATAATATTATTATATTTTTAGGATGATTATAACAATATGGCAAAACAATATGTTGTGCATTGCCATCAAAAACAAAAAATCATTTGCATTATACTCCAGATAAATATATCTAACATTAATCACTTAATTCAACACTTATAAACATAAATGCTTTTAGTTCATGACAAGTATGTTTAAATTAAAACCTCACTTGTACGTTTAAGTTTGAACTATACATATACATATGTCATTGTTTATATTTATGTAATTACTTTTATAAAAATAATCACTCTGCTTGTATCACTATCACTTAAGCCACGTATATAAGGACATAATTCAAGATTGTTTGTTTGCTCTATATTTTTCATTTTTTTTAGTTAAATATTTTTCTCCTGCATTTTTTCTCTACCAAAAGCAAAGATTCTAAATTCATTCTCACAATAAAGATTTTAATTCCTCTGCAAAAAAATACTTTGAATTCCAAGATGCTCTTGTTAGTCCGTCCTAAACGTCAAAACGAACAAATATATCCATTCTCAATGGCTCCAGAACAAGCATGAGTAAAAAAACACTAAAGGAAGGTAATAAATTGGTTATGGACTGTAGCAATAGAAAGAGATTCTTCACGTCACATCAAAGACAAGGCTGGGCCCGCATTGGTTATGGGCTTCATCCAAAGGATACCATCCATCCAAGTCTGCAGGACAATTATTCATTCATCAAGGACGGAAGGAGTTTCGTGGCGCATGCGACGATGCCTCGTTGCGTCGTCACGCACGCGGCGGCGAAGGCGCGGACGAGAGGAGGAGGCGCGAGGGCGAGGGACGCAGGAAAAGGCGCGGAGAGAGGAGGGAGGAGGAGGGAGTGGGGCCATGGCCATGGATTCACGCTGCGAGACCCCAATCAGAGCGAACATGGGGTACAGCGGCCGCGGCGTCAACGGGGCCCACGCCTCCAGCCAGCTCCGCCCATCTGTTCCGACACCTCTGTCCTCGAACATCGTGAACAGTGCGATGCAGGCCAGGCGTGTGGTGATGCGGAAGCCGAGGGCACAGACGATTAGGAAGTTGCCTTCCTTGAGTGCAATTCCTTGCTGTGGTCCAGATTGAGTTGCCCGCTTCTGGCACTGCAACCCCCCTCCCCCTGGCGTTCGGTGCCTGCCCGCCAGCCGCGCGCCCGTCTGCCCGACAAACCACGTCGCTCGCATCGCGGTCCTGGTACCGACCCCCCAGTCCTCGTCTTCGGCAGACGGTCTAGTTTGCACACATTTGTCCTCGACAAACACCCTGGTTCGGGTTTGCTTGCCTTGTGTGAAGCGGGAGACGGCGCCGAGGGAGCGCGGATCTCGGCCATACGGTGATGCTGCACTGGTGGGGAGAGTTTTTTTGGTATGGCGATAGGTGGCGACTGGATTTGCGCGTGTTCCTGAGGTGGAGGATAACTGAATTCGGGAGAGGCATTGCAGTTCCTGGCACCAGATGGGCAGGGGAAAGTTCCGCATGTTGGGTTCGGGTGTGTGGTCAGGCTTAAGTGTGATACCCGCGTGAGGCTCTTTTTTCTCCGTTACTCATTTAATTTTTAATTTTTCAGTTTTTATTTTATTTTGTGTTTTTAATACTTTTGTTGCGGAGAGGTGGCTTGTTGAGCAAGCTGTCTCTTTCTCGTGCAGGTATCTGTCACCTGCCGCCACCTGCTCTGTTTATAGCGCCGCTCCTGGTCTACCTTAGGGTTGGAGCATTTGTCCACAGGATCGAGGTAGAGGCAGAGAGAGTGTGAGAAATTTGGTGACTTTTGAGTTAGAGGAGTTGAAATGTTTAGCATAGTATTACCTTTGGAGGCCGGATTTTGCGATTCTTGCTACAGCAGGCGTGTGGCGGGAATTCCTTCGTGGGCGAAGTTGCTACGAGAAGACGTAACCTGCTCACTAGAAGATTGTCTGTAATAGAATATTGCGGTGATCGGTAGTTGTATGGGGTAGTACGGGATCGTGGTTAGAAATGGGTAGCGAGACCCCTTGGCCTTCAGTTGAAACGCATGATAATGCTGAAAAACTTGCGCCGGCATCCGGGACAGCTTCTGCAAACCCTGCACCACAAATGGATGCTCCCCCTCAGAGCTCTGGGCCTCCGCCCTTTCTCATCAAGACTTATGAAATGGTCGAGGATTCTGCCACGGATGCCATTGTGTCGTGGAGTGAGGTCGGCAACAGCTTCGTCGTTTGGAATCCTCCGGAATTTGCACAGGATTTGTTGCCCAAGTACTTTAAGCACAACAATTTTTCCAGCTTCGTCCGGCAGCTCAATACTTACGTAAGTGTATTCTCGCTTCTTCACCTCACTGTTCTTCAATGATACTGGTATTGGCATTGGCGTTAAGCCGGGCTGCAAGAGCAGTTGGACGTACTCTTTTATGATTCGCTCAAGTTTTTGTGCTGTATACTCCTCAAGTTTGCACTTTTTGGTCTAGCATAGTGAACAGCTTCTATTAATTCGGGGATAATCTAGCCTTGATCACTTTTAGTTGCGTAACACGTTCGGCTGTAGGTTCTTAGCGCAATGTCGTTACACCTCTTACGCTCCACGTTCCTCAGTTAGTAAGCACCCACAGTTAGTTTGGCATAATCAGGATTCGTCAGACGAGGTCTTGAAACCTTATCAACTATCATACACTGCTTCCTGTTGCATCTGCGTGAAAGTTCCTTGTCTTTTCGATTCATTTATGATCCCTTGAAAGTAGCATCACGTTGTAAAGCACTAAACATGTGAAAATTGAACAACCTGCTATGCTTCCCAATGGATTAAGGTAAGACTTCAGATTTTTCTGTGTGAAGTTTTACCTTGATCAAAGTTTACACTGAATGTTGCTCTGATTTGTTGTCTCAATTTTCATACTGCAGCGCTCGCTTTTATCATCGGCTTGTTTTTCACTAAAAGGTTTTCCCCTCGCGAGATTGACGTGGTTCTATTTCTGTGGTTGGTTCCAAATTACTGGTCCTACTTACCTTTTCCTGACTCGGGCAGTTCTGCCAATGTTTTATTTTGTGGTCGGTCCAAGTCATTTGACCTTCTTTTGTCCTGATATATTCTGGGTGTGGTTTGCCGAAGTTTGACATATTCGTGAGATCGAGAATTATGTCATCTGAGGGAGCTCATGCTGCGCCAAGAAGTCATGCATCCACATTAACATCGGCCTCCCTTCTTTTTTGACGCATTGATTCGTCATGTAGCAGGTCTTGAGGTTTCCAACTGAAGATGAAATTGGGTTCATAGCAAGGTAGATCTAGGCAAAATCATTCTGCACATTTGTGAAGGGTAGCACTTTGAAGAATATCAGTAAGTTCACTTTTGGAACTAACACGATACCAAGAATCCAGAGCCTGTCATGTCTCTTCCTCATTGATCTTCTATGAGCGTACTGTTGTAATGCATTACTCCCACTATAATATCTCGTTGTTGACGCTGGTTCATTCTTAAAACCTTTAACTGAGCACCTCGTTGTTTTACTCAGGCTTCCCTAATATTCTCAATCCACATGTTGGCAATTGAGCGTCTCTTTTTCTTTCCCCTCCCCTCCCACTTAGTTTCGATACGATCTCACAAGGTTTAGATGTTGGCTGCTGTCAGCTGCAAACATAGTTTAAACCTACCATTTTAAGGATCCTTCACTGTACGTCCTTTTTGGAGGTTATTTAGAACACGCTTACATCTTCGAAGCTGCCTCGCACTTCTGACGATGATTCATGGGTAGGAGGTACTCTTTAGAGCCCCTATTTTTAGTGTTTTGATCACAGAGCACAGGTTATTGTGAAGTTTAGAATCGGTTGCTATGGAAGGACGAGGATGTGTGGACAGAAGTTTAAGTCCGGATTTTCTCGTCATCGTGAACTCACACTGGATACTTTTAAATATGATCTGATCATGTTTCTTTGCTAACGATAATGGTTTGTTCCTACAGGGTTTCCGCAAAGTTGACCCGGATCGCTGGGAGTTCGCCAATGAAGGGTTTATGCGTGGAAAGCGAGACATGCTTAGGAGCATTCGTCGTAGGAAACCTGCAGTTCATGCACAGCAGCAGCAAGGTTCATGTGTGGAAGTCGGAAAGTTTGGACTCGAAGGGGAGATTGAGCGGCTGAAAAGAGATAAAAACGTTCTGATGTTGGAGCTGGTTAGGCTGCGACAGCAGCAGCAGAGCACCGAGAGGGAGCTTCAGGTATACTGTCGTGTCGTCTGGTGATGTCTCGATATTATGCTTCTTAATCCTGTACGCAGACAATGCTGGGGTATGTCAGGGTTCAATTAGAATGATCACAAAGTGGTCTGCAACCCAATCGCCATCAATTCTGAGCTTGGATTTGATCCCAATTCCGTATCAATCTGATTTTCTGCTTATTTGCTGTTCGACGGTGCAGGTCATGACCCAGCGCTTCCATGTGTCGGAGCATCGGCAACAAAGAATGATTAGCTTTCTTACGAAAGCCATGCAAAACCCTTCTTTCTTTGCTCAATTTGTGTCACAGCAAAACGAAAACAATCAAGTGGTGCGCAAGAAACGACGACTTCCAATCCACGAGTATGGCGACATGGATGAATCCATGAGCCCGGAGTCATCCATTGAAAACCAGATGGTTGCCTTCCAGCCCTCTGAACTTGGAGAAGCTGGAGCACGTGCTAGGGTTATTGAGATGTTTTGCTCTTCTGATTCTCAGCCCGCTACTGAGAGCAATCGCTTTGAGGGTCTAGTTCGGGAGGCTGACACTTCTCCCAACAGTGGAGATAGCAGCATGTTGAATCGGCAATCCAGAGCCAGTCTCGAAGAACTTAATACCAAACTTCCCGGTATTTTCTCTAGTGCGCCTATTGTGACTGATGTGAGCGCAAATGAATCGCCGGAGGCGCCACCCATATCTCCTCAAACGTTCGACATGGCAAGAGTATTAAGTGAGTCGAAATCGCTCCAGCTGTATGTTTTTCGAGTCTCGTAGGTTGTCTTGTTTGATGCATGCAATTTGAGGTCTGCACGCTGACACCTTTCCCAGTTATTGCCGCAAGGTGGACAGCTCCCTTGTGACGATGGCTGTAGTTAATACCAGCCTGTTTCATTAGTCTCCACTAATTCAACAAAATGCTTTGCTAAACGTCGCAGGCGGCAGTAGATCTGAACGGCGTGACAGTGGCGATTCTCATGAACCAGAGGGGAACAGAGGCACGGCGACCCATGAAGCAGAGGTGCAGAGCGCACGCTCAGACACAGCCGCGCACAACTCTGGTTTTTGGGAGCAATTTCTAACAGAAGACCCCCAACCTGTCACCCGTGCCGAAATCGATCTTGAGCGTGAGCCAGAATCAGAGACGGAAGATACGTCGCGGGGCGACGAGAATGCGCTGCAAAATAGTTTCGATAGGCCATGCGTGGAATTCTTATCTCATCAAATGGGACAACTAGCACCTGGGTAGATGAACTTGGAAAGGACGCCGACAGCGAAGCCGCAATCATCTGATGCAGGTTCTCAGTTGAGAGGATTGTTGTCCAGTGCTGTTGTAGCTTTTTCCTCAGTCTAAACACTTGGAGAGTAGCTCCGCTTCCTAATTCTCCATCTCCATCTTTGTTCTTCAGCCTGCGCTCAGCCTTTGCATTTGTGTATATGTTGCCGTTAGTTAGCTTTGGTCCCCATACTGATTCTGAGCTCTGCACAGGCCACTTAATGCTCATTATGAAGCCATATATATATATATATATATATATATGTGTATACGTGTATATATGATGATGAGAGTATTAAGCATCTTCTCTATGAATCTTCAAATCGATACTTATCTCTGAATCTTTGCTGGAGAAAGCAAACAAACCAGCACAGAAATTTAAGGATTTCTACATGGAACAAAATTCTGGGCAGTAGGCGAGACGTAGCAGCAAAGTGATCTGACTGTTTATGGAAAGCACAGCAACTGATTAGTTGATTCATTAAAAAGTTTCCATTCTCACGCATACTAAAAATTATCCAACCGTAATGGTAACATTCATTACCATGACATGTTGCGACATGCTCTTGCGTTGACAACCGACATATAGAAAAATCTAAATATATACATATGCACATGTAGACACGGCAGATCTTCGCCTCTTAGGTTGCCTGCTTAGCTGGATTGCGAATGTTTGTCAGTCAGTTGTCTAAAAAATGTTGCGCATGCACGCCCTCACCAGCAATGTGAAAGCACTTTTTTTTTAGTTCATAATGTATGTTCGGACATTTCACTTCGTAGATATGAGTCATGCAAGGGGTAAATCTGTCAGTGAAGGCGTGTAAAATAATTCACAAAATGGAGAGTGTGTTATATCTACGAGTCATCTCGCAATTAAATATCCCATTCTCATGCAAATGCTGGGATTAGGCGAATGTCGACCTCTCTAGTCACCGCATGAGCTGTTCTTCAGATTTAGATTACCCTCTAAGAATTATTCTCTGGAAGTAATACCGGATAGGATCACTAATGGCCTGTAAATGTCGTTTGAGGCGAGTTGTTCGTCTATTAGAGCGGAAATCATATCTGCTTTACGGAGAGTTCTCCAGTCTTTTGATTCATTCCGCAGTAGTTCCAACATTGCGCTGTGGGCTCCAGCCCATGGATGCATTAGATTCTTGATTCAAGCTGCACCTCCAACCCCGAATTATAGGACTTGGACAACTCCACACACTACTGAAAGTCAAATCGGAATGGATTCGTCTGCCTCTTAAAGACAGACTTCTTTGCTTACTGCAGAAACCACGCGACCCAGAAACACGACAAATGTCAGAAAGAACATGCTCATGTACTCAGAACCACGTAAAATAGAAAGAGTCTGGTAATTCCCGTCAACTGTTATTCGATTCCCAATTTACCACTCTTTCAATTGAATTTCCTTGTTAAGCACAGATCAATTAGACATCATTAATTACTCTTTGCATAATCAGCTACACTGTCACCACACTAAGCGTTGGAAAAGCTCAAAAGCACACATAAGTCAATAAATATGAAATGCAAATTGAGGAGTATCGTTGACTTAAATGCTGACTTAAAAACATAGCAATAAGTACTTGCTGGGTTTGGCATGTAACCTGTTCCTGGAAATACGTCTCTGGTGCTGCACTGATTGTGGAGGATTGCCGGCTCATGGGCTCAACATCACCTTTCGATGACACTCGCAAGCTGAAAGAAAAATTTCGTTTGACCAGGAAAGACGTTCTCAACACTACATGCACAGGTGCTGCTGTATACTTGTCGTCAAAGGCAACACTAAGAATGTAATGAAGTGCAAATTCATCAGAAGGCAGAGCTATTTTAACTGAGCTGTTCTTATATGTTGAAATCCACTTACATAATGCAGACAAGTGGTTAGTATGAAGAATGTAGAGTGTATTTCACCTATTAAATGAGCCGAACTTCACAAGGTAGTAAGCCTGCTGCGGTTCTCATCTTGGAAACAAGCCCCTGCGGAAGTACTAACTCTGTAGAAGTAGCCTTGTTCCTGCTCAACAAACCATTTTTCTGTACTCTTGTGATGAAAATTTGGATCAGTGTAGCACCAAATTTTACAACTATAGGAACAGTTCCTAAGAGAGAGTTGACATTGTGGATTGTGATCAAGGAGGATTTGGTGATGCATTGATGGTGGAGGAGGTACCCCGTGCTGTTGGACGTCGTCAAGGACGACAAAAGAATTCTCGACTAATGCATCCCGTCGTGCTGGGGTCTTTGTAGTCCTTGGAATCCTTGGTGTCTGTCACTTTCCAACCCAGAAAACGCCTGAGCATTGTTATCTCACAACACCATTGGAGCATTAAGGCTAAAACGACGTCAATGAGGACATAACAGCTGTTCATAAAAGGATAACAGGCTGCAATGCTCAAATCATGTGACAAGGGTCACTAACGACTTAATCCTACCCAAGGATTTCTATGAATTGTTGCGAATATACTACCTGCTCATCAATGTGTTCATCCTTAGATATTAATTGGTGCAAAAAATTTGCTCTTGTCACACTGTTGCAGGAACATTGATCTCAAAGAGATCCTGCGAGACTTGACTCAAAGTATGTGAAATCGGATCATTTCCTTACCTGACGTAGGCTCGCCGATAGACAACTCGAGAGGAACAGGTTCATGACCTCGAGATGGTGATTCTTTGCCTTCAGATGCCTGGCGACGCGGTTCTCAAGTCCGATTCTGCCATTTACCGACTTCAGGTTTTTCACCACCTGTTGCAACCGGCGTACTTCAGCTGCATACACACTCCTTTCCACCTCGAGTTCCTGCTTATCCATAAAACATGAGAATGTGACCAAAGTTGATCATACTCTAACCTGCTTCGTACGCTCAGTGGTACAATGCAACCTAAATTTTGGCTCTCGCCCGTTTAAGATAAACAACGCACAAAATGAAAAGCCTACTCATACATGGTTTTCAGTCTGGCTATACTACTGACGGGAGTGGATTTGGAATGTAAACCTGCAGAGCATTGGAACCCAACCTTTGCCAGCACGAATTTGGTAGCACAAAATCTAGTTCTAGTTTACCTTCCTCAGATCATGAACATATACTGTTGGTATAAGAGCACAAGAGGTTTGAGGTTACACGAGCGTGAGTGAGGCGGACATCTCTTCGTAGCTCGTCCAATTCAATGGCTTGCGACTCGCATGTGTCGTAAGCTTCCTCTAACATGCCCTTCAGACCTGAGAAAAAAAAAACCTTATGATTATAACAACTTCCAAATTCTGAGAAAGTTGGTAACAGCAATCACTTCAATTATACCAGAGGAGGTCTCTACTCCTTAACATTCGATGTCGTCATGCAGGTGAGAAAATTAGAATCAGGAATGCAGCTATTGGCTTTGCATCAATATCATTTTTCATGCTAGTCGTCCTTCAGCAAAGGGAGGTTCCAGTTCGTTTAGCTTCTACACCTGCAATTTTGGCACGCAGTCTGCGGGGACTCCCCATGAATGGACCTTCTAGATTTGAAATCACTTCAAGAGCCTCAATATCTTTCGCAGGTTTTCTACGAAGTTGCCAAAATGGAAGCGCATGTTAATACTACGATGAATTTTTTTTGAGAGATCGCTCAATTTAGGCGACTTCAGGCAACAGGACAACGCTCAGGTTAGCCCTACACATTTCTGAAGAAGTATAGGTCATACGTGACCTCTGTAATAACATTTCCTTAAGGAGACTTGCAGTATTGTTCAAGTTTGAAAATATGCAACAAAGTCTCCTCTAAAGAAGGTAGGGGCTGTGATTTCCTACACACCATGCATGCATCGACTTTTCCATCACGACCAGCCTTACTTGGACCACACAAGATTCAGAGGACAACGACAAACGCCTAAAACTGAACTGTCTAATTGTGCAAAGTAAATATCTGTTCTAATTTCGCTGAAACAATTCGTAGCAGTTCCAGGTTTACCTGCTCTCGGCCTCAACATTCGCTGCATGTACTTTCCGTCTTCGAAGCTCCATTTCCTTTTCGAGCAGTGCTCTCTTCATTTGCAAAATCTCATCCTCCATCGATTCTTGATCCTGACGGGAGAGGTTGCATGGGAGCTCCCGTGGTTTAAGCATAACAATGGGAACGACCCTTGACTTTGTGTCAGTCGCGATTGTAACATTTGAAGCTGGCCCAGGTGGCAACCGGCTATGACAATTCTCAGTGGTGGCGCTGGGAGAGTTGTGGGAGTTCCATGGCTCCACCATCCGAAAATCTACACCCGTAGTTGAGGATGGCGTAAAGAGATTTGAGTTGTTTGTAATCATCCTTTCACTACCAAAGTCCTTCGTGTACACACTAGCCCGGTCATCACTCTCTCCTGTGGCCGATGTGCAGACAGGTTCAGGTGCCATAGCTCAACATCTGCTATCCAGCTACTTCACGCTTAATGGTGTCGACGTTTTAGTCTCCTTCATTGTGGTGGCCACCACAAGTTATTCTAACAAATGCATAAAAAAGCTGATACCTAGCGTCTCTCAACAGTTACCAAACCATCAAAAACTACGTGTAAACCCCCTAGGCCGCAAATGTTCAACAGCTACGTGTCATGGACCGTGAAGTTTACAAAATTGCTCCACAAGAGACGTCATTTTTCTGAAATTCCCAACCATAAAAAAAATTCTACAGACAGCAACTCCGCGGCTATGCATTGATGCGCGAAAATTCTTTCATAAACCTACAATCACTCTCTGTGTCCCGCTTTCTGTTCCATTGTAACACTACTAAACTAGTGGCTAATTTGCAAAAGAGTCCCTCTGCATCTTAGCAACGACAAAAACAAATCTGCCGCAACCTGAAATTGCCTTGTGAATCCAGTACATACTTCTGACTGAACAACTTGCATAGTTCAAAGCAGCTTGCACATCACACCTTCTGCACGGAAAGATCCGCAAACCATGGAGGACTACGTAGCGACTCCGATATCACTGAATCCATGAAACTGCACTCACAAATCCCGAAACAACCTTAAACAACTCACGGCGCTTGCAACCTTATGCCAATCTTCAGCGCGCACAATTAACCACCACTCAGAATAAAGCCACATAGATTCAAGAGTGTCGTGGAGCAAGAGGTCAAGAGAGTAGCGAAAAGCAGCCTGACGTTAAATTTCTAAAATACCTGGGAATAGGCTGCGGCGCTTCCGGTCTGCCCGTTTGCTCGTCCCCAATGCCTTCCCTGCGCGAAGAAGCACGAGCGAGGCGTACGGGATAAGGAGGGGCGTGAAGCGAAGGAACGAGGCAACAGGCCAGCCGGAGTGATGAAGCAGTTCTTCACATGAAGATGAAATGAGAATGAAGTGAAGGGAAGGGAAGGCATGAAGGACTAGCAAGTAGGAAGTGACATCGCGTAACTGCATACCAACTGACGGCAGTTGGTTTCTTCCCTTTTCTCTTCGCTCACCAAGTGGTGCTCCGATTAGAAGCCATCGCATCGTGACTTCACCGACACTCGCCTTGCTGTTGCTGCTTTGCAACTCTATGATGAATATATCCCGCGACTTTTCGGTGACGTCGTCGTCTTCATCTCGTCGCTGTTAGATCTGTGAATTTAGTTTGACTCTCCTACATGAATTATTATATGAAACAATAATCAAGTATCATTATTTTCTATTTGAGAAATAAGTGCTTCATTTTGAAATCTAAGATATCAATAGGGTCCAATGTAGCACTTCTATAAATGTTTGAAGTTGAGATAAATTCTCTATTTAAATCATCTCTATCTTAAAACAAAGTAAACAATTTACAGACAAGCATTTTAATTTTTATGAAATAAAGGAAAAAAACACCTTTTTTAAACAGAGGTAGAACTTAACAAGAAAACATCAACAGTCAGGGTAACAAATTAAATGAAAGAGTTGTGAGCTGAATCATTTAAACAGTTTGTAACAACAACTGATTTGAAATATTCATTTAGATTTAATAAAGAATTTTATATTATATATATGTATACAAATTCACTAAAAATAGCTTGAATTTATTACTAAACTATTTAATTATTAAATTATTACCTTTAACTTTAAATTAAGTACAACTTTTAAAATAAGTACAACTTTAAAAATAAGTACAACTTTTAAAATAAGTACAACTTTAAAAATAAGTACAACTTTTAAAATATGGATATTAAACTTCAAAGTCTAAAAAATAGAAATATAAAAAAATCTAATTTATAATTTATTTATTTTTAAATATAATATACTTCATAATTTAATACCAATAAAATTAAAGCATTATATTTTAATACTTGGTTTTATAAATATTTTTGGTTATTGTGTTAATCACATAAATTACAAAAATATAATTTTACAAGATAGGTCAAATTCATATACTTTACTATTTTCCAACATAACCAGAGTCAAAAAATTAACATTATAAAAAATAAAAAATAAATAAAAATAAAAATTTGTCAATTAGATTTCTATATTAATTTATTTTATTATTTCATACAAATATTTAACCAAAAATATAATAAAAGTAAAAAAAATCAAGAAATTTATCTAATATTTTTCTAGTTATAAATTATTATGTTTTTGGAAGATCTAGTGGATTATCTATATATCTCAAAAAGTAAATTGCTGGCAAATACTTCACAATCTTTTTGATAATCTCCTAGTTGTAGCTTAAAAAAGAGCATAATTGATTACATTAGGATGACATATGAAGCAATGCAAAAGAGTATCAATGGTTTAATAAACAAGATTATTGAATCAAACATTAAACACATCATCTTGGAGCTATTTGGTGAGAATTTGGTTAGTAGAAGAGAATTATTTTTAAAGTCACGCATGAAGTTCCATACAGCCTCTTCCAAATTTATTTACATTATTGCAACTCTAACTGTAGTGGTTAATACAAAGTTTTTGGAGCTAGGCAAGTTATTGTTAAAAATAATTATCTTGCAAATAAAAAAAACTTTCAAAAAGAATAATAAACTAATATTACTAGGTGCTACAAAATTCATTGTTCACTTTATTAGTTAGTAAGTGGTATATAAAATTCTAATGCTTCAATTCTTTACTGTACTTCTCAAAAAACCCACAAATGACACCAGTGAGGTGGCAATTGATTTTGATAGGATATATTGTTCTATTTTACAAGATGTTTCTTCTAAAAGTTTATACAATATCTTTTAGTTGTTTCACAAAATCCTACACGAAGGAGAAATTAATAAGTGTATATAATTTATAATTGAAGGTTTTTTTTTATTTTTCAAGGTTCAATTCTTGGTTTACATAGAAATATTATTATTATTAAACAATGTTGATAAGAAAAATACTAGATTTCACATGAGTTACTATATTATGATCAGGTACATGAAGAGATAAGTTTTAATATTATTAAACTTGATATTGACTTTAATAAATAAAATAAAGATAAAGATAAAATAAAAACACACATAAGATATATAAAGTGACAACTCAATCAATAAAATAAAAGATGGATATAAACAGTTTAGTGATGAGAATGATGAGGATAAATTTGAAAAAAGAAGACAAAGAAGATAGGGAAGCACACATGATTATCTAAAATAAAATTAGTAAACTTGTGATAAACTATCTATTTTAATTTGAGATTTAGTATAAACTTTGACAAGGTTGGATACAAGCTCTTAAAATTAAATTAGAATTTGGACAAAAGCCAAAACTTTATATAATGTTATTAAAGTGTTGTAGTTAAGAAATAACTTATTTGCAATATCATGGTCTTTATGGATTGTGGTATAATAACATCAATTACATTTATTAAGAGTAGTTTGATATTTGTTTTGTAAATCAATACTTTATAATTCATTGCTTAGAAATAAACAACATTTGTAATGTTGCAAAGTTCATTGCTTAATTGTTGGACATAGATGCACTTCTTTGATAAGTCCCAACCCATATCAAATTTACAAAAGAAGATACAACTTCTTCATCTTGTATCTTTATTAAGATTATTTTCTAAGAATTATAAAAATTCTCAAAGTTATCAAAATTAAACAAAAAATCGAGTCATATTCCAATGCAAGAACCTTTCAATAAAATATTTTAAGTAAATAATCCAAAGAACATATGATTTACCATCAACTTCTTTACTTCTAATATTTGGGTGGACTTACAGACAATTTGTATAAGTATATTACAAACATGACACATGTAATCATAAATCAACACATGCTTTAGATAGACAAAAGTTCTTGTTAAAAAAATATTGAAGACAGAGATTTTATATACAATATGAAAAAATGGTTGCAAAATGTTAAATATGCTAAAAAATTCTCTTTTAATGTTGTGAAAAGTTTTATGTATATATTATATTACCATTTTAAAATATTTATTGTTTTATTTAAATAAATTGTATTTTTATTATACTTTATGCATATATAAACTTGATACATAAATTGCATTGTTTTTTTAACCAAAATATTATGTATTTAACCAATTTCTCCTTGTTTCTAATTACTTCTATTTGCTCGAATTTGCTTATACTTTTTTAGATAGTACTGATATCCATGACTAACATGTAAATGAGTCAATATACACAAAAATTAGTAGAAAACAAATGTGTGAACAGAATATAAAATAAAAATTTAAGGCTGAAAATAAGGAGGAATTTATATGTTTTATTTTTTGATTTGTACTTAAATATCACTATGCTTAAAAATTGCGAATATTCAGAGTTTTTTAATTCCTGTATTTTGATTTTATTGTATTTGATTAAATTGTAATTTTAATAAATATATGTTACACATTTAAATTATAATTGGTGTTAAAATTACATGATACTACCATATTATTAATAAAAGATAAAAACAATTTTTTTTATAATATATTTATTTACAATATATTTAAATCATTTTAGAGTAAGGTAAAACAAATATGCAAAAAACAATGAGAGTCAATTCACTTACTTTTTGCTTTAATGTCTCAACAAAAGAATCATACCCACCATACTAGTCTCAATTAAAATAATAATAACAATAACAAAAATAAAATCCATTACATGTAAAGTAACAAGAGAATATTCTACACCTATTCTACAACACATACACTTAAATAACATTCTTGTGTAAGATTGCACCACAACAACGGTTCGGTTGCAAAAATAACCAACAGAAGAAGAATCACATGGAAGGTGAGTATGATTCGCATATCTAGTTACGCATCTAAAAATCCACATCGGATGACACAAGTAAGAAATGGGAAATAGGGGAAGGTAGGGGAGGGGGGCTGACTTGGAATGATTTTGAGGGAATAGAATAGAAAGGGCGACGAAGGGCGAAAGCGCCAGGTCCCACAGTATCTATGGGTGAGCAGCAGACACAGGAGGCGAGGAGGAGGAGGAGGAGGAGGAAGGGGAGAAGGAGAAGGAGACAGAGCGGCATCGGAATCAGAGCTCCGCTCTCTCTCACGGCCAAGGCCAGCGCCGGAGCCGCAGCAAGTGGCGAAGAGAAAGCCGGGGCGAGCGAAAAGGGAGCTCTCGGGTGTTGTATGGAGAGGAGACTAGGTCGCTTGGGGTGGATACTAGGGTCGTGGAGTAGAGCCGGGCGAGCGATGAGCCTGGGAGACCGGGAGGGTGATCGGTAGCCTAGACTAGACTAGGCTGGGGTGGAGTAATGGCCGGGGACGGTGCCTACATGGGCGAGAGAGCGAGGGCGAGAGAGACGACCTCGTAGAGACTAGCACGAGAAGGTGACAAGGGGGTCGAGAATCGGGGAGGTGAGAGTGAGAGAGAGAGAGAGCGAGTATGGCGTTAGTGTAGGGAGGGGGGAGGTTTGCGGAAGCTGTGCAGGTCGGGGAGAGGAGGAGAAGGAAGAGGAGGGGGAGGAAGAGGGGGTAGACGACGACGACGACGACGGCGACGACGGCAGTGACCCGCTGGCGTTTCCGGGAGTGGGCGTGGAGGGATGGTGATAATGAGGCCGCTGAACATGGGGGGAGTGGCGGAGGACAGGATGGAGCGGCTGGCGCACCCCGAGGGCTTCTCCCCCGCGGGACTCAAGGTGCTGGTCGTCGATGACGACCATGTGGTTCTGATAATTCTCGAGCGCATGCTGCGTGAATGCAAGTACGCGGGTGAGTTGAGGTTTCCCTTCCCCCGCGCCCCGAAATCCTTGTCCTTAGGTCTGGGGAGCTTGTGAAGGAGCGGAAGGGGGTAGGTGTTGTGTTGGGAAGTGCTCGTTGGGGTCAGGGGAGGATAGGGAGGTGAAGTGTGGATTTTGTCTAGCCTGGAATGGCTGCAACTTCAGCTGAGAGAGGTGTCGCGGTCTGGTTTGAGGTTGAGCATGGAATTCTGGAAGTTCGATCAGTGTGGGAGCTGGCCGGGTGGAAGAATTACATTGTGGTGGGGTGGGGTGGGGGTAAAGTGAGGGTTCCTAGACATTTCCAGGGTTATGATTTTTGTATTTTTGCATTTTTATTTTCCCCTTTCTTTGCTGGTGGATTCTGCGTTGGGAAATGTGCCTACGATCTTCATGGGAGTAGAGTATGAACTTTTGTGTTTCTGGTTGCTGCAAATATGCTCCGTTCAGTGGCTACTTTAGCTTATTTTTCTTGGTTATTTTAGTGGTGTATACTGTATGTCGTCTGCTATAATTTTATTTTTATTTATTTTTATTTAAAGAAAAGACTTAGCCAGGTTGTTAAATTTTAAGATGTTTCATTTAGATTCAGTTTCACTCTTGAAGATCAGGTTTCTCAGATATCAGAAGTTCCTCAACTTTGTGGTGTCTAAACGTTACAATACGTGCAAATAATTCGGTTTTTTCGAGTAGGGTGAAAATATTGCATGGAACATTAGTGTGTTGGAGTTGGCAAGTGAGTTCTGGATACTTCCTCGACCTTACTTGTGACTGATTCCGCTTGACGCGGTTCAAGTCAGGGTTGTGAATTGCTGTTCATCCATATTGAGTATACTCTTTTTTGTTACTTTCAACGGTACGCAAGATTTCGTTGATCAAAATGATCAGAATGAAATATATGTTTTTGCAAAAGCTTTGCAAATGAAACCTTGACACTAGCGCTATTTATAATATGTGTTGATACACCGTTGATCTATTATTGATCATTCTACCTCTGCTCTTAAGAAACATTGGATTCTTAATTGTTTAGTAAGCATCCATAACTATATGGGTTGTTTGCATGTCTCATTCTCAATTCTTGAGAATTCGTTTGGTGAATTATCCATCTCATCTATGCCATTTTTATTTTCCTTACTTTCATATTCATTTACATACCTCCAAGTCTGTTTTATATAGCAATGAATGTAAATAGGCGATATGTATTGTTCTTTGAGTGATCAAACACGGATCGAATTGTCGGTGTTCATTCTTGAGGTAATGGAATTGAGTATGGCTATTGAAGTAATTTACATTGCCTTGTCAAAATTTAAATGTCTTTGCAGCGTGCCAGTTGGAATGTTCACTTTGACAACGGCACTTATGAAGTTCGAGTTTGAGCTTAAACGTGAATTTGGGTAGACTTTTAAGTTCAATTCTTCTAACGGTTGCTTGTGCCTTTCTCTGGAAGTGTGGACATTAAAATCTTTGCCTGGTTGATTTTCGATTGGTACATGCCATAATAATTTCGTGGAGTCCGGCTTCCCTTTTATTTAATAAGGCAGCAGGATCAAGTATTTTATTTATTTATTTATATGTTTTTTGACATGCGTGAGTCGTGCGAAATTGCGATCTGCCCGCATTTAGTTGGATATTCATGTAGTTTGAACATACACTTTTGTGTTCGTTCAAAACTAGAAGAGCGATTTCGAGTGTCTGAATTAAACATAAGAATAAGTTGCATCTTGTGTCCTTTTGCTAGCCTTGGTTTCTTTGAAGTCTTACACAATTAGGATGTATGTTTCAAAGAGTCTGTTTACAGTGTTATGTCAACTATATCTCTGTGCAAATCATCATTATTCTGATTCAGATCCACAATTTTAGATGATTCCACAAACATACAACTCTGATACAGATGTTTTGGGTGTTTTTTGGGTGCCGCAGTAACCACATGTAATAGTGCTACGAAGGCTCTCGCAATGCTACGAGAGAATCGTAGTTACTTTGATCTGGTTATCAGTGATGTATACATGCCAGACATGGACGGCTTTAAGCTCCTTGAAGCGATTGGGCTGGAGTTGGATTTGCCTGTGATAAGTAAGTGAAGACACCGTACGATTGCGCTTGTGTTTTGTTAAGTAGCTGCTGTGGTTTATAGTAATTCGAAGATTTCTCTTGGGTACGATGTAAGTTTTTTTTTTTTTTTTTTTTTTTTTTTTTTTTTATTTTTAAATCCCATATTAGGCCCGCTGTTACAACACTTGCCTGCAAGATTTCTTTTCGTGTAAATCTAAGAACAATGGGTTAGCTTACGGGTATCTTTTTATTAGCCAAGGGATTTTCGCCATGCTAATAAATTTTATTGATGGCTTCAGTGATGTCAGGAGATGGGGAAACTGATTCTGTCATGAGGGGAATTAAACATGGCGCTTGTGATTATCTCTTAAAACCTGTCCGCCTCGAAGAACTTAGAAACATCTGGCAACATGTGGTTCGCAAGCTTGTTACACCAAGAGATGTTCCGAAAGAGGAATCGGGGGAGTGGGATGAGTATCCCAAGCACCAGGATAATGCAGATTTTGATGCAACATCACGTAAGAGAAAAGAAAGGTTGGAAGATGAAGCTCAGCTTGTGGAGGACGTGAATAATTTGAAGAAAGCTCGCGTTGTGTGGTCGGCTGAGCTTCATCAGCAGTTTGTCAACGCTGTTAACTACTTGGGTGTAGACAGTAAGCTCCAATCTAGATGCTACACGTCTTTGCGAATCAGAAGTTCTAAGCACTTCAGTAAAGGGTCTCGTAAACCTTATTAATTAGTTTTTCAATAAATGTAGTGTGATCCTAACTTTCATTTTTTTTCTGCAGAGGCTGTACCCAGGAAGATACTAGATATAATGAACGTTCAAGGCCTTACACGAGAAAACGTAGCAAGTCACTTGCAAGTAAGTTCGAATGCGGCTACACCACTTCAGCTTGGCTTTATTGCAAGTAGAGAGGGATTTGGCCAGTTTTTCGTGATGGCGCGTAAGTTGATGTTTTTTGTATTGCCTGACTTCCTTGGTTTTCTAAGGTTTTGATTTATGCAAATGAAAGTATCTCTCTCTATTGACAAGTACTGAGATATGTTTTCTTATCAATTGGAAGGAAAGATTTATTTAGAATGTGTTTGCATGAGCGCAGAAGTATCGATTGTATTTGAAGCGCTTGATTGGGGTGACACCACAACCGTATCCTGTAGCCTCATTTCAGGCGGCCGAGAATGGCACCTTTGGGGGAACAATGCAAATACAACCAGGTGGGCGCCCCACAGCTTCTTCCAGCACCAAGGGTCTAAACCTTGGCGGTGCTGCAGCAATCTCTTCTATAAGTGGGTTAAATCGGGGAGGGTCACAAATTGATGCTGCGACGCTGAACACGTTGGTTCAGCTTCAAAGTCTTCAACAGAAGCAACTTGGCACAACTGCTGGTCGGGTGGGTCTGGCTACAGATTTGGTGAACCTGCAAACCCCAGCTGATCCGACTGGGCTTCAGAGGCTGGATTCTTTTGAGCTTGACCTTCTAATGAAGGCCCAACATGATAGTCGGCAGCAAGGTGGCGGGGGCACTGATTATACAGCCTTGTTGAGTGGTAGCAAGGACACTCTACCCTATATGAGCAGCTTGAGGGGTCAAGGTGAACTTAAGCCTGCTGTCATGGGCTCTACCAACCTCCTTGCTGGTAGTGAGCCAATGACGGCAATGTCAATGAGTAACCTGCGAGGTGTTGATGACGTGGGTCCTGGTTTGGGAGGCGTAGACGTAGGAAGGAGTCATCTTGTGAACAAGTTGGGAGGAGAATTTTCAAATTCTTCTGCGTTTTCTTCTTCAACCTCGCGGAGTAATGGTGGTGCTGTTTCTGACAGTAGCTTCAGTACCGACTACGGTGACATTCCCGATGTGCCTCCTGAGTTTTTAGTTGCATCACCCTCAGATCTGTCTATCTTGGGGCAACTCCAAGCCTTCGATCAAGGGGAACTTGACTATGACCAGTTATCTCAACCTCGACGGTCAATGTCGTACTCTAGCAAGACATAGAAAGGCAGCCTTTTCTCCACAACATCAGTGCGGTCTCACGTGAGTAATGCAATTCCACTTTCTAAGGCTGCTCTATTTAAGGGAGGCTTTCCATGCGGTTCTAGGTTGGAAATTGAAGAATTCATGTTAAGATATGTCCAGAGGCTATTCAATAACGGATTTGGATGCCTGCCTAGTTGCTGCTGCCCTTACTCTGATTGCATTGCTTTGCTCTACTCCTAGCACCTTGGCTGTTTCAGTGCAAATCACGCTTCAAGGTATCCTACTATGCAAAGGTTTACTTTTATCTTGCCAGGTGCAAGACCTCTGAAGGTTTTGCTTTTAGGAGCTGTACTTTACGTTTCGTCCTTGCCCAGGAGGGGCCAAAAGTAGAACAATGCAAGTGGAACCATGAGTTTCAAGGTTTCAAAGTTCTTTTGAATCGAGATTGGAAAGATGTGACCTCTTCTTCGAAGGCAATTGCACTGGACACAGCATGTAAAGCTATCAAGTTTCAAAGTCATCCATTTAGCATGCAGAGAGTTTTGTTGGTCGCAAGCCTATGGTAGGGTTTTCCCTAGTGTACAGTTTCAACATCTTTTGTGCAATCAGTAACCTCATGGACGATGTGAACTTCCCACTGAGAAGTGATTCTGTTTCCTTGCGAGTTTATTCCTCATGATTGCTTTAGGTTGTAGGCGATCGCTTATTTTGGAGAATAGTTTGGGCTTTGATGATGTACCATATAACTTATTCTAATTAGTAATAGCCGTAGAAACTCGTGTGCCATATTATTTTCTTTCAAAGCAGTAAGTGTGACTTATTTAGAATTTTGTAATTGAGAAACGGACTCATCCAGTGGATGCCAGTGGACTGTAATTGAATCGTTGTTCTTGCTTCTGCTTGTTCTTGTAGTGCTTATTGCTTAAAATAAATGAGTACTAACTAGGGTCTAAGGGATGTTTACATTAAGGATTAGTGTTAGAAAAATGTATGCATTTTAGTCTGAATACGTATTCATCTCAGGCATTTTTTTACTAATGCTTTTCAATACATGAAGTGAAAATCAACCTTGAGAAACATTGATGAGATTGTATTTTAGAACAACCTTTACTTACAATTTTTTCAGCTTCCAAAGCAGTGATGGAACCTAGATCCATCACTTGCCGATTATTGGTTGTTAGATGACTAGTAATTCAATGTGTGTTTTCAGTTTTACAAAATGAGTTATTCCAATCTGTACGTGTAAATGGAATAACGCTGGCCATTAGCGCAGAGGGATGTTGGTCACTTTTAAAACTACATAAGTAACCATTTGGAGCTCTTGTGGGTTGCTTTCTCTGCGCGATATGGTGATAGGTCCCTATAAAGTAGCTGCATGGTATCAAAGTTTTGAAGAGTGTACGTGAAATCGGGGTTTTTTCATGAGTTGTTACGATGAAACTAGTTACTTCCAAAGAGAAACGGAGAATTTTAGTATGACAGTAATTTATGGTTCTGTAGTTGACTTCAGGGCTCAAAAAACAAATGGAATTGTTAGTACATTGTGACTAAATGATGATGATGCAAATCCCAGGTGGTTAGCTCAAGCATTTACTAACCTAAAGGAACATGTGTCCCCTCCATAATCAATAAATCAACTGAAAACATCAAATAATCCTGTTTCTTTCCTCATAAATTCACACAAACTTACAACGAGCAATCCACGCAGTTATCAATATTCGTGTGTTACACATTTACAGTGGACAAAGTCCCACACTAAAGGGTAGCTAGTATGTACTGTGTATGAATGAACAAGAAGCATACATAACTTCCTGAACCCCTTTCACTTGCTCATCAACATCATGCATACTGTAGTTGGCTACAAAGCCACAACATCACAGAATGGATGCTTGATCTCAATTCTCAATAAAGACGAACACAACACATGTACAAAATGCGATAATAGATCTGATTCCAGCTCACCATCTACGGTTAAGATGGCTTTTGCCAAAGGCGACGCATTGCCAGTATGGGCATTGGGAAATCTGAATTATCCATCTCCATCACAGGCTTCCCTGGGTAAAACATGACAGTGTGGTTTTGGCATAAACACATCCAGCCGCAGTCCTGTAGCAACAAATTGATCAGTATCGTCCTCATGCAGTCGAGAAATGCAAACACTGAAAACTTGAACGTACAAGAACAATCTCTCACAGTGATAAGACTGCTGAGAACATTATTTGGTGAAGTCTCGAGATTCACAAACCATACCCACATGTTCGCCATCATTCCAACCCAATTAGGACTCCATACGCTAAGGTCGCAGGAACTAAACACGAAACATGCGGAATTAAATTCCAAATTAACACCAATCTCCGAATTGACTCCAACGTGAGATAAATATTTCTCGGTAAACTCTTTGAAACGTCAAGACAACAAATCTATGAACCCTAACAAGACTGGGTGCAAGTACCCCTTCATCTGAAATACTACTAGAGAGAAAACACCCACGATTCACTGCTGAAACGAGAAAGCCCCAAATCATCTACACTTAATCTGCTTTAGTACTCCACGGTTCAAAACTCAGCTCTACAGAGCCAGAAGCAAAAATCCCCATTCCTTCTTACCATTGCAAGACACATGACCTTTGAAAAGAAGCCTGAACCTTACAGAAGTTCTCACTCCCTTGCTTGCTGTAAAGCAGGTTGCATTCCAACAGACCTTCGCACAAACAACCAATCACCAATCATGAGCTACAGTTTGACTCCCATCGCCTCGTTAAGACACAGACAGCATCAGCGAAAGCGCAAGCCGTGCATTCCAATTATTCCCCAAAGGTGGGCACCGCCGGTGCACGACCCCAACAACGACTCCTATTTGCAAACCTCCATCAACGATGTGTCTCAAACTCATGCAATGTTATTCGAACCATCCATTTGAACTTCACCAAAGACCGATGCGCGGGTGCCAGATTCTTGCCATGGAACCTAGTTTTCTTCTCCATGTATACATATTCTATACGCAGTATAATACATCATAAGAAAATATAACACCAAACTGCTCCTGTGTTTGTTAGTGTTGAGGCGCTTTCGGTTCTCATGAAGGGGAACGAGAAACCCATCCACGATACATTCATCCATTCGTTCGTGTTCCATTGATACACGAGGCGTTCATCCGCTAGGAAAACCATGCAAAGGCAGTGAGGGAGTTGTGGTTTGACCTCATCAACGAGCAGGAGGAGGCGGAGGGGGAGGGGAAGACGGAGCTTGGGCCCCGCCATAGCCAGCTGCAGGGCACAAGGTGGAGGAGAGCGATGCAAGGGCGTTGCAGGAGCGAGCCATCGAGTGCGAGAGAGATAGAGAGAGAGAGAGAGAGAGAGAGCGAGAGAGTGTGTATCGCTGGAGGCCCAGTCCTAGCCACACTCCGCATTCTCCGACGCAGCCTGACCTGGCCCAACTCCCTGCTGCTTCTTTTTCTCCACCTTTCCCCTTTCGTTACCCGTTTCCAGTCTAACCCGCTCCTTCCCTTCCCCTGCATCCACACCTCTGTCTTACATTGTCGCTTCACTTCCCTCGGCAGATTTGCATTCCGATCATTCCTCTCGTGCGTTCACGTTGCTACTCGACCTTTTCTCTTCCTCTGCATGCGTGCTTCCGATGCTTCTGCTCAGTGATTGCTATTCTGTTTTTGGTTAGTTGAGTTCACGCTGATCGTGTCCGTGTTTGTGGTTTATTTATTTATTTAATTATTCTTGCGATTTGATTGTGTGTGTGTGTGTGTCTGCGTGTGTGTTTAATTTTTTACTTATTAATTTTTTTAGGATCACGATTATGAGGAGATGGAGATGGAGATGGTACTAGATCTCTGGTATCGGACAGCGGTTATGAGAAAGTGAGCTTGGCTGGCAGCGAGGACTCTTGGTCAGAAGGGGGTGTGTTTAGGGGTGGTTTGTGGCTGTGAGATTGATTAGAGGGGTTTGGAATTGAGAAGAAGAGATGGCGGAAGAGGAGGATTCATGGCAGCGCGGGGCGAGATTGGTGTCGCACTTGGATTCGATCCTTGAAAGTGATCTTTACATGTACGTTGCGTTCCTTCTCTCTGCTGTGGTGGTCTGTACGTGCGTTGTCGTAGACAGAGGGTTGAATCATCTATTGAATTTTTCTTCTCGAATTATTGCTAGGTTATTTTAGTTGTGATCTGGAGGTCATGACCAGGCATTTAGAAATCGTCAACAGTCTGCATTAAGTTTTGTGTTACGTGGTAGTTGCAGTATTGGATAGTGAGTAGATGCTTTGGCGCCCCTTGTTGACTCGGCTAGCTTCTTCATTAGAAATATTCTTGAGACAGTTCATCGGGAATGGCTTGTGTCCCAGCGGTTTTCACAATATATGGGGGTTCGGGCTCTGCTCGAATCTAGTAAATGTCTTGAGACAGCTTGGAGGAAGCTAGGGAGGCTTTGATAAGGTTACTCGTATGTTGCTAAGTTGCAACCTGCAGAGAAATTCTGATGATGTTCTTGCGAAATGCGTCTTTTACAGTATTAGTGTTTCGAAACCACAGGTTTCTATGGAAAGGAAGCGTACGAACCTGTTCAATGAAAGCTCCGCAGTTATCCGATTCAATTCCTACCCTCTCAGTCATTGAATTAGACATTGCGTCCGTTAGTTATCAGGACATTTATCAATCTTGATTGAACGAAGCGTCACAGTCTGAGAAACCGATTGCAAGATACTCTAGGTGTAATATGGTTCCATATTTTTAGTTTTCAGTGCTCATTTATCAATTCGTGATGGTCTTTATGGTTGCACGTTAGCTTACGAATTTCATTGGGGATGCTTATCCTTCAATCAACTACTTCAGCTGTGGCAGACTATAACATTGGTAAGCAATGCCTCCGACTCCTCTTTCACAGTTGTCCTGAGTCTTGAACTTTGGTGTGTGCTGCAGTGATGAGCTCGGGTTTGTGCATCCATCCCAACTCGAGAGTTTGCATTCTCTCGACAATTTTGCTTTAGATCATGAAAAACCCTTTTTCATGAAAACAAGGAGAAAATCTGAGGGCCAAGAGGAAGCAGATGACTCTAATCAGTACGCGGAGGATTGTTCCCAGAGAACTGATGGACATGAAGTAGAGGCTGAACCGCCTGGGACCAATCCAGATCAGAGTTATCTGAGCAATGTGCAAGGAAAAGTCATCGACTTTCCGTATGACAAATCAGCATTTTGGTGTGCTCATCACAAGCTCGCCATTGCCGTGCCTGCTCTTGCTCCTATTTACGAAGTAGCTAAAAAGGAATTTCTTGCAAATAGGAAAGCATACATGCAATGCATGGCTGGTACAAAGAGCCTTGGCGCGTCTTCGTCCTCCCTCACCTCTCAACTTTCAGAAGTTAGCTCGAGCAATGGACACGCTAATGGTTACGTAAATGGTAATGGTAATATCATTAAGGATGGAGTGAATGGATCTATCAAGGACTCATTGCAGAAGAATCTCATGCTGTACACAAGAGTGTTGGTGATTGTGAATAGTGACTTTGCAAGCGCTTGGAATGCCAGGTAAGCTTCTCAATGACCACCTAGGTCCACCGCGTCCATGTTGAAGCGTAGAATGATTTATCAGGGTCAATGACATTGTGGAATTCTTGACACACATGCCGCGCTAATTATTCGCGTAGTAAGTTCTGGCATGCAGTGCTGGGGTGTGCAAGTTGCAAACGTGCAATTGAGATGCCTTAGATTTACGATTAGATACAGATTGTTCAAGTCTGGTTTACACATTACTTTTGTGCAGAAAGCGTATAGTAAAGAGAATGGAGGCAACGGAAGAATCTCTTTTGGCCGAGCTTCGCTTAGCAGGCATGGTGTTAGCCTACGGTCCAAAGAGCGAGGAATCGTGGGCTTACAGGTTTGTTTTATTTTCAACAATTCAAATTTCTAGTTGTTATATTTGGTGACGGTTCATGCATTCAGGTGTTTTGAGGCTACATTAGGCGTTCAATATCAATCTATCCAGACCTCAACTTGTTTGGTACAGGTTCACCATTCTGTATTTGTACTTCTTAAATTGCAATCACATTAATAAAATATGTAAGAAATATGCCTTGACCATCGTATAGTCACAAATGCTAGGTCAAAGAGTTTCACTTAGACCTTCGTTGTTTCTTTGCCCAGTTCCCCCTTCCTAAGTACGTTACAGTTTCGGCTTCTTGACGTTACAGCATTTATCACATCTTGTGCAGGCGGTGGATTATTAACCGAATGATTGCTGTTGGAATTCATTGGAAGACTGTAGACTTAGTCTTAGAAGGAGACTCAATGCTTGTGGAGACCATTGCTGGGGTATACTATCATTTTCTCCCTCTAAAATCATCTGAAATTTCTTAATTTAGTTCTTCCTTCCAGTTTTTGAAATGTTTTCTGTTCAATCCATAATGGCTCGATTGAATCTGAGCAATCTTGCACATTTACTCACTATCCTGTAGACCTTCATTGTTCTTCGATTCTGAGAACCGTTCCTCTGAACTCTTTCAGCATGATGTGATATACATCATTGCTCTATGAAGAGGAAAAGCAGCTATGGAGTTTGAAGTGATTTTAATATAATGGCTCCGATCTCTTGCGTCTGTGACCTTTTTTAGTGTTTTGAGGAAGAGCCATACAAATACGGCGAATAATGTAATCATCAGATTCTGTAGTACTCTGTAATCATCATCCAATACTAAGTAGCTGTTTCCTGGTGTTGTAGAGGTCGACGATGAACTACCGAGCGTGGCGCCATCGCTATTGGCTTGTCTCGCGCATGTCACTTAAGCAGGTTACATTTCGTGCTTTTTTGACGGATTTCTATGCGCCCCCTTTTCTTTCTCCTTTTTGAGGAAAAACGATATTGGCTATGTTTCTGCACGAAAAGTACATTCTAGCTTGATGAAAGAATATGAATTTTCGACTTGCTAAAGTTTTTTTTGTGGCTTATATTTCTTGTGATACAGGTAGCCTCAGAATTACAGAACACAAAGAAATGGGCGCAACAACATGTAGCTGATAACTGCTGCTTCCATTACCGACGGGTTAGTTTCTTTTATCTTTTTCTTGTCACTCATCATCTTGTTGGCCCTCTTTTTGTCGCATCAGATAATATGATATTCTCCATGCAGGTCATGTTGGAGGTTCGTAATAATTAATTCAGCGTTCACGAATGACTCAACTGCATTAAGATTTGTTCTCATGATCAGAATGTAAGCAAATTAGATGCTTTTCGGAAATCAGAGGACTAACACTGATCTTATTTGTAAATAGACTTGGTAATAAGAACTTATACTCTGTACGAAGCTCTGGTGTAGAGTCCATCCTGGCATGATTTCTTACTATCACGAGTTTCTGCATCAAGGAACTAGGGTTCCATATTTAGGCAGTAGATTAACTTCTAGTCATGAAACCCGCTTCTCATTGGTTTCGGTGCAGTACTTTGCTGGATTCCTTACTAAGTGGGAGAATATAATTGCAGTGTCTTCTTTTAGGTCTACTTCAAGCTGGATTAACGCCCGACAGCAAGAATGTGAGCAGTCCAACTCTGGCCAATTCTAGAGCCCGGGCTGGCCTATCTTCTGCTTTGTCTATGAACCCGCAGCTTTTGACTAAATTATGGAAGGTATTTTCATGCGCTCATTATTACCTATGAGCACGTATTCTGGCAGACTTATAAAATGTGGCTGAGTGATTTAGTTTGAGTCCATTATTTTGGATTCTCGAGTTTGACTGTTAAGGACAGCAGTACTTGCCTTGTTGATCCCCAAGATGCGGATGATTGCTCTCCTTGTCCCTAAGTGGTTCTTAGGTTTCAATTTGATTACGATACATGAAATCGCGTGACGTTCCAAACTGAACTACATTTTTTTACCTGCAGGATGAACTATCCTGGAACAAGGATTTGATTGAACGTTTTATTGGTCGCGAGGTACTTTATATTCTTTTTGCCTTTAATTCGTTTAGTTTTCATCTTCTACTATAAATAAATTGTAATTGAAAACCGAAGTTCGCATTTTGACGACGTACTTATAAGTGGTGCAATACATGCAAGTTCTGTGAGATGTAGTGCTTCTGATCCACAAAATTTCCTGCTATATTTTAATTACCTCGAGACAAATTTGCTGCACTTGTAGGCTTTATGGCTACATCGGCGGTTTTTGATCTGGGGTTTCGGCCACAATTCGAAGATATTCAAGTCAACCTCACTTCCAGTTGTATCTAATGATGGTGGTAGCACAACTCCATTATCTGAAGGGGAGGAGTTTTCTCACAAAGCTGCCCGGCTTGCTCAAAGAGAGCTTCAATTTGCTGATGCTTGTATTTCTGCATGCCGTTCAGATACGTTGGATGATGCATGCAGGCAGCGAGAATATGCAGCTTCTTACAAGCTATGGGTACTTTTGCTGGTGAGTCCAAATTCAAACAAACTTTGTCAGGTCTTAGAGTTGGTCAATGAAGTATTGGTGTGCCATGCTGGTATTTTCGGTCGTATGTATTATCTGTTGCGGTGCCTTCGGCTCAACATGTATAGATTATGCCTTTTCAGAATTGACACTTTGATCCTTTCCTGTCTTCAACACGTGAGGTAGTGGTGTTAATCATACGACTGGGTGCAAAATTGCAGCATGTAGGAGGAAAGGAAGATGGGATGAACGGAGAGTCAAACCATAGATTATTGGAGCTGAATAATCTAGAGCTCTTGCTGAAGGATGTGGGTCCTCATCGTGACTGTTTATGGAATGGTCTGATTCCGAACCTGGTCTAGGCCCCCGTTCAGCACCAAATGAATCGACTGACTAAAACTATCGTCATTTATGGAAATTAGCCCATCACCTTTTACTAGTATAATTAATCAGGGACCTTCAGAACTCTAGTTTCTCTAGTACCTAGATATAGAACTCTAGTTTAATTAAGATGGAAATAGGCGAAATCTACTCCTTAATGTGTCTACATTCTTGGTATAATAAGCTGAAGTGAGTGTAGGAATCTTATACAAACGGCTCTTGGCTTGTCATAGTATATTTAGTGCATCTATTTATGGGCTATATATACTTATCACAAGTACTATGTGAACGGAAGCAAGCTTCAAAGTTTTGCCTAGTTTTATCGTTGCGTTACTCCAAAGATGTATTGCAGGGTTTCCTTTGAACATTCTTGGTTGCAATGGAGTTGGCAAACGAAGAAATATGGGGTAATTGATAATATGTTGTTGTAAATTGTCTTTTAGAGTTCATACAATTGCTGTGTAAGTCTCTCTCTAGTGCTAAACTAGCTCAAGGTTTCATGTCTATCAAACTTCATGCCCATTAAACTTGCTGTGAAGTTTCGCATGGATATGAATAATGTTGATTTGGCGCTTTTATAGATTTTCGAGATAGCCTCCAAGCGCTGATGTTTTCAACATTTCATGCAGCATTTGGAAGGTAGGGATCTCTGTACTCATCTCAATGATGTTGGTTTCGAAGCAGGATCTTTCGTATCGGAAGGCGCATCACAACAGAATATTTGGGAGTGCTATTTCTTTTAATGCCCCCAACAATCACGACAGCATGACATCACATACTTCCTCTGGGTTGCCTTCGAAACATGCAACAAAACTATCGAAATTAAATACAACCAAAGCGCATCGGTGAGCAGTGATCCACAAAATCGATAGAAATCTTTACCATCAGTCACAAAGTAGTGGAAAGTGAACTTTAGCAGGATCCCGCCTTTACTCGTTTCATGAGGGAAAGAATCTTGCGTGCACACGTGCAAAGAAGGAAACCCTGACTGGTTCTCATCTTGAAGCAAATGATTTCCATTAAAGCCCACTGGACATGCTCTCAATCTAGATGAGTATTTATAATTGTGGGGGTACCTAGTCGTCTGCTGACGGTGTCAAACTTGATTCGTGTCCCGTATCATCCAGTAGATGGTTTTGTAGTCACCGAAAAGATCTGCTCCAATAGACTGAACGAAGCCCAAACATCCAAGTCCGTCTGTCTTGTTAGGATACAAGGCACACTCGTTCTTTCAAATACCACCGACCTAGACATCAAAACAAAATGTGTCTGTTCTATGTATGAAATTATGTCATTTTGTTGATAGTTCTTTAACAGAGAAAACTTCTTTAGTTGGAATAATCGCATTGTGGAGTTTACCCCAGGTGAAACAGAGGGTCTTTCTGGTTGAATCTTCTGGGGACGACACACTCTTTCTAAGCGTTCCTGCATTTGATTAGAAGTAGACCTATGTTTAGGCTATTCATGGATGAGATGCAAACATCGCTCCAGCCAACCTTAGTACATGTGTGAAAATGGTGACAGGAATTAATTGTACCGTCGACATTCATCCTCAACAATCGACTGATACAGGTCCAAGGTCTCCTTTTGCGAGGCTGAGCGATCCACTTCGTCATCGAGGTCTCTCTTATCCTGACCCAACGCACACGTCAAGAAATTGAATGATATGAAACTACTAGAATATTTACAACAAAGAAGTGTCTCTTTGAGTGTAGAATCCACCTCCAGAGGAATTGCGGAATCAGGAAGGGCGTCGCAGGGTACCACGCAACTTCTAGAAATGAAGTGGCTTCTCAAAGATTGGAGCTTATGCCTTTGAGATTGCACAAGAGCAAGTAGAGCGGATCTCTCTCGATTGAGAGAGGCATTCTCTAACTGCAGCTCCGTTATTTGTGCGCTAACTTTTTTAATAATAACCACCTTCTCTCTCTCTAACTCCGCATTTCTGTGCAAAACAACTCAACTGTTTTAAAGCAATCTAAAAAGCATCCAAAAACAAGTTGTGGTAAGCACATTCTTCAGGACAGTTCCATCAAATTCAGGAGGAGCATAGCAAGAGCAAGGAAGGACTAAATGAAGCACTTGTCAGCAAGTTTGCGTAGAAGATAAATTGTTTTTTTCATTTCTTCGCTCAGTGTGTCGAGCTGCAACTGTACGGAGTCCACATCAAGCTCTAAGAGACACTTCTCTAACCTGCTCACATGCCCTATGCCACTGCCTATCAGAATCTACATGGGGGGCATGCCAATAGAAATTCCTTTTATCACACATAATAATAATAATAATAATAAAACTAATGTTAATGATTTTTATTTTTAAAGAACTCAACAAATTTTGGGAAGATATGTACAATCAATTAACTGAGTTGCAGGGACATGAGAGCCGTAAAGTAGGTTAGTGAGAGGAAAGTTACCTTACTTTAAGCTCCTTGTTTGTGATTTTCAAGTGACGCTCGCTTTCAACACGTTTCCTCAGCGCACACTGAAGAGCATTGCATAGGCGTCGAAGGGAAGCGGCGCTGGAGGGAGGAGGTGCCATTAAACCCCTACTCCGGAGTTGGGGGTCAACCATAGTTAATGACGGCAAAGCATGTGCTTTCGTTTCATCCGCTCCATTGCCCTCAGGTTTGGTCTTCAGGCACGACTTCGGAACTGCTTGGCACACGCTCCCATCGCCTATGACCCATGGTTGGCAGCCATGCTGCTTCCTGCATTGGTCTTCCACTCCACAAAGTGCGCAGCCATTGGCAGTACAATCCTGGTTTTTGCAATCTTTGACTATGTCACCCCAGCATACTTTGCAGGCTGCACCTACAGAACCAAAAGATGCAAAACAGTCTGCGAACATTCAAGTAATAGCGATTAGTTTTAGATGCACATCATTTTATGCTTGGTAATTCACCTGTTCTAGCATTGCTAAGTTTACACTGTGATTTTCTAGAGAATCCTCCCGACTGCTTACTTTGAGCTCATATTTCTGCACATTAACTCCATGTGGACTACAAGTGATAAAAGCCTGGTATTATGCTACAAATATCTTGCCGGTTCTAAAGCACAGAGAACTACAGGAACTGGACGTATCCCAATCCGAAACATGCTGTGCCTCGAGCTTTCTAAATTATTTGGTCAAATGCTTCTGATGCTTGGTACAAGACCTTGCTGATCCACATTACTCAAATGGTCATACGCAACGCAAAGTTTTACGAAGATGTGAACATTACATCTCCTCATTACCATCTGTACTTGAGCAACCGAAGCACTCTTCACTTCCGTCACATCCTCCCTGTCCCACATGTTCGCCTCGCGACATTGAACATCCACACGCCATTCCTTTCATTCCGGAAGCATCTTCATGTGCTGCAGCATTCCGTTTCTGACAACGGGACTCGGTGATATGCTTGCCATCATCTTCACAACAGTCACACGCCATACCTTCAGGACCTACTGCAATAAACCGCGGTCGACGCCGACTTTCACTCCCTCAACTGATTTTCATTGGACCTTTTCTTGTTTCCAATTTGAATCCTATATCAACAAACTGTTCAATCAACTTATCCACATCCACTAAGTTTTCTGTTTGATTTATTACGATGGTATCAGGGATATGTATACACATTTTACTATCACTCTCTAGTCTAATAGAGTATGCTTCACATGTATACTCTTTTATTTTTCTTGTTTCAAAGAATTCTGTAACATACTTCTTAGACATAATAGTACATAGGAATACACATCTGTGCTTGTCAGAGAGTGTCCTTTGAACAACTTTGACAAACTTTTCAATGTCGACAAGTGTAATACAAAAGAAACACGATAATGTTGTTATAGATCTTTCTAATCCTCTTAAGTGTTCCACCTTTGTTTGTATTACTCTTACCTTCTTGTTGGCACCAAGCCTTCTCTTGAGCTCTTTGATATTAGTATGAGAAGGATCTACACAGGTGATACTCTTATAATGATTCCACTTTGTAATGTCTCCTCCTAGTCCCGATCCAATGTCTAATAGGTGACCAGATCCCTTTCTCAAAAGTTCTTTTTTGACATCATTGTGGTACGATCTCATCATGGACACTGTGAGTCCTTTAAATATATTAAACATGTTCCTTTCGTCCCTTTTTATCTTTCCGATCCTTTCTACTACTGCAATGGAGTTAGGGTATATCTTATCTCTCCTTTCTCTTAGTAATGTTACGCTTCCATCGGAGTTAATTATGAATTCTGAAACAACGTTCTCTCTTGGTTCTTTGTTGTCCTGTGACATCTTAAGTTTAGAGTATACGCTCTCCGTTTTATTGTATGCCATTAAAGTTTTCTCTTGGTACAGTAGATCAACCATCTTTTGAGGTTTCCATCTCATAACAGGGTCAAAGTAAGATTGTGAGTGTGTGTATATTAAGCCATCATACTTATTCTCTTGAATCTGGTTCTCTAGTATCTGATGTTATCTAGAAAATACAGAGAATGTCTTAAACATAAAGTGTCTTTTTGCAACTACTAATCTTCTCTTAGTAGAGTTGTTGATTGTCAAGCATGCTTGAGGTACCATTCTTGTCCTTTCCTTTAACTGTTGATTAGCAACTACTACCCCATTTAATATGACAATGTCGAATGCATAGTATACACCATTAACAGCTTCTGTATCAAGGAGCGTGAATAAAATCTTAGTTTTTTCTTTTCTTTTCAAATAAACATCATTACAATATATATATATATATATATATATATATAAAAGAACATAATAAATTTTAAAAATCAGATATTGATTTAAAACATCCTTAATTTAGTATTTAATTTATAATAATAAATTTATGATTTTTATATTATTCAAAAAAAATCTCAAAAAAAATTAATTATTAAAGAACTTATTGCTCAATCTAATTTTGTATGTTTTTCATGATTTATAATTGATTTTTATCTTTTTATTTATTTATTTTATAAATTATAGTATATTATAGATATTAATGATGGTTATATATGTTATATATATGATTTGAATTATAAGACAAATTACCATTATATTTGTAAAACTATCTTGAGACTCAATTCTAAAAATAAATACTATTGGATAGATTATTATCTATGGAATTTAGTCTAAATAGAAGATTCTAGTTTGCACTAATTGCCATCAAAACTCACTTGGCTATAGGTGAGTAGTAAGCATAGACAAAATCCTTGCTCTATTTAGATAGTAGCAAGGAAGTCTTGCTCTATGTAATAGATGCATATATTATTCAAATAAATAGAAGTAAATGAAAATAAGTAGAAGTAGGTAGAAACATATTGGAAAGATATTATCTTCCTTAAAAAGCTTTAAAGAAGTTTCTAGAAGTAGATTAGATATTTAGACTTTTATAGATATATCACAAAGCTATTGAAACTTATTCCATAGGTTTCCTACTTTTAAGAAGTTGCCTTGGAAGCAAGCTACAACTTGATGCTTAGGCCACAAGTCTTTTGGTCCCTAAAAAACTTCCATAAGACCTTCTTTGTAGCTAGTATATATAGAGGCAAAATTGAGGCCATCCTTAGAATTGTCAATACCTTTCTTATATTCTAATGTTGGTTCAAGACTCTCTTGTTTCTTTGTATTTGGTAATAGTTGTTTTAGTTCTTTTCTATCTTATGACTATCTCTTCTTTCCTCACTTTTTCCCTACTTTAGTAACAAATGAGTATATTATCTTTTGGATTTTGTCTAGATTCATGTCCTTAATACTCTACTTTCTTTAAGGACTTAAATTTAAAAACAAAGTGTCTTCACTTAGACTATTCTCACCATTTGGCTACTCTATTCACCTTTAGGCTATTAACTTAATTAGGCATGCCAAAAAATTTAAATGTATCCAAATTTTAATTTGCATAAACACCTATTTTAAACATTTATTCTTCTTTATTACTAATATAGAGATAGTTTCTCTCTAGCCAATTAACACCACATACCAAATCATATCTTTATTTACAAAAATCATGAGATTATCTAGCATTTCCTATAGTATATATTTGTTTTTTGAATTTCTAATGTATTGTCATAATATCTAACTTTCTTTTAATCAAATTTAAATACTTTCTTCAAAAATATTTTACAAAATAACAAAATAAAACTAATAATAAAATTTCAATGTGTTGTTTTATCTATTTGCTTAGCTATTGTTGAAGTTCAGTAACACTCAAACACAGTCAGCGTTTTCCCTCATAAACTTGCCTTTATTTTATAATTTTTTTCTTTCATTCAATGTTGCTGCTTTTGAAAAGCATTTGGTGACCTGTAGTAGTTCACCATTTCTTTCACAACTCACAGTAAACTTTAGAAAAATCACAAGCAAAACCTTCAGTATGAAATGAGTATGAAACGAGTGAAAATAGCTCTTTAACCAAGATGCACACTACTCACTTAACTTCTAAATTGATATGTACATCTTTTGGGTCAATCCATCATTTACTCATGCAAAAGTTTGGTAGTACAAGAGTCGCACTGCTAACATCTACAATTTAGGAGTGAGCATATTAATAATTGTATTGAAATTCTATTTCATCCATATAAATCTAGTTTCAATGGTTTTAAATCTTGATCGGATTACTTCAGAACATCAGAAAAGCATCATGTGACTCAATTTATCCTGCACTATACTCGACAAGAACATTTTTCATTGTAGCTGTATACTTCGAAGTTGTAATTAGTTAGATTGTATATAGGCTTATACAACACTATCACCAGTAAAAGTTCAATATTTTTAAAGTCATTGAAAGAAACATAAACATTCATAGACAAATAAATAAGATGAACTATAAGGAAGCATGTAATTTTCACTATACTAAATTGGAGTGAACACTGGTTTTCCAAAACAAACAAAAATCCAGAGAATATACTATTCTACAATCATGAGGTTAAGCAGAAGAAAAGGTTCCATTTATACATGAAGATAAAACATTATACATCTGAATTAAAAACATTTAGAGGCGAACGATGGACAACGAATCATTTACTCATGCAAATGTGTGACCGCTATTAACTCAAGACTGAAGATCCTTGCGCTAAAAGTTCATATCACGCAAGAGCCAAGAAAGGATCAGAAGATTGCGGGACTGTCACCAAACGCTCTCGAAAAACATTTACAAGGACTGGAGAAAGAGAGAGATTAAATATAATACAACCTTCAGTGCATAACAATATCTCGTAGTTTTCCAAATTCATAAGGTTGTTGGTAAACATGCAGTTCTGAAATCTTCAAACAGCAAGCCTAGACAATGATAAATCAAACCAACGTAAAGAAAATTCTCCGAAACATCAGGCTTTAGCACTTCACCTTCATCCTTAACTTAATGACATTGCACGGTCGTCAGATTCGAACTGCACAGAGTAGTTACCAGATAATCCAATAGAATAACTCTACATACGAATAGAGGTGTATATGAAATCGGCTGCCTTGGCACTGCAGAGACCTATAAATGAGTACTTTCCCCTTCCGCATGCCAGCGAGAGATCCTCGCCCATAACTTATTCTTAGAGGTCGGAACACCATAACTGGCCGTTCACAAAGACAATCCTGTAGCAAACAACATTCTAATAGCCTCTCCGCAGCGATCAAAGCATGCAATTCTTCCCTTAGGAGAAGCTTGGTTTACAATATAGTATGACGAACAAACCAAGAAAAGCCCATGACACAAAACTCCCTTGCACAAAATGTCAGACGACTTAAGGAAAGGGATACCTGCAAAAAAAAAAACACAGCTCAATCTCTTCTACAAAGAAACAAGGTTACAACGACAATCGGCCAGGTACATGCACGTACTGTGATTATTACCTTCACTGGGCAAGGCTGCACAGGATACCTCACACTGATATCCCACTAGACCGCTGCAGCTGGGCCCCAACTGGGACAAAGACGTGGTAGATCTGCCAGCGAATTGGCACGATAAATGTAGAAGCTGACCAGCAGCATCAGCAAGGATCAACTGGACTGCACACTCAGCGCCCCAACTAACTCCCCCAAAACCAGCAGTATGCAGCTCAGCAGCCACCAGTCACCACAGCTCAGGTGCCACACCAGAAATATGGTGTTAATCCCACGACCCCACTCAGCGCTACCACAGTACCGAGATTGTAAACAAACCAAACCTTACCATGTCAGACATTGTATCATGGAATCTGTCGACATTCTCCAACTTGATGTCTGCTTTAGTAAATTTGGTTTCCTACACTTTTTCAAAAGATAGTTTTCCCCTAATACAACACTTTTAAGTCTTTGAAACACAAACAAAAGTTGTGTCATGGTTTGATACTGGAAATGTAAGTTTGTCTTAACGCAGCTCCACAACACCAGATTCCTACCAAAACACCTTTTCACTATGTCAGTAGTGCATACTAAGAAAAGAATTTGAACCAGGTCAACAAACTAACCATCCAAACAAATCCACAACGGCGAAACTTTAAGTTGCAACTTCCTTTCACAGCCAGCGATCCTCAGTCTGCTGCCCGTCATGCCATTATAAAAACTCTAGCCACTCCATTCTCCCCAAACGGGTGAACTCATGTGTATGTCTGTACATGTACATGTGTCAAAACGAATAAATTGTATTCAGAATTTTCCTACGATAAACTTACGTTGACGAGTAAGGAGAATCAGGACATCAAAAATTTAAAAAAGGTAAACTCAGCTCCGGCTCTAAACATGGGCTAGTTGTAATGTACGTCATAAAGTGAAATCAATTGAGTCCACACCAATATTGCATAAGCTAACAATCTTATAACGCAAAAGTTCTGCTTAACCTTCTTACACTACAAATCACATGGCTATGCGCAAAGACCATAACATACTTCTCTTACATTGTAAAATCTGCGCAACTAACTACGTTATTTGAAAGTAAATCGACAATAGATCATAAAATGCATTGCACAGACATGGAGAAAAATAATCCGGAGAAATACCTCAAAGTCAAGCTCCATCAGACTGAGTGGGTGAAACACTGCGAGGCACATCAGGTGACCGACTGCGGCGGGGTTGCTCTGGGGATATGCTACCTTGAACCGGCGACGCTGAGAGGCTTCGGTTTCCTGGTGAAACTGACATTCGGCGAAGAGGAGGAGACGCTTTGAGGTCAGGAGACTCACTGCCCCTGAATATGAAATAAGAAGAGAGTGGATCTAAGATTCTTCCAAACACCTAATACGTGCAAAATAGCTTCCATGACACTACAGTACACGTCCAAAGCAGTATCAAATCCCAAATAGGAAGAGAATGGAACCGCAATTCACGCAATCACTAGGAGATAGGTTGCAAGAACTGAATGTATCTGCAGAGAAATGGTAAGAGAGAGAGAGAGAGCGAGAGCGAAGGGGACGGGACGGGCGGGGGGTTGGATTCCCAACTTAGCAAAGATATAGAAAGAAAAATCACCGGACAGGATCCACTAGAGATAAATCTTTAGTCCTTGCATCCATATCCTTCATGGCCTTTTCAGAATCTGGCAGCTTCCGAGGACTACCACTCAAGCTTCGGCTGCGACTGCGACTGCGACTGCGAGTCATCTTCCTTTCAGGACTCTTGCTCTTTTTCATTCTTGAGCTACGTCCTTTGCTTGGGCTGCAGGACAAAAACTCACAACAATTTAACCAGCTCAGGGCATTGTCAGCAAACACAAGCCCTTTACGATCAAGATTGCTAACGACGTAAATAACAAGAGTTCCGCAGTACATAGGTACCTGATACTACTGCGTGGAGAACTCCTAGGTCGGTCAGATCCGCTGCGAGCAAATCGCTTTGAATCCCTATCCGCGCGGCCTCGACTGCGACTTGTGCTACGAGAAGCGCTGCGACGCCTAACATCACGACTTTCTCTTTCTCTTTCTCTATCCCGCTCTCCGCCTTGGTACTTATCATCACAGTCTCCACCACGATACCTCTCTCTTTCATAGCGATCTCGGCTGCGACTACGGCGGCGTGTGTCTCTCGAATGCCGATCATCCTCTCTGTATCTCCGATCCCGGCTTTAGACATATCGAGAGCCGGATAAATTCGATCAGGAATAAGAAAACCGGGAGACATTTAATGATTGTAAATTAAAACAAAAGAAAAGAAAAAACCTACATCACAATATACGATGAATCTCATACACAATCGCAAATACCACAAGTTGTGATCTAAGTGCAAAAGCACAAGAAAATATAACCAACACGACAGACTGAAGCAGCTTGCACAGTTAACAAAAGTTAGAACTTAAAAGAGGGACCAAACAAGTACAAACGCGAATGATTGCCATCGGCAAGAAAAACATTGCACAACAATTGTTGGTTAAATACCTCGGGCGCCTTGGGCTCTGACTTCTGGACCTGCTAACCTTCTTCACAGTTGTGTCAGTGATCCTTCCTCGATGACTGCAAACCAACCAACCATAAAAATACCTCCACAATGATCACCCAGTTTCCTCAAAAGGAGCGTTCATTGCGACACATACACTACATGCATTGAATCCACACAGAAACAGTTCATTAACATCTACTATATCCAACCAGCACTTCTCAAGGTAGGCTTCTGTCTTCTGCTCAGAAATTTCTTGTTACTCACATTGGCTCATCATTTCGACCATATTTGGCACTCTGTACCACGATATTTCTTCCATCAACGGTCCTGCCTGTGCCAAGGCCAATGGAACATGCAAGAAATCAGGAAGGGGGGGAGCTACTCGGGTATACTGAACTGTGTAAATACAAAGCAGTTGTATACAACGTACAAAACACAAGAATATGTGAAAGACCGAAGAATCACCATCTAGGTGCTCAATCGCTTTTTGTGCCTCATCAGCATATTTGTATCGCACAAATGCGAAACCACGAGATTCTCCAGTCCTGCAAAAATAAACACATCAACCGCCTGTACATGACTATACAATGCGATAAGGGAATTGACACAAAACAATGCTAAGTCAAAACAAAGTTCCGCCTAACGCTTCACAACTTTCAAAAGCCCTGTTAAAAGCAATATGAAGTCCTCACCGACGATCTCTAGGAATAAATATATCCACCACTTTGCCATATCGATCAAATAATGGATAGAGATCATCAGCGCTAGTTCCTGAAATACAAAAGTGGAAAATTCCCGGCATAATCAGGATTCTGCTGATTAATTGCATAATTACATTGAAAAGGAGAATGATAATATGACGGTGGAACCTGAAGCCCCGTTAATCGAGGAGGGACAAGCTCCAGAATTGCCATTTAACCACAGCAACTAGCATTACAGCGGAATTATTCCATATCGTGAACAACGTGAACGCACAAAGAAATGTACGACTCTGACACGAAACCCCAACTTAGACGATTGAAAAACAAAAATTGTCTATCGTGGACAGGATTTTAGTAGTTTTCAATGCTTTACGTTCGAACTCAATACAGAAAACAGTTGAATTAATTGCAACCCCAGAATTCAAATACAGCTATTCAACTCAATTTCAAAGTAAAGGATTCAGAGCAACTCTGAAAACTATGATTGCAAAATTACAAGACTCGTGATCCACTAGCACAATAAAATATTTAACGCCACTCGAAAATATCGACTTCAGAAAATAAAATTCTTGTAGAAAGAATTTCTGAAATTGCCGCAAGAAAGTAGTTTTCAACCGTTAATTGGTCCCAGACCTGAAACTAAGGAAAATTTTGAGATACAGAAGCTTCACATAAAATTGACTCGAAAAATCAATCCAAGAAATGACCTAAATCCACAAGGATAACCTACATATTCCGCGAAAATCTTGACTCGAACCAGGACGGAAGCAAAACACATGATTATCGAGGTTAAGAAGAGGAGGCGTAGCATGTAAATTAAACTCTGATAAGTAACCATAGCTACCCCCAGAGTAATCTGTCACATAATAACTGGGGGACAAAAAGAAAAAGTAGATAATAATAACAAAAACAATTAAAATTAAAAGGACGGAAGGGGGGGATGATTGCAAAGACTAATGAGATAACATCCTAATAGCAAGACTCAGAAAACCGAACAACACAAAATTACTCCAACCAAAAACTAGCGAATAACAGACCTAAAACCACACAACTTCTACACGATATCCCCGCAAGCACCAGGGGAAGACCACAACACGAGACGAAATGCGCCACGGGGTAGAAGCAGAGATGACATACGAAATGTGATGTTGAGCACGAGCAACGAGTAAGTGTCCCTGATATCAGGCGGCCCGGCTCTGCCAAAGTGAGACATGGTGACTACTCCCAGAAGCAGCTTCTCGCGCTCTGGGGCTGGTGCCCAAAACTAGAGACAAAAAAATTAAAAATTTAAATTTAAATTTAAAATTTAAATAAGAAAGAAAGAAAAAAAGAAAAAAAGAACAGAGAGGGAGAAGGGCAACAACGAGTCAAGGGGCTGCGGGAGTGGAAGCAAGGAGAGAAGAGCACGGCGGCTAAATTGGGGAGCGGAGACGATGAGGCAGGACCATCCCCGCGAACACCATCGCCCCTGTCCTCCGAAGAACCCGCCTCTAGTCACCATCTGGACCCCATGATCGTGGGGCTCCTTTGCGGGCACCCATTCCCCTGCCCAACTCAGTTTCAAAACCTGCGCCGCACATTTCGGAGCCAGCTGGTGATATTCACCAGTCGCATTCAACCGCAAAGAGTAAAACGGAAAGGCTTTTTACCCTCTCTGAATGTACCCTTCTGCTACAGTTAATCAATTTTTTAGTATTCCAAACTATCACTCCGTCTTCTGGGAAAATTATTGTTGGGAAAATCGTCGAAACACATCCATCCTAGTAGAAGAGAAACATTAGGTCTTCGCAGTACACGCTGTCGAAAAGGTGTAGTATTTTATAACAAAGAGCATGGCACGTCCGCCATGAAAAGACACGTACATGCTGAGCATCCACAAGCTTTCAGCAGGTACAATGCATTACGCAATTCCTCTGAACCTTCTCCGGTGGCAATTCGTCAGTCTTCTAAGAAGTCTGGACCTATTCAAGGCACACCATCTTCTGCATATCCAAGCACCATCCAACAAAAAGAGGACGAGAAACACCAGCATTTTCTTGAGGACTTAGCATTGTACATTTTAAAAGCGTATTAATATCTCTACTATGTGGAAGTTTTTGGTTGAGAAGGTTGTTGCTGAGTCAATGCCCTCGCCTTTTGTTTCCTTCACGTCTTGAGTTGCAGGACGATGTAATTTCGAAGTTAGAAATGAAGAAATTGGAGGAAAACGTCGTCCCTTCTCTCGCAGGTTGCCCGACATCCACGGTGCCTTTTGATTTGTGGA
Organism: Physcomitrellopsis africana; assembly: GCA_036785485.1. Classification (NCBI taxonomy): domain Eukaryota; kingdom Viridiplantae; phylum Streptophyta; class Bryopsida; order Funariales; family Funariaceae; genus Physcomitrellopsis; species Physcomitrellopsis africana. Next base: position 442,121 of record JAWRVF010000077.1, on the reverse strand, counting down.
TATCGTTGTCAGAGTTGAGCACTTTCGCCATTGGTGATAAAATTCATTACTGATTGGATTCCTTGCAACGTCACTGTTGGGCTGGTAGAGGCGTCCAGCATATCAGAGATCCCAATGGCAGTGCAAATGCAAGACATTCTGAGCAGCTACAAACTCTGCTCGCGTGTAATTGCCTATGTTAAAGGTGAAAGTGGCTGCCTGGATATTGTGACCACAGCGTTGGCTTCTGTGGCTTCATGTGAGCTCTTGGAAAATGATGCACCATATGCAGGCAATTGCTTCGGTCATGCGTTTTCAAAATGTTGCGGGCATGCCACTGACAACTCTAAGGTCATCGAAGAGCCAATTAAACAACTCCTAAGTTTGATTTCAATTCCTTTGTGCTGCAACGTTTGAATGTACTGCTTTTATCAAACAACTGGTATTAACACACTGCAGGAATTGCCAGTTCGATGTAAAAGAATTTTTGTTGTAATCGTGCAAGACCTGTTATGAGTGCTGCCCTTTGCTGTCAAATTCCATGAAAATAGGATTGTGGCATATATATTTGTTTTGACTAGTACTCGATTTTTTTTTTTTTTTTTTTTTCCCTCCAAGGTTTGTGCTGGTTTGAGTGCAGTTAGCTTGATGGATGCTCAAGATTCTCTACAAAAATCCATAACATGGATTCGACATTCTCGGAAAGGAAGGCAAGAGCGGGAAGAGGTTTGTGCGGAGAAGCAGCTGCCACCGCGGATATTGAAACCTCCTGTTAAGAAGAGGTTTGCAGCTAGTGTATTATTTTTTCAGGAGTACTTGGATTACATTGAAGCCTAAACCTCGTTCTTTTCATGACAAAGTGCAGAGTTGCAGCTGCCAATTTCAAGTCCACAGACATGCGCCGTCGCAAGTGCAGTTACTGAGATTCTTATTCCTGTCGTCAAACAGAGTGTTCTGAAGCAAAATAGTGGATTTTGGCTCTTGTCTGAAGCTCTTGCTGCAGCACTTTCAGTATCAATTCACTGTCGACAATGTCACTCCCTTGCAACTCAAATATCTGCGTCAAATGGTAAGAGGAATATTGATGATGAAATCTTGGTTCTCAAGTTACGGATGGAAGTGGAGGTATTGGCCGTGCTTGAGCCTTTCTTATCTTTTGCTTCAAACTTTTCGCGGCAGGATGCGCACAATATGTTGGCGCTCATGTTGGACCCGCGTTTTAAGGGGTTAGGTCTTCTGCGCGACTACATGGGAGCAGAGAGAGTCGTGGATATCGTGTCCGAGTATGATAATCTGGTCCTGCTACCCATATTGATGCAGTGTTACAAGCGTTTACATCCAACAGCTCAAAGTCACGAACTTGTAACCCCCGTTTCCGAGAGTTCTATTTTTGGAGCTCAAGCATCAGCAGAGGAAGTGATCTTAGAACAATTGAAATCCGAGTTGTCTTTGTTCAGAAGGCTGCATGTTGCTGATGGGGAGTATGACAGTCCTTTTTCCTGGTGGCGAAAGCATGACAAGGAAATTTGAAATGTTGCCTTCTTGGCGCGACAGTTTCTGGAAATTGTCGGGTCTCAAGTTGAAATTGAAAGAATATTTAGCACAGCAGGTCAGATTCTGTCTCAACAGCGGTGCAGACTTGGTGTGGAGCATTTAGATAAGTTGGTATTCATTTCCAGAAACTGGCAAGACGAGCGATATAACGCTGGCCAATTGGAGGTTGAACCTATCGAGAATTTTCTGGAAATTGAAGACAGCATCATTAATGACAATATCCATCTTATTGAGAAAGCTGATTTGTTTGAGAAATAAATCCCTCATGATCAAGGTTCTGGTTCATTTTGTAGATACTGCAGAACATATATGTAACTGAGCTAGATTACTGTACGTGCTGAACTTTACTTCTCTGTTCTGGTGCAGGTTCTTATGTGGCTGTACAATATAATTCCCCCGGTTCACACTGTACGTAACTAAATCTCATGTAGATTAAAAATGGAAGTGTTGAAAAGAATTTTACCACAATTGTTCCGAAGTGCACGATCGCTTCAGGAAATGCCCAAAATGATACTGAACGCCCTCTGTTCATACAATCATCATGTTTTCAAGGAGGTTGCCGATGATTAATCTAGTATAGATGCAAGAAGTCACGCAGAATTGCTCTATTCCGTAATAATCTTTTTCCACAACTGAGCGACATGTATATTATATTATTTCGAAACCTTGACCTTTACAGACTGGAATAATCAACTCAGTGGTTATAGATCTTATACAGTGAAAATGGAGGCTCGCTCAGGTGTTAACTCTTCAGATTCTAACCCCTCTCTTAGGCATCTCAATTTTAGAGCAATTTAACCCTTAAAGTTCCTGAGGAATGCTAATCGCTCAAACATATTCAATCAAGTGTGAAAGTTTATTTAGGTGCTACGGAAAATATCCATATTAGATTTAATTATTAAAGATGAGTAGATAACAATAGGGTGTGACAGGAAGTAGCGCGTTATGGAAGCGAATAAGCGACTGCTAAGAAGTCCAATCCGTGCAGAAGGTCCAGCCGAAGGGATCTTCATGAGTTTCGTTAGACCAATAGAAACCTCTGGTGGTGACTTTCCAAACACACGGGCCATCAACAGCGCACTGTAATTGGTCATGGTAAGCGTCACCCTCCCACACTTTTACTTCCTTGTGACGGATGCCCCACTCAAATTTGCAGAGGAACAGCGTTGTGCCGAAGAAGTTTTGATTGAACTCGAAGTGGTAGTCGCTGAAAGGCCGCACTATCACGTATCCGAGGTCATCATCTCCGGATCTGCACTTCACAGCTACGGGACTAGACATGTCATTCATTATATCCACTCTGCAGCTACCAGATATGACGTAGCAAACTAGCAACTCGAAACTCAACAAAAAGAGCAGCATGTGTGGCAGGAAAAGCTTTCCTGTCATTACCATGTTTACATGCTTCCTAGTTGCACTTGCTCTTAAACAGCTCAAGCTTGTATATTTTGGGAACACTACCTACCATGGCAGACGAAGAGACATTCAGGTACTGGTACCTCTGATAACAATATGCATACTGTACTAAGTTGTGGGCAGGTTGCGTAGAAAATTGCAATGTTTTACATATGGGATCGCTCCAGTACCACTATCTGAAGCATATAATAATGCTATTTATTCTCCTCATGTACAATGAGATTACAGCCAATGTGCAGCAAAGTGCAGCGTGCCTGCCAAGTTTAATCAAGTGTGGGGTTGTGCTGGCGCTTCGTACCTGGTGAAATCCCTTTGGAAATCAACTCCTTTCATTTCTACTCCATGCGCAGAAATTGTTTGATGCCAAATTCATGATTCATGATTACATGCTTTTGATTATTAATTTTAAATGTGGAAAATGCTGGAAAATCACATTTTGGTTTGACAGATTTTATTTTCACAAATCTTGCTTGCTATTGTTTAAAGTGAATGAAACAGACAATATTAAAAAATTCACAAAAATGAGTGTCATACATGTTACTGTACTGAATCCAAGTGATTGATCATTATACAGTCCATACTTTTCCTTTGACAATTATCAAATGTTAATTAAACATTTGCAAAGTTTATTATTCGTTTTGGTAAATTGCAGAATTCTGTATACCATCATTTTTGTAAATGATGTTTTATATTAACTCAAAGTTTCTTTTACAATTGGGTGGTGCTTGGCTAACTTGTGCATTTCTTTGATTTGCATTGAGAAAAGTTGTGTTTTTGCTGAAGTTTGATTATGAGATGGTTGAGATATGGAACATATACAATACTCAATGTTCATTCTAGTCAAAGTAAAAGCCCATGACTATGAAATGATCATTTATTTTTATGTTGAAATATGGGATTGTTTCAAAATTGTGCATTTCATCACATTAATCATTACATTTAATGTAAGCATTCTTGATGATGGTATATATGGAAAATAATAATAAATGTGAACAACAATTTTGTAGAAACAAATTGATACAACTAATTCATTGGACATGATAACAATGAAAATCTAACAATCTTACATTTATTTTTTACTAAATGCTCTATTATAATGGAGTGATAATAAGAGTGCAAAATAAAATAAGTATGTATAATTTTTTTACTAGATATTTTAAGGTTGTTTTATTTTATTTTATTTTGAATGTATTTTGATTAAAATATTTTACATTCAACTTTTTTTTCAAATTTTCCAAATTTTGATTAACTTGATTCAAAAAATATAATATATTTATATTTCTAAAATCTAAGTCAAAATTAGTATATATTTTAATTTATACTATTTTTAAATATTTTTCTATTACTTTTGAATATATTTACATGTTATTATTGATTTTATAGTTTTTTAGTAATAGAAATTCTTAAAATATTATTTAAAAATATTAAATCATATAATTTATATTTTATGAATATAATGTATTTGCATGTGTATATTTAATTATAAAGAAACACATTGAATGCTAAAAAAAAATTTATTAATTTAAAAGATTTTTGAAATGTACCTATAAAGTTAACAAATTGATTAAAAAGTTTAGATTTATCATTTTTTTTGTTTTTTGGTTTAGTTAATTTAGTTTTAAAACTTTGTTATGTTATAGGCCATAAATTTAAATAAATATCTTATAATAAACTTACTAAATTAATAAATATTATCTACATAATATTATATTCTTAAAAACTAACACAATGTTTAATATAAATTATAACTAGCATTAGAATTCCTTGTTTTTCTTTTGGAGTAAATTTTTAAAGTAATAGAATCCTAAATGCTTATAAAGGAGGTAGAAATTAATTGCTATAGACATTTGTTTCTTAAAATAGTACCACAATAACAAAATTGAAAAAAAAGAATATTATGTGTCTCTTGCAAAGTGGACAAAACATAATATAGTGAAAGCTCATGGAATATGGCTCTTAATATTAATCTTAGATGTTGAATCTTTTTCTACCTTTTTTCATTTATGAAGACACTTAAGACAAGAAGTAATTCGGAATTTTGGATGAATCCATACATAAATGGACATATAAAGAGATGGATAACACAATTTAGATGGATGTACATACACCACTATTGAATGTCTAAGATAACACACTATGACCATAGCAAGATTGACAAATATAATAGCAAGTAAATATTTTTCAATCATATAATTGATCCAATTACATTTGCAACGTATTTTTATAAAATGGCTCATTTATATGTTTTTACTCTTGGTCGAAAATACTTTTAATGGATTATTTTAAATTATATAAATGAACCATTTTATAAGTAATTTGAAATAAATAAAATTTTAATTAAGATTCACCAAGCATCAAATCATTTATTTTGCATGTATAGATTTTTTAATCTTTGATAAATGCACAAAAATGTTATTATTTTTTAATTTTTTATCTGGTAAACCTGAAATACATCTAGATGAAATTTACATTGTTGAGTGCCAAAGTATTGGGCTATCTTAATTTTTGCTCTTATTTATGGTTATGGCTCACTATATTCTAAAATAAAATTTAAAATTTATTCAAATAAAAAATGGTCTTGTGGAACTCCAAGTAATGTCTTTACATTATTAACCATTGCGCAATCGTGAATAAATTGTATTTGTGTATAGACCATATTTACTATCATTTATTTAATCAATTGTTGTTGAACACTGTGACCCATCATAATTTCAATTTCTTTCATTATAATTGTGCAAAGAAATCCTTAAACTATTTCTATGCATTGAAGTTACAAAAAAAAATCTCTGCATGTAGGGAATTTTAGCAAAAATAATTACATGAAAAAAAAAAAAAAAAAAAAAAAAACATTGCAATTTTAAGTTTTTCTACTGAATAACGTGAAAAAATCTGTATGAAACTTATTGTTTCAAAAATTCTGTAAATTTGAGTTGATTCAGATGCATAAAATACATCAACTCACCACCATAAAAATGTTTTAATATCTTATATCTATAATATCTACATTATTAGATGTATAATTCAATTCATGTTGAAAGTTTTGCTACTTATGGTGTAATACCCAAGGTGGATTATATCCTCATACATACTACCTGCAATCTAATCTCAATTCAATATGTGTTACATTTGAAGAGGATAATACCAGACCCAAGTGATTGCATTGTAATTCCTGGCATTACAATGCAATCACTTTGAAAGAACCCAAACTGCATGCATACTTGATTTGCATGCAGTTCAAAATGCCAAAAGTCCCTGGCATCATCATGGTGGTGGCGCCAGCCAGACCGTTGTGAAGGAATAAGAATAAAATAAATAAATAAAATAAATAAATAAACAAAAACCTTAAGTCCTGGGGAATCAAGTACAGTCACAACCATACCACAAATTGTATGACTGAGGCCTGCATCAGGTCTCTCTTGATGTGATTCAATGTCGGAGGACCGAATCTGAATGGATGCAGATAGACAAAGAGATTACCATTATCAATTTTGCACGTACCATCAAATCGTCGCATCTTCACTGCTTCTAGGGAGACTCTCCTGTAGCGTCTTTCAATTTTCGTAATGTACAGAAAAGTCCAACATTTTCCTAACTGAGTAAATGATGTGTGTTACGATATGTGTGAAAATGGAGGAGCGCAAATAGTTGCGAATCTCCACAAGTGTACGCAGAGCACTGACACTAACCCACATATATGTATGTCTTTCCCTCTGCCTAGCAGCACCTAAGGATTCAGAAAACTATACTGGGCGTCTTCCACAGAGTTCGAGCTCATGGTGGATGTGTGTTGTGAATCGAGCTCGCCAGCCGCAAATGACAATCAGGATGTCGACGATGCATGGTCCAAGATGGGTCAAGTACACAACAATGCTGCACTGACAGAAGTCGAGCGGGAGTGGTTGTGTTCTCCTTCGTAAGTGATGATGAGCATAGATGAATCTTCCAGTGAACGCTCTACATGTTTACGAGCCAAGCAGCCTCGCATGCTGCTACACTTGTAGTACCCTCTGTACATTAAAAACGAACCATTAATCTCAAAGACAAGATCTCACTCAGAGGGCCATTTACCTACTGCCTAAACATCTCAGCAATAGTCCGTATCAGATTTATAAGAGAGCCTTCCACGACGATAAAGACATGCTAGATCAAGGGTTAAACCCCACAGCATATTTTTGAGGTAGATGGCAGCCAGTCCTTACCCATAGAAACTAGTTACTTTGGCAACATTCCTGTTAACTTCAGAAAAGCTCCAATCAGGGGGAAGGGTTCATGTAACGTTAAACAATTAATGATGTCATGAGGGTTTCGAGAAGGATGATGAGGTGGCGACAATTCTAACGATCTTTCTATTACCAGGCACTAATTCGCAATGACTGGTAATAAATGACAATAAATTGCAGGTAGAAATGAAGTTCATATGCGTTCGCTACCTACGTAAGCATATCCCAACAAATAACACGAACATCGTCAATCTTGCTCACTCTTCTCCAGTAAATCCATTGGTATTGAAGAACCCACACCTCTAAGAATGCTACCGGAGTAGACACCAACCTTTCGTCTTCAAACCAAAATCATAAGAATTACCATATACAGATAATGCACACGTATTAAATGGCAAAAGGTATGCATATTAATCACGTTTGCATTATCAACCGAATTTATTGTGTTTGCCAAATTATCCTCTAACAACAGTTCGTCAAACTTGGCAGTGGTTCCATCACATGCCAGGTGTAGGCACAAAAACTAAGACGAATCACATGAAACCGACAGGATACAAGGACTCCGTAATCGCTTCAATATGGATACAACAAGAGAATTACAGTGTCTTAAGCAACACTTCCAAACACACTGGCCAGTAAAAATTCCGTTCAGGAAGTAAGAATAAGCAAGGTCCTGGAGTCGGAGATACCTAGGGTGCGGGGATCCTTTGATAGGCTTCTGGCCATACTTGCGCCATGAATAATCATCGGGAGGAATATCAGCAAGTTTACTACTGATTGCTGGCACGCGAATAATCCTCTTTATCTTCAGTTTCCTATGTTTCCCGAAAACAAATCAATTAATCAATCAATCAATCAATAAAACAACTAACAGTAGTCAATGAACCTGACTTGTAAGTCTAAGAAGGCATTCAAGTCAGAATGACAAAAGATATCACAGAACACTTTAGAGACACTTGGTGCTCTACCAAGAACTGTCCGTCTCTGCAAGCTCGATGTGTAAAGATTCCCGTCAAAACACGCAGCTTTTCAGAGCCATTTATACATACATCACCACGGTACGCTCAAATTTTTGTCCCTTTTTAAGACTTTGTTTCGCAGCTGAAAGCACATTCACAATATGAAAATGACTCTGATAAATCTGGCTTGGATAGTTGCACGACAGCAGCATCAAAGTGCAGTAGAGACTGACAGTGGTATGTAGAAAAATAAGAAATCGAATACATTCCTGCATGCATGCCACTCACGCTCATGAGTGTGCAGGTTCTCTCTCTCAGGAAAATTTACATGGAGCACAAAGGAGCAGATTGACTTGCCTTCTTTTAGAGCAATGGCAGCGGCCAGCTGTGGTACACTTCCCGCTTCCTTCATCCGCCTTTCCCATGCACTTCTTCTTCGTTGGTGGTCCTTGGGCGCGCCGTTCAGGAGTAAAGTTATGCACCTTATCTGAATCAACACTACCGTCCAAGCAGACGGAAGCGAACGACTTGGTAGTCGTAGTCTCAGGACCCTTCTCTAACGACCGACCCAAATCTGACTTCCCAAGCGAGATCTCTTGAAGCATAGAGTGATAGCCTTGCTGGTTGCGCTGTTGCAAAGGCGACCACAGCTGTTGTTGCAAATGCTGATGCATCTGCTGCAAATGTAATTGCTGAAGCCGATGATGATTCAGCTGAAGATGATTCATGCCTGATCCTCCTGAACCCAAGCTAGCCCCCGACGAGGCTGAGACTTGCGGAGGAATGAATTGCTTCGCCTGCTCACAATTTCGGAAACAGCAGAAATAGGGCGGACGATTAGCAAAAATACAAAACACAACTCATCCCGCGCATCTAAATTCAGCACAAAACCTCCTGATACTGATTTTGGAGGTTTGTGCAACCACAGAAAGAATTTGATTATGCTGTACCCCGAAAAAAGGTTCTTTCAAAACATGGTACACCACAAGTAAGCATGATTCAGTTACACTCAAATGCGACTCCTCTACACATTTTACCAACGATATCGTTAACTTCATGCGAACCAAGGCCGAATTTGACCATTGCCATCGTAATGCCGAATGCAACAAGTTAACGTATTTGTGCAAAGGAGCTACAGTCAAGCATCCATGACTCTCTCAGCGACTGAAGAACACCAGTAGAGCTATAAACCACGGCTTGGGGGAAGATGCGCCTGAAGCATGTGCCATCCGCGAGGATCCATGACTTGGACATTCTGAAATATGACTGGAAACTCGAGACTGCGATGAACACACCTGTGCTAGCAAGTGTTGCTGTTGATAATGTAGTTGCTGTTGACGATGTTGAAACGAAACAAGAACCTCATCCGAAACATGGGGATATTGAGGTGGCGTGCTGCTGGAAAACGGTAAGTCCCTCTTCCGTTTCACACCATATTGCGTAGAATTAGTGCTGTGACCCAGCACATTGCTCAGGCCAGCTGGACCTCGACGAAAGCGGGCGTGACCCGTCCTAGAGAGCAAGGTAACAACCTTCTGAAATCTGGATATTGCAGCTCCCGCGGCTATGCTGGCCTCCATGTCTAACGAACCTTGATTGCCTTGATAGGATCTGCTGTGTGCAAGCGACTGCAGGAGCTTCTTCGCATTTTCCAAACCCATGCGCGTCGCTTGCTCTACCTCGTGGTCGCGCTCTTTAATCAAGCTGCTTGCGGATTCCGTGAGCACCTCCATGTTCACTATCTGTCGCTAAATGCTTCCCAATAAAATTAAGAAACTCAAATAAAATTCAACACTCAGAGACGCTCTCACTCCTGAATTCTCCAATAAAAACCCAGAAAAATATTAATTACTCTCCCAATAAATCCTCTCTCTTTCCTTACATTTCGTCTCTCCCTCTCCGTACTCCGTTTTTATGTTCCTAGTCAAAATTAACCTTAACACCTTCGATAACTACAGTTAAACTGCACACAGTTTCGTCCATCGATAAAACAACGCTCATCCTTTGCATGATCATCAACCAAAGCTCATTGATCAATCAACCCCCTTCCCAAAACTCAACAATACCCCTCTCCTCCATCTGCTGCGATACCGACCTCGACCTCGACATTGCCATGGACACAACCCGTTCCATGATCTCCAAACACCGCATCGCTTCAGCACTATGACCTCCCTCACCTTCTTTTCGATCCCTTCCCAAGCCCCGAGAGCTATAAACCCCTCCACGCTCCGACGTACCACACGCGATCCCACATGACTCACGCAAGCCGCACGCAATTGACCGATCCTGGCGCAAATAAACGATGTCGTCGCTTAACTCGCGAGCGGCATTGTCACGGCATCCATGGCAGGGTAATGGCGTCCGCGTGAACTGAAACCCTAAGTAGCCTAGCTGCGAAGCACTAGCATAGTGAGGCGAGGCGAAGCAAGGCAAGGCAAAGCGAGAATGAGGTGAGGCCAGACGCTGAGCACACAGCGAGACACTGGCAGCACAGCACGCGAAGTCGACAACGCCAGGCGCTCCCATTTCTCGTCCCGTGTCTCGCCCCGTCTTCCGTCCCGTCTCTCGTCGTCTCTCTCGGCCGCTCCGCTCACCCGTCCCAACGCTCCTGGTGCCCGTCCTGCCCCCCCCCCCCCCCCCCCCACCACTTTCGCTGAATTACCCCTAGAACGGGACAATGGACAGAAACAGCCCGCTACATTAGTCATCCATAGCTGCCGATGGGGGCTGTCACGATAATCGTGCCCGACCAAGGCTGCCCCAAACAACCCTGCCCCCGTCCGGCTGCCTAGAGTAAGCACGCCCTGGGAGTATATAATGCATGTTAGAGATTATATGTGTCACTTCGACTTGCATCGATTCTCGTTCCTCTGGCGCGATTTGATGTAAGTTTCCGATTCTGTGTCGATGTCCTGTGTGTTATTGTGTACTTTTGATTACTGTGTTATTGTGTGCTTTTGTTTACTGTATTATTGTTTAGGCTGTGCTTTTATTTACTGTATTTGTGCTTTTGTGTTACTGTGTGCTTTTGTATGTGCAGGGCTCTTCCACTCGCGCGGTGAATTTCCTTCCTTTTGTTCTCGATGATTGGCACCATTCAATTGTGTAGCTTCTGAGCTTGTGTACCGTGCTTTTAACATTCTGTTCGTACTGGTTGAAGAAGGTGTGCTCCACACTGTCGGACGCCTTGGGATACGAGGTGACGTGTTTGCATCTTTGTGCAGGGCCCTTCGATTCCAAGACTGAACACCGCATCGTCTTTTCAGTGTGTCCAGTCTTGTGTGTTTGTGTGTTGGTGTAGGGCTCTTCCACTCCAACACACGAAGAATTTAAAAAAATAATTGACGACGCACAGTTCCGCATGGGGCTGTGCGTCGTCAAGGTTTCAATTGAAAAGAGTTCTTCGTGTGCACGAAGAGTTCTTGGTGCTACGATTCAATCAGAGATGGTTGCAGAGGATGTCTGTTGGGGATCAAGCTGTGACTTTAGCCGCGGTAAAACTAAATTTACTACATGACTTTGTATGGGTCCCCGAATATAGAATTCAGCAATAGTCGTCGAAGTTGGCACTGAAAGAAAATGAGATTTCTGTTGCATTCTGATCTACAATCCTCAAGAGGAGGGCAAGATTACAATCAAATCATTCTCATTTAAGAGGCTGGCAAATACCAGATGAATGAAGCCGCAGAAGACTACAAGTGAGCTACTACCCTAAGATACTCACATAACCCTCCTCTCCCTTATATATTCCGCTGCTTTCGCTACACGTAAGAAACAAACGGATTACTTCGCAAAACACCAAGACTGACCCAAAAAAAAACTCACACACATACACACATCGCCACTTCCGAGCCGCTGGACTTCACAACCTCGTGGCTACCTCAATTACGACTTTTCCTCCCGTTCAATCTAGTTACAGCTTCTAACGCCCGCATATCCACGGTGAGTTCTGCAGTTTTGCGTCAGCATTGAGAAGCAAAGGCGCAGGAATATTTCACCAATGGCGGGTCCTTCCATTTCCTATCAAAAAGCCAGTAATCAAAGCCGCTTAAATTGTGCAAACGACCAATCAAGCCTCCCTCGACTTCCAAAACTCCCTCTGCACCTTCTTCTCCAAAACTATAATCAACACCACAGCTGAGTCAAGCACCCTCCGTTCTGGACATTAGATTATGATTTAGTAATTTAAATTGCATGTAGAACAATTTAGTGTATTAGATTATTTGTATTTCTCTTGTAATTCAAACATAGCTAATTTATCAAAGCATATTAATTTTTGGTTTCAAAGCATTATTTTGTTGAAATTCTTAATTGATAATATCAAAAATGTAACTAAAATAACCAGTTTTCCAATCATGTTTGTTAACATATATTTGCAATATTTGCTATTATTTGATTCTCATACCATTTATATAATTTCATATAATATCCTCAAATTGTGAATATTTTTTTTTTTCAACAGAATTACCAAATATATCTTCAATGCATTTATAATCTTTGTCATACATTTACAGGATAATTAATATTTTGAAACTGTATCTAAAATTATTCTTTGATTATGTATTTATTTTTTCTCTAAATAAAAAAATTGTACAAAACATGTTGTACATTTATTTTATTCTGAATGTTTATGAGACATTGATTTTTGAAAAAAAACAAAAAAAACAAAAAAGAACAACTAATTTAACTAAAATGTGGCTTTTACAAATTTTTGAAAGGTGGAAAAGAAACAAGATGTTTTGATATGCAAAGTGCATGACTTGAAGTTTTCAGCCACCCATTTCAAATTGTAGAGATTGAAGTCCAATCATTCCAAACCAAGTGAGCTAATTGCTGAATCATCAAGACCCTTGTCATGGTAATACTTGAATTTATGTAGTTAGGCATGTGTGTGTGAAATCAGCTGATTGGAACATTCATTTAAAGTTGCATAATCATTGACGATGCCACAATAAACGAACTTCATAAAAATTCTCAAATGTGCATAAGATTCTAGCTTTAGAAAAGAATTTCAAAGGATAAACAACATGTAGTTGATGGTAGGATTATTACGCTGTCAATTTTCATCTTTGTTTTGTTTTAATTTCTTAAATCCAAAACATTATTTGCATTCATGCACAAGAACAAAATAAAACTAAACATCTTCATACACATCCTACTAGAATCTTATGTGCTGCATTTTAATTAGGATGATACCTTCCAGAGAGCAGTTGATTAATTCACATTCAATCAAAGCGTCAGAACTTCCATAAACAACAATACACACAACACCAAATAAACAATGAGTAGAACACCCCAATTGGCTCTACATTGGAAACATGGACTGATACCAGTTTTCCTCACCAATATTTATTTATTAACGCTCATATTTAATAAATTTTATTTAGTGGAGAGGAATAATATCCTGGGCCTGAGAGTTGGAAGGACGAATCTGGCGAAGCATCAAACACTGTGAGGAATAACCCACAAATTCCAAAATTCCCCACAGCCAGCACAATCAACAGGGGCCCAATTGGATGAAGCCCTCACGGCGGGAGAAGCCTCGGATGGGTCCTCGCGAGAGGGCGAATTGCTCACCCTAAGGATGGGCCTGTGTTTGCGAAGGTGAGCAGGAGACTGCAGCTACGGGCAATGTGGATTCTGAACCTTACACGGAGGCCGGGAACAGAGTGGGTTAAGGAGACGGAAAAGGCCGTGGAAGCACATGGCAGTGGAGGCGAGATTGGCACTTCTGACGAAGCGCATGAAGCTTACCCTTCAGCAACTCAGAGTCAGGATGTGACAGCAAAAAAGAGAACCTCACAAAGGTGGAGAAGGAGACTGCTAACTCTAAGGCCTTCCTCGCCACGCGGTCTACAGCCGCTCGCCTCTCGAAGGAATTTTTTGCACTGGAATTTGAAAGAATGCCCGATTTTGCCCGGGAAACTAACGGGCAGGTTGATATTTCCCGGGCAAGCGCTTAATTCTGCCCGGGAAACTGCACCGGAAGACGTGGGATGACTTCCCTCATCCCACCTAGGATGAGATAGTTTACACCCTCAACCCCTCCCCACAACCCCAACGTGGTTGACGTCACTCGTTCCCCATGACATTCTCATGGAGAACGGCGTCCCCATGCTATGGATAGATGATAGTCATTGGGTGGATGATTCTGCAACCAGAAGCTCCATCATGCAAAATATTTTCTTCTTGTTCTCCTTTCTTTTTCTTCTTCTATTTTTCTTCTCTTTTACGATGTCTATAAATAGTAGTTCCATAACTTGTGTTTATACTTGGTTTTTTCACTAAATTTATATTTCAAACTTGGTTATGTCTTTCAAACTTGGTCATATGCCATTTGCATTCCTGTTTCCAAAAAGAATATGAATGCCAGGTATTATTTTATCAATTAATAGTTGTGAATAGAGCACATTTTTTTTTAATCAATTTCATGTAATTATAAATTTTTAATTTAGAGCTTTAAAAATATTTGTACTTATTACCATTCATTTATTTTATTTACATTTTTTTTAAAAAATTAGCCATGTTATCATTTTCATATTATTCAATTGGTATTTAATATGTGTTTTCTTGTCCATAATACTTATGGCGAAATTAATAATTTCCACTTTCTGGACTTTAATGAAAAAAAAAAACTCTAATTATCTTAATGTTCACATTTGATATACACCATCTTGATATCATATTCTTAAACTATTAATATTTAATATGTTATGTTCTAATAAATAAATGATGATATTTCAATTATCTTTTTTGAAAGTCTAGTATGAGTTTTTCTGAACTATTTGTTTAAATATTAGTTCAGTTTTGAATATTTCAATCTATAAAAGTGGTTAGAACTTGAGTAAATTTTTTGAAATATTGCAACAAATAAAAGTAAATTTTAATTTAAACCATGTATTACAATGTTTAAGAAATTTACGAAACTGTTAATGTATTAATATTTTATAATCATTTAGGAACGAAATTTATGGTTTCTTTTTATAAGAGTATTAAAAATATAATTACAAAAAACAAAAAAACAAACAACAACAAACAACAACCACTATGCATTTTTGCATTTCATAGAAACTAAAAATTATAAGTTGTTATAAATTTCAGTTTTGTTAATAGTGTGCAGTATTATTTTTAAGCTTTTGATCTTGACCATTCAAAAAAAAATTCAAATTTATAGTCATTCTTAGAGTGCAATTAAAGATTGGAAAAAAAATATATCAACATTTGATTGAGCATTTAAGTTACAATCAAATTTTGATATTTGAATTTGCAAAAGGTAAATAATTTTTTTTTTCTCTTTTTTGTAAAACAATTTACTACATTTTTTATATTTGGTAAGATGTAATTACTTGATATTTCAATTGCAAATTATTACAAATTAATTTAAAAATATTCCATTAAGAATCATTTTTAATATCATATCATGTAACAAGTATTCAATACAATTTGATACAATCTTCAAATATGTTTTTATGTTTTTAATTCATGTTTTATTATGTTTTGAAAAAAAAAAACACTATTTATGAAATTATTTATATAATTCAACTTGAATTCTAAGGCACAGAAGTTCGATACAGTGAAAACATTTCCAAATAACTTGTGTTATACATGTCAAAAAATAAAATAAAGTAAAATAAAAACTGCGTTTTTAATTCCAATGGGCAAAACAAAAAGAAGAATAAAATTACAAAATTTGGAATTTGGAAATTTTTTTTTTGGGTGCTTTTACAATTGTATGAATTTTAGGAAGAAAATTATTCTTTGCTCATTAATTCATACATGATCTATTTTGAGTTTGTTCTGCACCATTATATTCAGGTTTTGGCTAAGTTTTCAACTCTTATCAAATTTACTATTCTCTTGAATCTCAAAATAAAATAAAGCATTCAAACTTTGGAATTAAGCATTTAACTAAATAAAGTAAAAAAATCATAGAAATAAGTCATCAATATGCCTACATTGCATTATTTTTTTGCTTAGAACCTATTATCCTTTTAGGAACCTCACTTTTATTTAATCTTCATCACTTGCAATATTTTCATGTTTATTATTGTGATTAGTAGAAGACTTATTTGACCACCAATTGATCTTTTTATGAAAAGCAAATGGAGCCTCCATGGATTCTTGTCTTTCAATGAATCTCATTTCTGCAATTGTATTTGTGTCATCTTTTGCACTTCCATTTCCAATTGAAACATGAGAGTCAGGTGATAATTGATGTCCACCAAGTTGAGATACTAATTCTATATTCTCCTTTGGAAATGCTCTTTGCAAAAGAGCAAGTTCATCTTGATACATAACATTGAGTTTTTCACTAAGAATATGAATTTCATCTTCATTGGGTAAAGAATTTCTTTTACTAAGGTCTTCCTATACATTAATATCAAAGTTTGGTATTCAAATTTGTGATTCAAAAAATAAATCCAAGAATATATATATATATATATATATATATATATACATGTAAACTAATAAAAAAAAGTAATGAATGAGAGGACAAATAAATAAATATTTTTTTGTGTTTTTATTCAAAGTTAAGCATTATCAATATCATTTCATCAACATCGTTTCACTCAAGTTAATTATTTTGACCATATAATGATATGAGATCATTTCTATCTATAATAGACTATTTGTATCTTTTGTTAATACATTAATGTTAATTGATTGGTACTGGATATTGAAAAAACAGTATAATTTATAATGGGTTTGATTCAGAAATATGAACAGAATAATAAAATAGTAGAGTCAATTACTTTCTTTTTTTGTATTATTTGGATTTTTTTCAGGGTGTACTTTAAAACATTTTCACTTAATTCTACCACCCTCACTTCAGGACCATATTCTTGACCTCCATCAAGCACTTCAATCTAATGAAATTTTTTTGATTCAGATTTTTATAAATATTATTTTCTTCTTTTATAAGAAAAAACATTTTTAAGCCCATAAATTTTTAAAAATTTAATAGGTGGTCACTCTTCTATGATTTTATGTTGGTTATATATGTTTATATATATACACACACATATATATAGAGAGAAAATAATGGTAATTATTATAAACCAAAATACTGAATGATTTAAGTTAATATTTTGAAGGTATGTAATTTTTACTTCTTTGGATACATGTTGCAAGGATTGTCTGAGAATTAAAAGTGGCTCCAAAATTTCATCAATTTTATTTACATCTGCCTTGGTTTTTTAACAAAATAATGTTAAGTATTGATAATTTCTCATTAATATGATTGTGAAATTATTCTCTCTGTCTATATAAATGGGTATAATTCTTGCCTTTTTCAATTGAATTTTTATGCTGGTTGTCAACTTGTTCTTCTAATCTGAGAGACAAGTATTGTATCATATATATATATATATATATATATGTAGAGAGAGAGAGAGAGAGAGAGAGAGAGAGACATTGATATGATTTTAAAGCACATCTTATTTTTATTTTTAGCACATTAAACAAGTTATGCAACTTTGTATGTCATTTTTTTCAAATGAAAATATGTACTTGGATGTTGATTCCTTAAGCTTTGCAATGTGATGAAGTGAATCATTTAGTTGCTTAAATGCAGCATCTTTGCTCTGTCAAAAATTGCAAAATTTTCAAAATTTTAATCATTTTAATAAAATTATCATAAAAAGAATGGAATTATATTTTTACTCCTGTAAAGTTTACACTAAATTTAAGTTTTATCTTATCATATCTCAGATTAATCATAAAATGTTTCTTACTTTTTTTGCAAGATCCATCAAGTGATATAAACTCATTAAATCATTTGCAAGTGCTTGCAACACAAGAGGATCTTCTTCTCCAAATAAAAGATCAGATTCTACTTCCTATGTATTTTTAAATACAAATATATAATCAATTTCACTTCTTTTCTTTTAAATTATCTTTAATAAATTTTCAAAAAGAAATTAAATAAAGCAATGTTTAACATTGATTATTGCAAAGTGTGTGATTTATGCAACATCAACCTTGCCTGAATCTTGGATTTGTGATTTAATCCAACGAGCTTCAAGACCTTCCACCTAAAATATACATCTTGATATTAATTATCAAATTATCATAAATTTTCTTAGGAAAAAAAAAAAAAAAATCATATTATAAGAATTTTATAAGCTTTCCTTTCATTTAAAAAATATTTTTAATATATATATTCAGCCATAGCAAAGCTCATGAGTTTTGATTAAGATTCACTTGGTTCTGAGCATATTCAAGTTTTAGCCTAGGAATGTGGATTGATTGTGCAGCTCCATTTATACAATCTGAAACATACAAACATTTAAAATATTTATAAATAATAAAAAATCACGTATTAATAATGTATTTTAGAATTGAAATAACAAAGCAAGAATGTGAGAATTGGAGAAAGACGGACCCACCCAAGAGAGGCATTCAGCAAGAGAAGAGGTAGCAAAGGAGTAAGAGGCATGAATGGGGATGTTCCGCGACGGAATGTGTTGTGGGTGAGGTGGCGGGAAGGGAGGCATGGTGATGGTGAGGATGAGGAAGCAATGCTTGGTTGCCTCAAGGGGATCATTTGGAGCCCTTTTGGCCGTGACTCCCTTCAATGCCATTACCCCCTTTGGTTCTAACTTATTCTACACCCATCCACCATTTATTATATATATAATTGGATTGTTTAGAAGGTAATTAAGAATAGGTTGTTTATATATTTATGATTTTTGCTTTTGTGTTTTGGAAAATAAGATGTAGTTTGTGAATTGAATTTTACCAATTTGTGGGAGTAGAATAAATAATTTCCTTTGATCATGCAATTGAGTTTCTTCCATTCTTTTTCTTGCAAAGTGTGTTTGCGGTGAAATAACCATCCTACCTTCTCTGGCTTGGACCATAGTAATGCCTAAAGAATATTTCTTGAAAAGTTATGGATATATATATATATATATATATATGGTGTAGTACAATGTAATTAATAAATGCACAATTTTTAGGGTGATTTAAATGTTGTTTGCAACTATTACTAAATTTATTAAAAGAATGCATTGTTCAGCTTAAAATTTAAAACTGCATGATAAATCGAAACACTCATGGTGTGTGTTTTTATGTGTATATAAATATTGAACTTGCATTTTTTATAATTTGATTCTTTATAAGAATTTTTTTCATATATATATATATATATATATATATATGTATATGCATTCACACACATTTCATAATGTCCATTCTTTTATACTGAATTCATGTAAATTAAATAGTGAATATTGAAGCATTAAATGTATCTTGATTTGTATGAAGCTTCTAAGAATGTACTTTATTTTCCATTTTGATGTATTTGTTGAGATCTCAAGCATAAATCACTTATCAATTTTTGCTAAAATTATGAATGCAACACTGAAATGATATTTGAGTGTGGAAAAGATATAATTCCATAGATCGATTCCTTTTTAAAAAAAATATGATTATAATTTTAAGTTAAATTAAGTAACGTGTTTCTCAAATGACTTTTGAATTAACATACGAGTACGTATATTAATTTTTAAAACTAAAGTCAAGTTTTGAATTTTCAACAAATTTCAATACTGGTAATATGAAAGCATTATCCCTCGAATTTTTTTTAATAAATAGAAATTTAAATTTAAATACGTGAAAACGTTGAATTTTTAAATTATAACAATATTTGTAAAATGTGATTAGTTTAATGTATTTTTACTTTGAATTTCTATTTACTGAGACTTTTGTGTTTAGTTTATTTCAATTGAGTTTATTCAAATTTTTCGATAAAATACTAAAAATACATAAACAAAAAACAAAATGAAAACATAGATACAGTTTGATGCATTATTACATGCAATGTAAAAACTATAAAATATAAATCATACCATTCTAAAACTTTCACAACAATACAAAAAAATGTCATTAATGACTTAAAGATTTATATACACATATACAGACATGCAGACATGTATACATTTATGCATTAAGTACACATTCAAGATTACCATATATTTATAATTTTTTTGAAAGCCTATTTTTTCCATTTACATTTCTGGAAGGTGCTACTGTTACATCCCTTGTATAATGTCATCCTAATTCCAATTTTTCCAAAATATTTGAATCCATCAAGAATCATGTAAGATACTATTTTTATGATGAAAAGAGGATTCAAGTAGAAACAATGTTTTAATATTTAGCTTTGTACATGATAATAATATTCAGCTTCGTAGCTGAGGTTCATAACCACTACAATGAAAGGTATTTAGGATTGATATCCAGAATATACCCGTAATGTGTGTTGAGACCCGGTATGAATGCAATGAACCGAGAACCTCGATCTGGACAGGGTATGTGTGGGTATCTGGAACTCAAGCTGCTCTATTCACACAGCACGGCCATTAAGAAGGATAATAGGGCAGAAGACCGTGGCTATGGATATCGTTCCTCGCTGGGCTTTGGGTTTGCTCGTTATTGGGCAGCTGCGCAATGCCCCCGGTGTCTTTGCTTCCGGATCCTCGAGCTCGGCACCGCAACTAATTTGCTGCGGATAGCATAGCTCGACAGTCATGATAGTTCAGAAGGATTAATGCCGGATTGCTCTGAAGGATTCGCTTGAAAGAGAGGCGTGAGATCGACTGTTTTTGGACGAATTTGCAGAAAAAATGGGGTCCCTCTCTCGCTCCACCTTCAGTTCCTGTGCAATCCTGTCTTCGCACGCTTACAAGCCGATTGGAGTCGCAGCCCTAACGCGCCAGAGTTCAACCGTTTGTAACCGGAGAAGTAGAAGTGGAGGGTTGCGTTTGCAGCATTTGGTAAGGAGAGGCGCCCATGAAGATAAATTTTATTGCTCGCCAAGAAGAGCGCGGTGGGTTTTGCGAAGAGGAGGATTCGAATTAGGGGTTTCCAAGAGGAACAGGGAGGGTGGACATGGTGTGGTGGTCAGAGCGCGGGCTGGAAATGGTGATGATAGCGAAGGGAGGGCGGGGAATGAGGGTGGTCAGGAAAGTGGCGGAGCTTCTAGTTCAGGTGGCGAGGATGGGAGGCTTTCCAAATTGCAAGGTGCGTTCGCTCGTGGCTCCGCGAGGTACTTTGAGAACATCATGGACGACGCGAAGAGAGAGTTGGGAGTCGACATTGGCAGTGCTGTAGACAGCACTAATGCTCTGGTCGATGCTTTTAAAGAAATGGTGAATGCTAGTAAACAGCGCGCGAAGGAGCTACAGAAAGAGCTCCAAGAGGCCAGAGCAGAGGCTCAGGATAGTTTTGCTCAAGTGGAAGCGAAGTACTGGCCGCAGTTCGTCGAATGGAATCGTTGGAAGCTTTGGAAAGTAAGGAAGTCTCATGATTGAAATCAGCTTTCAAGTAGTAGTCAGAATTTGGAAGTGAAGCTTGTTAAACCCTCTACCCTAAGCCTTGTCATGAGTATTGAATTCAAGAATTCTAGCAGACTTTATATTTTTGTTAACTGGCAGTTTTTATTCTTCTCCATCTCTCTTAGTCGTATCACAATCATGCATCATAATAGGACAATTATTAGTGTGATAAAAAAAAAAAAAGTAAAAGAAAAATAGAGAGGTAGGTTGATCATTGTGGTAATGTGCTGATGTAGGATGTAAGGAGTTGGAATGCTCGACGTATTGGTGCATTTATCCTCTACGGACTGCTTGTTGGGGCAAGTGTCCGAGGCGCGTATTCTACAGTGCAAAGCGTTGGCAGCCGTGGCGCTGAGGAGAAGATAGCCGAAGCTTATTTCGAGTCTACAATTCCAGAGCCCACAGAAAAGAATCTTCGAAAGTGAGCATTAAGTTACTGATGAATTTCTTTTGTTGATTTACTTCGTCATATCGCACTAAAAGAATTAGCACTCATGAATGTGTAGGGTGGTAAAGAAGTTTAAGAGCATGACATAGTGTTGCTATACGTCAATGTTTACAGGTTAAAGAAGGAGATGTGGAAGCAGCAGCAACCTGAAGGCTTTCGGGCTCGGAAGTATGTTCGAGGCCCCGACGGAGAATACAAACGAGATCCGACTTATGTGGGGGAGAATGCTTGGACAGAGGATGACGATACACCTCTGGGACAACTTATTGCTGATGGAAATCTAAACGATGAGGAGAAAGCCGAGCTGCTAGAGTTGCTTAATGAAAACCGGGCAGAAAAGGGCCTGCCCCCTCTTAATAGCGAGTTCAAGGAGGAAGGGGCTGCTGATTCTTTAGATGCTAGTAATGACCCCCTCGTCGCAGGTCACTTTTTTGGTTTGCCATTAATGTCGTTATATCTTGTATTTCATATTAAACTTAAGACATGAGAGCTGCCTGGTTTTATGATGTAACTTTTCCAACTTCAGTTGATTTATCTGGTTTCTTTTATGATTGTCATCTTGCAGGTACAAGTGCTGCGATTACTGCTACAGCAGGAGCCGCATCGCAGACAAGTTGGCAGGAACGCCTAAAGGCGTGGGAGGAGCTTATGTTAAAGGATAAGTTGAAGGAGATGGCAGAGGAGGGTGATGCTAAGTACGAGGTTATAGTGAATCCCCATGAATTGACAGTAAACGAGTTGGAGGAGCAGTACCTGCAGGCATCTCAACCATCAAAGGAGTGGGCTTTCTGGGTGTCTCGACGGTGGTGGAAACATCGACCTAAGATGCCATATACATATTTCTTAAGTAAAGTTGAAAATCTAGAGGTAATTCTTCAGATATTCACTCTAGACCAGGCTGCTAATGTGTTGACTTTGAGACGGAGTGTTCGTACAGTTGGTGGGTTTTCAATTTTATTTGAACTTGTTGGTGGGGATTCAAAACAAACTCACCCAGCATTGAAAGTTTTTCGTTGACTGTTCTTCAGGGTGTTGTGAAGGTCGTTTTTGACAACGAAATAATCAATGTTCTTTCATGTTACTCACCATGAGGCTCTTACTATTGACTCAGGTAGCCGCAGCAGTTTACAGTTGTGATACAAAGAAGCTTTACGTGACCATGAAAGACGGGTTTCCATCCGAGTATGTGGTAAGTTCGCAACATCAAAACACTACGTGGCAAGCCTTCCTCACGTTGACAACGTTTCAGACCTTTGTGTAAGATTAGGTGATAATATTGTGTTGGTGGTGATCAGGTGGACATTCCTGTTGATCCTTATTTGTACGAGGCATTAACGAGATGCGGTGTTGAAACTGATGTCCTCGGTAAGAGCAACTTTGAGTTCTATGGACGAGCTTTTCTGTCCTTATTGCCAACTGTGCTGATCATTCTTTGCATCCGAGCCCTACAATACCGCGCCAAAGAAGTTTTTTCTGAAAAAATTTACGATCTCCTCAGAATGAACCGGAAGCATTTGATATTGGTACGATGTCCTACTTCTCTATACATTTGTGTTTGATAGACTTATTGGCTCTTTGTGGCATGGCTGTCTATGATCTCTCAACTACTAGAAACTTGGACGGGTGTACAAAATGTATTCCGAATGTTCATGTTTATGAAAATCTTCGTGCATTATTAGTGTATTTAATGCTTAAATATCATATGGAATATGACTGATATTTTGAAGTGTTTCCTAGGACTTCTCTAATGATAGTCGTTTTTACCTGGGACTTTTATGTTGCTTATGTCATGCGTATGCGCCTCTTCGCATCTTAAGAATTGATTATGACATGACGTGATCTGACAGCCTGAAGATGCAGCTGATAAAGCGAAGTCTCAGTATAAGGATGTTGTTGTTGGTGGTGATGTGTGGATGGTCCTGGAAGAGGTTATGACCTACATGCGTAACCCCTTGAAGTACCACAACCAAAAAGTCAAACTTCCTCGGGTACTGACTATATCTTAAATCATATAGATGTGTTGGTTTGGTCATTATGGGGGCTCTTCTTATCTTCTGCTGAGTAGATCAGTCTTTCATTTTTGTACACTAATCTCTCGTAGGTTCTTGACTCATTCGATACCATTTATGAATCTGAATATTGTGCCTGTATGCAATCTTATTGCGTCTGTTTTCTAATGATTTGGCAGGGAATCTTAATCAGTGGGCCTCCGGGCACTGGGAAGACATTGCTGGCTCGTGCTATTGCCAGAGAAAGTGGTCTTCCATTTGTGTTCGCATCCGGGGCTGAATTCGTTGAGTCGAGCACCGGCAACGGCTCTGACAAAATTTTTGACATTTTCTTCACCGCCAGAGCTAATGTAAGTCCTTGAAATCCATGTGCAGTATTGAGTATAACGTCAGATTTTGAGCACAACTCTTATTTGAAGGGAGAGTGTTCTGTATCTAATTATAGAACGTTTAAAAGGCTATCTAATGCCTTGGATTGGTTGGCAGGCTCCCTCGTTTGTTTTTATTGACGAAATTGATGCGTTGGCGGGGAAGAATGTGAATGATGATGCTGAACGAAGGGCTACCTTTCAACAATTGTTGGCAGAGCTCGACGGAGAGTAAGTGGTTTGGTGACATCATGGGTGATACTTTATCGGCTTGAGCAGACATACTGTTGACACATCTCTGATGCTCCCACAACTCACAGTGGTCAAGTGAATGAGTGTATTTTACCTAGTGTGCCTCTCATTTTGGCACCTTTCGTACTATCTACTATTGACGTTTGATCCTTGGCATATGCAATTTAACCAGCTTTGATTTTATACCACAAGTGCTGTTAACCAGGGACTTTCATTTGTTGTACCGCTGCAGGCCAGATGACACAGATGTAAACAGATGGTCACTACGACAAGCTGTAATATTGATTTGCGCTACAAATCGTCCAGATGAGTTGGATGAGTCTTTCATGCGGCCAGGGCGAATTGATCGGGAGATTCATATTGGCCTTCCTGGGGAGGAGGAACGCATTTCTATTTTTGGTGTTCACAGCAGTGGTAAACGTTTGGCACAAGATGTTGACTTTAGTAAGGTGGGTATTATTTCGCGGCAAGCTTCTTCGTTTATTATACGATTCAGGGATGTGGTGGCATTAAATTGGATGAGAATGACTACCTAGTATTTTGTCCAAAGACGGCATTACTATTATCCAATTGGTGAAGTTTTAATCGGATGTCTATCAAGTAGAAAATGATCGACTTTTTTTTTCGCTGCTCTACACTAGAATAGTTTAGAGCATGTTTGTGAGTAACAGGTTACACATAGACACAGACACAGACACAGACACACACAAATACCTTAATGATAGTAATTCGCTCTTCATTTTTGTATGTCTACATGTTTTTTTGGTAACGTCTTAAAGTTGTTCCTCTGTTGATCTTCTGTTGCAATTTACACATTGTATGACGTGATGTATTGAACTCAGCTTGTGTATCGGACACTCGGGTACTCAGGAGCAGACATACGGAATCTCATCAATGAGGCAGGCATTATGGCGGTGGGTAATACTTCCTGGGAGAGTATGGCTATATTATAATGCTATGGTCTGGTTGGGAAGTGTGTAGGTTATATGTTTTACTTGGATAGGTAGCTGGTAACATTTTTGCATTGCGACTCCACCTTCACTGCTCATATCGGTGTTATTGGTTATTAGTTTATCCGTACTGCTTGTGATGGTTTTGAGCATTTGTTTTATGTTTTCTCAGATTTTGTAATGGTTTGACATATCAAAACCCACATATCTGGGTTATTAGCAGCATATTATAGGACCTTCTACAAGGGACACTGTGGTTCATGTTACTAATCCTTTACAGAGATTGCTTTGTGTATGTAAAGGTAACGGTTGCTTCAGATTCATTTATGAGAATGGTTATCTGTGCATAATGTACAGGTTCGAAATGGACATGACGAGATTACACAGCAGGACTTGATTGACGTGTTGGACAAGCAGCTTTTTGAGGGAATGGGCGTGTCCATGACTGATGATGAGCAGCAAAGGATAAAACAAACTGTAAGATCTTACTTGGACTTATTGATTATGTTTGAGATGCTGATTCAGTTTTGATTCTTAAAATTAGTGGGTTTTCTTTGGTGTAGTGTTCATATCAACAGATAAGTGTGAAGAGTTTATTTTGAAAATCAGGTACTTTGAGACCATCAATCGAGTCTATGTTTTATCTACGGTTTGCTCATGCCAACAGAGTCAACAATGGGCTCACTGTACATGATGCGTATGCCAAAGAGAATTCGGCTTTGCATGCTGAGCGTTTTCATCGTGTTCTTTTTCAGGTTCCCATGGACAACAAGAGAATACTATCAGTTCATGAAGCTGGGCATATCTTACTAGCTCATTTGTATCCTCGATACGATTGGCATGCATTTAGTCATCTTCTTCCTGGAGGATCTGTAAGATTTAATCTATCCTGACTTGTTCATTCGTCGAGTGTCAGAACTGGTGATTCTTTTGATATCTGTGTTTGAAGCAAGTCACTGTAGTCCCTGAGAGATTTAACCGGATTGCAGAAATATCTTTGAGTTTGCGTGAAATATTAACGAATTTGGATCACAATTATTACTTCTATGCATTAATTGCTAGTTTTCGATTATACTCTTACAAAACGATCGATTTCCGACTATGCAGGTCGGGGACTTACTCTTGCTTTTTGGTAACAGGAATATGCTTTGACCGTTTTCTATCCTAGAGAAGAGATGGTTCATCAAGGTCACACTACAGTGGGTTATCTTCACATGCAAATGGTTGTTGCCCATGGTGGTCGGTGTGCTGAGCGCATCTTGTGTGGAGATAATATTTCCGACGGAGGCCAAGACGACCTTCAAAAAATATCTGGGGTATGTATTTTCATCTGACATCGAGTTTGATTCTTTTCTAAAAAGGGTTGAGGTAGATGTGATGTTCCAAGTGCACGTATTAAAACTCTTTTTACTGGCAACATTGTAGGTTTAGTGCTAAGTCAGACGGGCAGCTGGAGCTAGACTTTTGTTATTGAATGCAGAGGTTAAGGGTTTCGTTTAGGAAATCTCTTGTTGGGTTTAGTCTATTATATTGAGCTTTGATGTGTTTGCAGATAGCAAGGGAGTTAACCATTAGCTTGTCCAATAGTAGATTTGGTCTGTTTCCAATGAAGTGGCAAGAGACATTGGATCCTCCTAAGCGGCCTGATGAAATAGAGCTTATCCCCAATGAGGTGGGTCTTGCATCTTCTTCTTTGTACCCTTGTTATTTGCAATCAAGTATTATGCATGTAAGATGTGTTCATGGAAAATGTTGCATTCACAGCGTTGTTGGATGGTGTTTTTTTCACGATTTTGTGGGATGTTTATTAAAAAAAAAATGTATATTTGTGTGTGCAGTGGGACAAACCTGGCTCTCAAATCGTAAATATGTCAACAGAATTTTCTGAGTTGTTCACACGAGAAGTGACCAAGGTAAGGACACAGCTTAGGTTTTAATCCTTGTGTATATATATATATATATATATATTCCTAAGCTTTAAATTGCTCAAGTTGAATCAGTATAAAAATGTTATATTGTACGATACTCCCTACCACGCAAAAAGCAGTAGATTCTTAATGTGCTGTGTTATTTTTGGTTGTTCAACAGTACATAGATGAGACTGAAGAGAGGGCCATGGAGGCACTTCGAAAGAATGAGCATATCTTGAGAAGATTGAGTGAGGAATTGCTCACGAAAACCAAGCTCAGCGGCTTTGTAAGTCCCCATATTGGATGCTTCGATTTTACAATTTATTTTAAGTATTCTACTATGTAAATTAATCTCAAACTGATTTGCTCTGAAACTACGAGCAGTCATTATTTCTTACATAATGAACGATAGTTTTGTCATAGTCCAAAAAGATTCAACCCCCCATGGTGACGTGTGCCCGAAAATTAATCATTTCGAGGTGGTGAACTTTTGGATTTGTACAGGAAGCGGAAGGCATTATTCGATCAATGGATCCGATTATGATGGATGACCCCTTACTAGAACCAATGGACACTGATGAAGACCAGGTACAGCAATCTTCTCCTTTTAATCTTCATTCATTTATTTTGAGGTTTTAGTCTACAATCAGCAAGTGAAAGTGTTGTGTAAACTTGCTTTTTCTAGTCCTGTTATATTCTGGGAGATTGTTATCAAGGTATGTCTTGCTTTAGGTCTGAAAGATTGTCCTTTTTCTGCTAAGCGGCATTGTTAGTGGACTTGAATGTTTATGATTACAGAATCTGACATTTATTTTTGTTGTATATTCCCTGCAGGAGAGGGTAGGTCCGGGTATGGAGGGTCGTTACAAAGAGCTTGTTATTTACCCTGCCCCGCTTCACAGATGTTGAGGCTTCATACAGTGCAAAGAAAGTATTTCCGGCGGGTCGCTGCACTAGACATAGCAAGTCACTTGTGAACGATTTGTAGGTGGAATGAGATGCGTGCTTTGAGAAAAGCGAAGTACAGTAAATTACAAAGTATGCATAACATTCCTGAAATTTTGCTGTCTACACACTAACATCAGATCTGACCTCTTGGTACGGGATTTCGTTCAAGAACATATGACGAAGACTAAGAGTGATACTAGTAAGCTATTGGCGTGGTGTTTTTGAAGGCCCGTCTCATGAAAGATGGAAGTGAGGTGCAAGAGTTTGACTTTAGATAGAGTATTTAGGACGAACGTTTACAAGTGTTCAAATTGCTCGTATGGAGCTTTGGAAGGAATTCAAGAAGTAGAAACAAATTCCACAGCTCCTTCTGAGGATTTCAGACGTCTGGCAATGTAACCAGGCTCTAGTCAATCTAACGTGCTAATTGCAAATATCAATGTCTTGATTATAGTCAGAATATAACTAGCTTGTCAATATTGGTTTCGAAATCACCAATGCAATCGATCTCCATAGATGTTCTCAGTGGCATGCAGCTTGTCGCAGTGGCATTAGCATATGTTGAAAGAAAGTTGAAGGTCCACAATCTGAAAGGTACCCACATCTAATTAGTCTTTCATGGAGATTACAATCTGTATTCTACGTAGCAAGTTCATTGAATAGAGCTTTGGTAAACTAGGCTTATGTTGTGACTTGCAATCGGTGCGGGGTGTCGTGGACCTGTCTATCTGATCCTCCGTTTCAATTAGAAAGGAGCTGTCAAAATAACTGTTACCGAATACCAATGTTTAATAATCCAACAATATATACATTCACGGTAACCAAGGCGAGCCACTATTTTGATTATCCTCCAAGCAGTGTGTGAAATAGCACTTAAAATTCCTGCTTTAAAAAAGTTATTAATGTTTTTGCAATGTAAAGATTCCAGGAGACCAAGAATGAACAATTAAACTTTACATGTGTGTTATATTTATTCAATATATGTACATTTTTGTTTGGTTATTAACTATTATTTATTAAAATAAAATATGTAATTTATAAATGTATATAGTTACAACAACAAATGTGATTTTTAAAAATAAAAAATGTGTTTTTTAAGAACTATGTATTATTTTAAGAATTCAACTATTTTTGTTAATAGTTGAATTCTTAAAATAATACATAGTTCTTAATAGGACTCATGGTAAGCTTGTATTTAGTGTGATATTGATGAACATCACTTTATGGATGATCCATGCTTGGGAGTAGCAAGTAAAAATAAGTGTTTAACTTATATTAAATTTTAAATTTCTTTCTTAAATAATACTAACATGCCATGGTACAAGTGGCAGGTGGATGTTTAGAAATGTTGGAGGTTTTAGAATAAAATCCTAGTGTAAAGATTAATTGTAATTTATATTTTTATTGGATACTAATTAAGTATATTTTTTCTTTTTTAGACAAAATAATAGTATAATTATATATATAACTAAAAGAAAATTTAAAATATTACTTTAAAGTGGAACTAATCTTTATACTCTCAACACCTATTATATCACTAGTACAAACATGATAATAACTTCCAATTAATTGGATGAGTATTACAATCTCTTTTCACAATAAGTTCCACTTGGACTCATTATCCATTAAGAAATAGAGCTAGAGATGCAAGCCAAAGGGTTTTGAATCTATTTAAATTTTTAAATAAGATAAACCAACCACAAAGAAGGTCCATCTATAGGACATCCTTCCTTGGTACAAATTCACCTAATATCTTATCTTCTTCCAAGTTTATGATAATATTTGTTTTTTATTATATCTATTTTATAAAATAACTTATATAAGCAAACATCCAAAAATAAAAGATACACCATTGTGATAGTTGTAAATAATAAATAATTATGATAATTATTTTTAATATCTTAAAATAAATATCTTAAAATAAATATCTTAATTTAAGTTTGATAGATAATATATCTTGATTCAATATAAATTTTTTACTATTAAAATTATTATTATAGAAATAATTTATATAAAAATATTAAAAAAAAAAAACTAATCTATATTTTATATCCAAAGTAAATTATTTTGTAGAAGATTATAAATTATTTTAAATTTGGATTAATATACATATTAAATACCATTATCTCAAAGTATATCTGGTAATTTGAATTTAGATAAATTTAGATATATAATAATTTTAATATAATAAAAAATGTTTTTAAAAAAAAGATTAAAAAATTAAAAAATCATAATTATCTTCAAATAGTAAATGAGTTATAAAAATTATGTATTACTTTGATTTTGATAATTTAAGTACAATCAAACTAAAAAAACTTTAATTTTATTCAAGATAATGTAATTAAAATTTTATTTTTTATGATTACTATTTTTTAAATTTTTTTAAAATAATTTTTTTATATATACTAGCCTATTGTACATTATACTAGCTTATTCTATAAAACAAACACACACACCAATATATATATATATATATATATATATATACACTTATTAACATCTATCTTAATGATGCCATGATTTCTTTTTTCTTTTCTTACACTAAGATTTGTATGGGTATTTTTTCTTTGTAACAAATTAAATAGATCTATATTAAATTTTAGATGTTATCTTTTTTTTAAAAAACAAAGTAAATAAAAAAACACTTGTGTCTTAAAATATTTTATTTTATAATAAACATTATATATATATATATATATATATATATATATATATTTTTTTTTTATTTAATAAATTTTCTATTAGATAAATTTATATTAGAAAAGTAATAATAAATATTTTATTTAGTGTTTTCTTAAAGAAAAAAATTAAAATTTTTAATATAAAAAAATTTCTCATAATAATAATAGTAATAATAATAATAATTTTTTGGTTGGAAAGTCTAAGCAACAAACAATCAAAAAATATATATATATATTATTAAAAGCTCATATTGTCTTTTATTAATCAAATTTAAGATTATTCTTTCTAAAGTACTTTCTTAAATAATTTTTGTGGTTACTTGTTTAAATATCTTTGCGTAGAAACTACTTTGCAAAAATTTGTCAAATTTTTTGGCTTTACTTAAAAATATTGAAAATAAATAATTAAAACCTTTCTGACCTATACAAGATTTAAAATTTTGCAAATAATTAAATAAATTTTGTTCTATTTGCAACTATACAAGACACATCAACATATTTTAAGAATTTGGTAAGTATCTAAGCATAAAATAAAAAAATTGTAATTTCTAATTCTATACTTATTTTTTAATAGTAATTTCTAATAGGAGAAAAGAATGTTAGAAATAAGTATAGAATTAAAAATTACAATTTCTAATAGGAGAAAAGGATGTTTGATTGATAAAAAGTTCCAAAATTTTAATTGATACAACATCAAAAATTAGAGAGACAGAAAGAAAAAGATACCACCAAATTAAATATATATAAATATAAATATATATATATATATATATATATATTTATTTATATTCACACATATGTTAGCAAGTAAAATTATATAAAAAGATATTTAAATTGAAGGTGTTGGAAGAAAAGGTGTTCAATACGCAACACCAAGCTAGATTATTCAAACTACAAGTAATTGTTCTGCAGAATCTTGTGAGACCAGGTAGCATCTATGACTCTCACAACAGAGTGTAGAAATTGAATCTAGAACAACAGAACAATGAGACATAGAGGAGCCAGCTTCCATAGGCCGTGGCAGCAAAGGGAGCCATGACTCATCAGAGCTGGAATAATCTCATTGCCAGCTCAGTGTGCTGACCACGTAGGCAGGCAGGCAACAACTTGCAGGCTTTATACCATAGTCTCTACAGCTTAGTCATATGTCTCTTCCCTTTATCACTGCTTATGCAAACACCTAGTCTGGCTCTTTGAGAAGTATGAACATCATAACTTCAAGTCCTGCACCGAATTCCACGAGATAGAGAAGAGCAGTTGCAAGCAATTCAGATGGACCAGAGATAAATCACCGTTTGTGATACAAGCCATTTTATTTGCATTACAATTCATGAGTAGTGCATTGCAACATTGCACAAGACCGGATGAGCTCCATGTTGCAGCCAATTGTTTCCTGCGGTAATAGTCTTCTACAATTGGCCTTGAGAAGGTGGAGTGATCATGGAACTGAAACGACTCTATGGAAAAGTAAAAGAATTGTTCGGTATAGTTTCTTTGATGTATTTAGACACTTCCGAGGGTTGCATTGAAATCATCTGTGCATGCAAGGAGTGGACAAAGTGCAGCTGAGTCAGCTCGCACTGTGCGCATGGAGCGTCTCATGAAAGCCTTGACGTTCCTTGGTTCCATACTTTAATCAGTAGCTTTAGAACATGAATTTTTCTACAGCTGTCAACAAGTTTCCATTTGGATTGGCTTCTGTGAGAGCGAGTCCTGAAAGAAATAATCATTCTCAATCCGAAAACTAAAGGCCCGTGTATTGTGCAGCGAAGCTTCGAAATAAGCCTGGCAAATCATTATAGGTAAGAGGACCGAATCTATTTTAAGGACAAGGAGCAGAAGATTGAATCCGGCAATCCCAAACCTACAAGATATTCATCCGGAGAAACTATTTTACAATAATCGAGAAGTGAGCCTAGCGACAAAAACATATAAAAAACAATCGTGGAAGATCCTATATGCTACAATGAAGAGCACAAAGACGACGGCGCACAGGATTCCGCTGGCTGAGGGCTGAGGGCTGAGCTGCAAGTCAGCTCCTCGTGTGACACCAAAACCACCCCGTGCTCCATCTTGTAGCAATCTTGTACAGTCCAAAGCTGGTAAACCAA
Source organism: Physcomitrellopsis africana (assembly GCA_036785485.1). Classification (NCBI taxonomy): domain Eukaryota; kingdom Viridiplantae; phylum Streptophyta; class Bryopsida; order Funariales; family Funariaceae; genus Physcomitrellopsis; species Physcomitrellopsis africana. Next base: position 408,976 of record JAWRVF010000077.1, on the reverse strand, counting down.
GAGGACGGGACAGCCTCCAGATTTAACAAGATCTTTAAATATGCAAGGCTCCGTCCGAATGCTCCCTCGATCTTGATTGCAAACCGCAGCTCAATGCAGAGAAAGATGCGAACAAGGATATAAATGATGATGACGATTGATGACACAATAGAATGTTCAAAAGAGGAGTCCACATGCAGGAAAAGATAAAGGCGGCGCTCACTCTCTCGAAAAGTTTTGCTCGTGAGGCGGATGTAGAGCAGTCGTAAGCGGTGGTAGTGTGCTAGGATCGAGCTCGGATTTTCTTCTTCTGTGTGTGTGTGTGTAGGCACTGCAAAGAAAGGAACAACAACGAGCTCGGAGTGCAAGAAAGGAACAACAACGATGGAGATCTAGGGTTTTGTTTGGAGTGAACCTTGAAGGGGAAACAATCCTGAGCTGGAACTGCAGAAGGAGCAGCAACAATTGGGGCTGACAGCTACTTCAGCGGTGAGGAAGGATCGAGGCGCAAAGCATTTTTGCTAGTTGTCAAGTGCTAATTAATTTAGGATCTGTAAAGCATGATACTGTAAAGCATGAAGTATCATGGAAGATATATATATATATATATATATCCATTCCTAGAAGTAGAAGAAAAACTTTGCAACACATGTCAAGATTTTCCAATTCAATCAAAAGCAACATTGTTTTAGGAAAAAAAATGTATGTATCTTTATCCAACCTTTCACAAGGAAATTATTGTAAGTTAAATTGGACCAAGTTCTAATAAAAAATTATTGTAATTGTTTTTATCCAACAAAAGTGTATGGATTCCACTACCATTTAGATGCAATTGAAAATTATAAACAACAAGAAAGTTTTCTAGCACTAATCAATAACCATCCAATCTAATAGCCATTTAGCCACTTTACACAACAATTGTAAATTTAGCACTAAATTCTAATTAAAAAAACTAATTTTTATACTAATAATTCATCTTTATCTAAATGAAAAAATATAAAAATCAAGGAATAACAATAATCAAGGATATGAGAATACAAAACAAGAGATTTGAACTAGAAAGAGATTTTAAGAAGAAATCAACAAGGACTTGGATTATCTAAATGAGTATAGGAACAACATCAAGAAATATGAGCTAAAACTCCAAGAGATGCATTGTTGAGACTGAAGAATTCTTTAGCCTTAACTCTAATACATACCCTTATCTAGGAAGCTTCTTGAGCGGCTTCCATCAAACTAAGAAGCTTCTTCAGCAGCTTCTACCAACTTAGAAGCTTTTCGAGTTTCTTCCACTAACTATGAAGCTTCTCGAGCTACTTCTACTAATTAAGAAGCTTTTCAAGTCACTTCTACTAACTAGAAAATATTTAAAATGTTCTAGAAGGTTCTGTGAACTTCCAAAGTATATGTCCCTAATATCACCCTCTTTTCTAGCGACAAGTTCTAAGAGGAGCTCATACCTTTGAAAATCTTCTTATATATGTAAAAAATTGAAAACACGTTGTACCAATGAAGCTATACATTTTGTTCTCCGTTCTTGGACAATAGGTTCTATTGGTCTTCAAAAAAATCACCTATAGCCTTGAGTTAATATCTACATTGTTGAAACATCCCATTCAAGGATCTGATCTTCATTGCGGCCTTCAAAGCATTTTCTAAATAAGATCTTAGACTTAAAAGGATTCACTTTTCCAAACTCAAGCAATACCACTAAAGCTTGAGCATTAGAATTGAAACTTATATGGTTGGATGTTACTCCTAATGGCTCTAATTGTAGTCATATTTGGTGTTGAAATGTATTGTCTTCAGGTTCCTCAATTGAAGGTTGTGAAAATTGCATTATTTTGTTTGAAGCTTGTATAATAAATAAATCTTTTGAATCTTATTTTGCTAAATCTCTCAACACTTAATGGTTTGATATAGTAATTGATTTGCTTTTATAATTCAATTCTATCTTGGAACAAATGACTACATATTGATGAAGGCTTTGGTTTGACTTTCTTCTTCTTATAGATATTTTTCAAATCCAATCTTCACCAAGAAGTTATCATCAAACATGTTTGGATTTGTGAAGATAGAATCAATGAAATTTTTGTATCTTTTAAAGCGCATTAGATAGATTTTTGGTCAATTTCCATGTGTGATCATTGATATCTTAGTCACATTAATGAACAAGATATTTTAATTTGTTCCACCTTTGCTATGAATCAAGTATCTTTTCAATCTTATATTCTTCATGATTTTTAATTTTGATACTAGATGGTGATTGTTATATTTTTTTTGGAATATGCGACTTTCTATAAGGTTCTAAAAGAAAGACATAAAAAATTAGATGTATCTTTATAGAAGATGGTAGTTTTAAAGAATATGCCATTGAATTAATTTACTTGTGGATGGAAAATGAATCTAACCTCTAATAGTCCAATTTATTGCATTGCCATTTGATTTTGATGTTTTGTTGAAGAAGCCATATTTTATCTCTAATATAAAAAATTAATAATTTATTTTTGAATTTATTTACAGATGCCTTATAAGCATCTTGAGGTGCTTACAATTGAAGCTTCAAGGTTGTTTGGTATTATAATAGATGCTTTGCAATCCCTTTAGTTGTTGGATTGTTGTTCTTTGATATATTCTATAAATCAAACTTCAAATGATATCTATAGTTGAAGAAAAATGGTGTTTATTAAATTGAAGTATAAAAAATATTATTTTATATAAAATTTACTAAGAATAGATATGAGATCTAATTATCTTGTTGATAGTTAATGCTGCATTATAAATACTATTCTAAAACTTAGTCAATTTATTTTATTTGGCTATTAATTTGAAAATAGAAAGTTGAAGAAAGTTTAATATCTACTTTCAATATATTGAAAAAATATCTTCAAAACTTAGATACAAATTAGAATCTTTGATTAGATATGATATCATTTGGTAGGCCATGATACCGAAATATATATATATATATATATATATATATATATATCATTAAGAAAAAGCCTTGTTATTTCTTTACTAGAAGTAATCTTTTTACAAGGAATAAAATGAGCCATCTTTGTGAGTCAATCAACCACCACAAAGATGTTTTCTAATGAATTGGATGGTGGTAGATCTATGATGAAATCCATTGAAATAAAAGACCATGACTATCTTAGAATAAACAAAGGTTGTAAGAGTTTATAAGAATGATGTGGAGGATTCTTAGACCTTGAACAGATATTACAAGAAAGAACAAAGTCCTTCACAACCTTCTACATTTGAAGTCACCAAAAGTCTTAAAAAATAAGTTCCAAGGTCTTATTAAATCTAAAGTGACTGTAATTGGAAAGTCATGGCAAGATTGAAGAACGTGCAGTTGTGTTGGTCATTCTGGGATATACAAATGTTCTTCAAAATATAAAAAATCTTCTACAAGTTTGAACTTGTCAACATTTTTATTGAGACGACCTTTGATATCAAAGGCCAAAATATCATTAGTGGTTGTAGCATATATCTCATTAAAAAAATTAGAATCAATAGGTGCTGATATAATAATACCACAAAGGTAAAATAACTCCAGCTTCAATTAAGTTGCATATTATTAATCAATTATTACCTCTCTTGTCTTTGATATAAGATATGATTTCTTTGATAAAGCATTGAATAATCCTTGTTGCTTTTCAGATCAATAAATAATAATAAAGTTAAATCAAAATAATGACATATTCCATCAAGCTAGATAGTGATTAAAAATCTAAGTTGACAAAAAAATATTCTAAATTCTTACGATCTATGTACAAAATCATAGGATGTATTGTTCTTTTGAAAAAATGATATCATTCTTAAAAAAAATCCATAATATCAAAGAACTCTTTATTATGAATTTCATAATTAATTTTAGCAACAAAATTTTTTTGAGAATAAAATACAACAAGATGGAATTTATCATCTATATTCATTTATAAAAGTACGGCCTATAGTGCAAAATCAAAGGCATTGGTTTTTATATAAAATACCTTTATAAAGTTTGAATGCATTAAGATTGAAGCTATAATAAAGGCTATTTTAAGATCTTAGAATGTCTTTTCCACTTGAGGCCTCTATTTCAACTTATCTTTATATGTCAATCGAGTAAAAGGAGTAATAACTTGAAAATAAATTTTAATGAAGATCCAATAGAAGTCGGCAAATCCAAGAAAGCATTGTACATCTCTTACGATCTTTAAAATGGTCCACTGCATAACTGCCTCCACTTTCTTGGAATCCATCATTATACCTTCAATAGATATGATGTATTTCAAAAATTCTATCTTTGATTGATAAAATACACATATTTCTAACTTGACATATAAACTTGTATCTCATAGCTTTTGTAATACTAACTTTACATGCTCCTCATATTCTTCCAAATTTTTTAAGTAGATCAAGTTATCATGAAGATAGATCACCACAAACTTATCTAAATATTTTTAAAGATGTCATTCATTAAATACTGAAAGATAGCGGGTACATTTGTTAATCCAAAGGATATGACATTATATTCAAAATGTCCATGTCTTATCTAAAATGTAGTCTTTTATTCATCTCTTTTCTTGATCCATATCAAGTTGTATGCTCCACAAAGATGTATTTTAATATAGATCTTGGTTTGGTTGAATTATTCAAAAAGTCCTAAGATTATTGGTAGTTGATAATGATTCTTCACCATTATCTTATTCAATCACTGATAATCAATGCACATATACAAGGAACCATTATTTTTCTTCACAAAGAGTATAAATGCATATGTTGGAGATTTTGAATGCTTGATGAAGTTCTTTGTGAAGTTTTTATTAATATAATCTTTCAATGCCAAAAGCTTGTTTTGAGAAAGATTATAAATTCAACCAAAAGATGGTTGCATATCTTCTTGAAGATCTATGGCATAATCATATGGACATTGTTCTAGTAATATATTAACATTTTTTTTTGAAAAACATCTTAAAATTTGTTATATTGCTTTAAAATAATTATTGATGAAGTCATATCTTTTTAAATAAGAATTGCATAAATAACAAATAATATATTTTTTTTGGCTGATCTTATAAAAGTCCTTGCTCCAATAAATAAAGGCTTCTCAACTTGTGGCTTTGTATAAGGTTTTCTTTTAAGAACTCCTATTGAAAATGTAATTTTTTGCAATCTCAAATCTATAGATGGATTATGCTTTTTTAACCAAGAAAATCCAAGAATAACAAGATTTGAAATAGTCATAATAACATTGAATATAATTTGGTTGCTATAGTCTTCAAATGATACTTTTATAGGTATTGTTTTATAGATGACACTATCAAAGGATAGAGATTGTCTATCTATTATTTCTACATGAATAGGTTTGGATTTTTATACTAAAGGAATTTTACAAAGTTTAGCAAACATCTCATTTAATAAATAAGTGGATGCCTTTTGAATTGAATAAGATGATTGTTTAAAGCTTTTGAGGGCCAATATACAAAGAAATTATAAAACAACAAGCAAATTGAATAAAAAGAGAAGAATGTAAATAATTTTGCAATGTTGAATTATTTAGCCACATGGTTCATACTGTAGCTAAATATCTTTGTTTTCTTGAACAATTACACTCCTGGTTTTAATGAAAGATTGATTTTTTTTTTTTAGAAAACTGCGAGTCTTGTGATCTTCTTTGCCACAATACAAATATAGACCTTCTTCTATTAGATCTTTTTCTTTTTTTATGAACTAAGAGGTTTTGTCAAAGATGCAAAATAGCAAGTTAGTAAAGAACTAAGGAGAAGAAATCAGAACCAGAATAACTTCAAGAATAAGGAACTGGATGGACAAGAACAAGAATTAGATCAAGAATAAGAAACTGGATTAATATGAAGAACAAGGCAACACTTTGGATTAATCCAAGACTTGTGTTGGCAAGACTGAGGTGCTCCTCAATCTTACCTCTTATTTATACTATGAGGCCTTATATCCTATTGGACCTTCTAAGAGTATCTTAGAATATCCTAAAAGCTTGAGGAAGATTTTGGAAGACTCTAAAAAGTCTATGGGAGGTCTTGGAAGGTTGAAGAAGATTCTAGAAGATCTTAAGAATATCTTAGAATATTCTAGAAGTTTGAAAAAGATTTTGGAAGATTCTAAAAAGTCTATGGGAGATCTTGGAAGATTGAGGAAGATTCTAGAAGGTTCTAAAAGATTCTAAAAGATTTTAAAAAGCTATAGAAGGTTCTAGAAGACTATAAAAAATTCTAATAGTGGCTTAAAGTATATCCGTGACATCATTTTCTCTTCTAGCGACGAGTCTCATGAAGAGCCAAAGCAATTTGATAATCAAATCATATGCATAAAAATTCTAGAATTCGTTGGAATAGAAAAGCAACATATTCCGTCTTTTGTTTGTTGGTTATCGGTTCAATAGGACCCTTGAGATGGCGTTGATGACTTGTAGATATAACCTTTGTTAGACCAACATGCCATCCAAGAATTTGTTCTTTATTGGGACCTTCAAAACATCCTCCGAACATAATTTCTGGTCCATCTGGAATCATCCTTCCAACTTCGAGGAGTATTACGAAAGCTCGGGCATTTGAATCGAGATTTTTGTGATGAAGCCGTATCTCCAAAGATTCCAAGCATGGCCTTACTTGATGTTGGGATATTCCTTCTTCATCTTGTCCATATTCTTTAAACCTAATAGATTGTGAAAGTTGCAATGATTCCCTAGCCGCTTGTATGCCAGAAGAGTCTTCTGACTCTTCTTTATGCAATTCCCTTGAAACGCAAAGATTTGACATGATAAATAATAAGCTTCTAGCAAGATCTATTCTATCCTAAGAAAATACAAGTCCAGGTCTTGACGTGGCTCTCTCCTTTTTATATTGGTCTTTTGTTGTTGATAGGAAGTGTCAATTAGAAGCCAAGAGATGTTATTGTCTATGAAATCTTTAATGACCATTGAATCTAGGTTTTTTAGGATATTATTGATGGAATTGGCAAACCTTCTTAGATGCATTCTTAAGGTTATCTGAGGGTTCCCATGTTCTTTTGCTAACTCCATAGCCCTTTCAATGGATGAAGTATTCCAATTGTCCATGTCTTATATGTGAATCCAATATTTCATCCACCTTATATTCAATCTCTTGATTGACTTCAACTGGAGCTGGTGGTGGAATAATTCTTCCAGCAATATTTGATTTATAATAGGTTTCTAAAAATGAGACATGAAAGACTGGATGAATATGCATGCTACTTGGTAGTTCGAGACGAAAACTTATTGGATTTATTTGGTATAGAATTGTAAAAGGTCCAAGTCTTTGATAATCTAATTTTTGTGATTATCGATTTATTTGTATATTTCATCAAAGTAACTAGACACAATCTCCTACTTTGAAATTTGCTTGGTTCTTGCGATGAATGTTTGCATAGTTTTTATATTGATCTTGTGCTATTTGTAATTGGAATTTCAGTTCTTCATGGATGATTTTTAAATAAGTAATTTGATTCTGTGCAGTAGGACTTCCCACATCTTCAATTTGGTATGGATCTGCTCTAAGGTGGTATCTATAGTTTGAGAAGAATGGAGTTTATTTTATTGAAGAATGTTTAGAGTTATTATATGCAATCTCAGCCAATGGTAGAAAGTTCGTCCAATCATCTTATTGATAATTTATACTACAAGTAAGATATTGTTTCAAGATCTGATTCACTGATTTTGTTTGACCGTCAGTTTGAGGATGATAAGCGGATGAGAAGTTGATCTTGACCTTTAAAAGCCGAAATAATCCTCTCCAAAAGTTTGATACAAATTGTGGTCCTTGATCTGAAATAATGTCAATTGAAAGACCATGTATGCGATAAATATTATCAATAAAAAGCTTAGTTGTTTCTTCTGTGGAAATAGTCTTGTTGCACGGGATAAAGTGTGCCATCTTGGTGAGATGATCTACCACCACAAAAATTGAATCTTTTCCATTCGAAATTGGGAGGTCTATAATGAAGTCCATAGATAATGATTGCCATGGGCCCTTAGAAACTGGAAGGGGTTGCAGAAGTTCATATGGTTGGTATCTTGGAATATTCGTTTGCGTACAAATTTTTCACAATTGGATGAATTCTTTTACCAATTTCCACATTTGAGGCCACCAATAGTCTCTTGATATCAATTCCAAGATCTTATTGAAGCCAAAGTGTCCAGCTGCTGGAAAGTCATATTGAGCTTGAAGGATTTGAAGTCTTGTAGGTCGTGGAGGAACATATAGGAGATTCTTGAAGTATAACAATCCATCTTTCAATTTGAAATTATTGTTTTCTTTCACATGTGTATTTTTTAAACATTGTTGGATGTTCTTTATAAATGGATCTGTCTTCATTGCTTTCTGGATTTCCATCTTGAGAGTTATATTTGTATAGATAGATATTGTTGATGTCTTTAACTGCAAATTTGATAGCTTCAACATGATTGATTTTTGTTGATCCAGTATAATGTCTCCTTTTCTTGGTGCAAGATATGATTGTCGAGAAAGGGCATCTGGTTTTCTTTGAAGTTTTCCTGGATGATATATAATTACAAAATCAAATTGAGATAATGTCATGGTCCATTATGCTTGTCGATAATTTAGAACTCGATTACTCATAAAATATTCCAAGTTTTTGTGGTCGATATATATCATGATCTTGTGTTGAGCTCCTTCTAACAAATGGTGCCATTCTTCAAAAGCATCAACAATTGCCAATAATTCTTTGTCATAGATCTTGTAGTTAATCTCTATAGCTGAAAATTTTTGAGAGCAGAATGCTATTGGATGTAGTTGACTATCATTACCAGTTTGAGAGAGTATAGATCTCAATGTAAAATCTGAGGCATCCATTTCTAGAATGAATGGTTTTGTTGGATCTGCGTAGACAAGTATAAGAATAGAGGTAAAAGATTTTTTTAGTTTCTTAAATGTTTTTTCAACCTTATCATCCCAAATAAATTTGTCTTTGTCTATAAGTCACATTAATGGAGCCGCAATCTTGGAATAATCTTTGATGAAGATTTTGTAGAAATTTACAAATTCCAAGAAACATTGTACATCTCTAATTGATGACGGTTGTTTCTACTCTATAATAGTTTGTATCTTCTTTGAATCTATGGAAATTCCATTTTTTGAAGCAATATATTCCAAAAATTTGATTGATGGTTGTTGGAAAGAACATTTCTCCAATTTGGCATATAATCCACTTTCTCATAGTTTCTTTAATATCTTTCGTACATGATATTGATGCTCTTCTTCATTCTTAGAAAAGATCAAGATATCATCCAAGTAGATGACTACAAGTCATCTAAGTATTCTCGTAAGATATCATTCATCATATGTTAGAAGACTGCAGGTGCATTTGTAAGTCCAAAAGGCATAACATTGTACTCAAAATGTCCATACCTTGTGCACAATGTTGTCTTCCATTGTACTCAAAATGTCCATACCTTGTGCACAATGTTGTCTTCCATTATACTCAAAATGTCCATACCTTGTGCACAATGTTGTCTTCCATTGATCTCTTTCTTTAATCCTGACTAGGTTGTAGGCGCCTCTCAAATCAATCTCTATAAAAATCTTTGCTTGTCCTAATTGTTCCAATAATCTTAAGATTAATGGTAATGGATAGCAATTTTTTATTATTACCTTATTCAGACCTCAATAGTCAACACACATACGTAAGGAACCATCCTTTTTTTTCACAAATAATATAAGAGCTCCAACAGGTGATTTTGAATGTCGAATAAAATTCTTGGCTAGATTTTTATCAATATATTCTCGCAAGGTTGTAAATTCCATTTGTGACAAATTGTATATGAGACCAAATAGAGGTTGAGCTCCATCTTGTAATTTGATTGCACAATCATAAGGACAATGTTTAGATAATATGTCTGCTTTTTTCTTTTCAAATACGTCTTCCAGGTTGCGATATTGATTAGGAATTTCCTGCTTTAGTTGCTCCGTTTGATCTTTTATTGGGATAGCATACAATACAAATGCATCTCCTTTTTTTGCTGCTTGCATAAATGCTTTAATTTTAAGGAATAGAATAGTACCTCGTTTCTTCTTTTGATGTGTGGATCTTGAGGAAATCTTCTGCGTACTCCAATCAATATCAGGATTATGTAGCTCAAACTAAGGAAGTCCAATGACAATAAGATTTGTCAGACATCTAATGATGTTGAAAATAATTTGTGATACTTGATCTCTTAGTATCACTTCCAACAATTGGATTTCTTTGATAACATCTCCTGATGCAAGGTTTCGTCCATCAATGACTTCAACTGGTGCATGATGGATCTTCTTTAGAAGTAGTAGATTGTGCCTGGTTACAAAATCCTTATCCATGAAGCATACTGAGGCTCGAGTATCTAAAAGGGCTTTAGCAGAAATTTCTTGTTTCAAGGTTCTTATATATACAGGAAGTATAAAATAAGATGTTGGATCCGGAGGTAAAAAGAGACCTTTTTCTGGTACTTTAGATTTGGGGATGTCCAACTGCAAGATCCTTATCGTGGTTGGACGTCTTTGTTTTTTGACCTTTCTAATTTGGATATTACACCTTGTGCCTTGAATTCTCTAAACTTATTTGGACAATTTGTTGCCTTATGATTGGATCTTCCACAATATAGGCATAAATTTTCTTGTCGACGTTTAGTCTTTTTTGCTAGTGTTAATGGCTTGAATTGAGTCGTATCAATCTACATAGGTTCAAGATATGTTAATGGCTTTTCCAATATTCTTAAAGATGTAGCAGTCATACCTTGATAGGTATTGTTGAAAATTGATCGCCTTTCTTGTTGTAGTTCAAATAAGCGATTGTCACAAGTAATAGCTTGAGCTATGAATTCCTTTAAGCTTTCAATTCTTGGCATCGTGATCAATAAATTCGTTACATCATCGTTTAGGCCATAATGAAATCGAGTCATAAAAGCCTTATCATTCCAATCAAAATCGCAAGTAAGTTGTTGAAATTCTGTGGCATATATTGCAACTGAACGTTGCCCTTGTCGTAGATTTTGGATCTCCCTCTCTGCCATTCTTTCTCGATCACTGTCTCCAAATGTAGCAATAAATCTTTCCATAAAAGCTTCTAAATTGTATAAGATCAGAGAATTCTTTTTCAATAGTGGCACAAACCATAATTGAGCACTTCTTGATAAAAAGGTGCCCACAAAAGCGACTTGAGTGAATCCATCTAGGTAACGAGATGGATATAGTCGTAAATAAAGTCACACTTGTTGTACAAACCCTCAAAAGTTAGATCTTGTTCCATCAAAGTTATCAGGCATATTAGCTTTTGGCTCTTTTATGACAACCCTTGGAACTTCTAGAGAAGTTGTGTACATAGCTTGTTTACCACTTGCTTCTCTTAATCGAATAATCTCTTATTGTAAGTTATAAATCTCTCGCTTAGTTTCTTCAGATACTTACTCTATTTGTGATTCTTTTCTTGGATTGCGGAAGAATATCATTTCTTCTCGTATTATATCCAATAGGGCTCAAAGATGTGCAAGTGTTGCTACTCTATTCTCTGTTTGTGAGAATGCACCTCCATTAACCTGATCTATTTTCATCTTAAAAAAAAAAAATCGATTAGCCGTTAATATTTTCTATACTAAAAAGAATACTTTGAGACAATTAGTTTAAAGGAGGGTAATCCGCAACCTCTAAAATGTAGTGATATAACATAAAAAATGGATAATCTACTCTTTCCAAAGAAAAATCAACTACAACAAGTAAACATATCAATCTAGAGGGGGATAGTCTGCACTCCTCTAGAACGCAATAGTATCTTGAAGAGGGATAATCCACTCTCTATCAAGAGATCTAAGCTCTGATATGATTAAATAAATCAGTCTTGCCAAACTGTCAAGGATGCAAGATAGCAGGTTAGCAAAGAACTAAGGAGAAGAAATCAGAACCAAAATAACTTCAAAAACAAGGAACTGGATGGACAAGAACAAGAACTAGATCAAGAATAAGAAATTGGATCAATATCAAGAACAAGGCAACACTCTGGATTACTCCAAGACTTGTGTTGGCAAGAGTGAGGTGCTCCTCAATCTTACCTCTTATTTATACTATGAGGCCTTATGTCCTATTGGACCTTCTAAGAGTATCTTAGAATATCCTAGAAGCTTGAGAAAGATTTTGGAAGACTCTAAAAAGTCTATAGGAGATCTTGGAAGGTTGAAAAAGATTCTAGAGGGTCCTAAGAGTATCTTAGAATATTTTAGAAGTTTGAGGAAGATTCTAGAAGACTCTAAAAAGTCTATGGGAGAACTTGGAAGATTGAAGAAGATTCTAGTAGGTTCTAGAAGATTCTAAAAGATTCTAGAAAACTATAGAAGATTCTAGAAGATTACAAAAAGTTCTAATAGTGGCTTAAAGTATGACCGTGACAGGTTTAAAATATATTATATCAAGCTAGATATCTATTATTTTTGGATGTGAATTTAGACTATTTGTTGATATAGCAAAAGTGTGTTGGATTACATATTATCTTACTGAAGTCTATGAATGTTAATCTTGACAATATTAAAATAGTCAATTATTATATTCCAAAATCTGGAATATAATAATTGACTATTATTAATGAAATTAATAACCACTTGGTTAATAATTTTATTAATAATTTTATTAATAATTGACTATTATTAATAAAATTAATGAAACTATTATTAATGAAATTATTAACCACAATGAGAGCTATATCAGTGGACTTTTATTGGTTATAAGATGGGATTAGGTTGCTAGTTTAGAAGGGATCTATTAAAAGAATTATTATTGAGGTTTATACAATCTTTTTTTTTTTTTTTGATAGTAATTTTGAGATTGATTTATATTGATAGTAACTTTTGTATATCTTAAGTCACCTTTCTTAGACATTAGTGACCCTTAAAATCTTAGTTTACTTCTTTTATTTGGTGCTTAAAGCACCAAGTATATAAATCTTACAAGAAGAAGAGTTAGAAAAGGATTTTTAGTGTAAAAAGGATAGTTTGGCCATCTATGTGGATGAATAGAGGTGGATGATAGAAATCTCTATTCTAATTGGCCAAAAATCATGCCCAATGGATTTTAAGGAGGCTTCCTAAGGGTTTATTAGGAATTAGGGTTTGTTTTTTGAGGGAAGTCGAACATCAAAGGCTAGGATCATAAGGTTTAGGTTTTTGGATCTGATTTAGGTGCAAACTTTGTGTGATTTGCACTTTTTATGAAGAAGTTATAGACGCTCAAAATTAAGGTGACAATTTTGGACCTACTGTCACTCTTTTGGATATAACTCGCGCATACAAAAAGCAATCAAGGATCGGCAAATAGGATTGGAGAGAGCACTTTTACGAATATATTTTTTATGTGTGGCTTAATAAAATTGAAGCTAGGGTGAAGGAGATATTGGGAGTTGAAGTCAGTACTTACAAACTTAAAGGCAGTAAGTGACCCGCTTACATAGTGGTTACACTTTGAGCTGTATCTTAGGCAATTTGAAAGATTTTTGGCTCAAAATTTTTAAGAGTGTACATATTTATGTCACAAGACTATGTACAAAATTTTTGTGGCGTTAGGATTTTGGATTTGTGAGGTATAAGGAAAATAGTGCTTGGGTGTCTCTGAGCTAGGGTTTTAAGCACATGCTAGGGATTTTGAAAATTTTGGACGATTGGAAACGAATTTATGGTTGATTCTTTCTTGTGGTGAAACTTAAGAGGATTTTCTATACTTTTCAATAAATTTTATAGAAACAAAACGGTTGGATCAAGAGTTATTGAACTCCAAAATTTAGCAAGAAATAAGTCCTTGCAGGTGAATAAAGTTTTGAAGGATTTTTGTAGAATTTTGAACCCTTTTAGTACAAACTTACTTGAATACAAGAGAGTTTATATATATAACTCTCTTTTGTGAGATTATTGTATTATTTGTTTTTTTTTATTAAGGATAAATCACCTGTTGGATTTTTGCCTTCAAGTTTCAAATAAACTCTCTACAGCCAGGTACCCAGTGTATTCCTAGATAGAAGGCCACGTCATACAATAATGTGCTATTATATTACATATTATTGTTATATTATGTAAAGTCTTACTTGAGAATGCACCGTGCACTTGGGTGTAGAAAATAAAAAAAAAAATTGTAATAACAAGTCCTAATACTTTTAATAAAATTATATATAAATTACAATTAAAAATTAACAAGTATGTTCAAGCATTAAAAAAATTTAATTAGATTTTTAATTAATTATAAAAAAAAAAAATACAAAAAATCCTAAAGAATTTTTTAAAAAATCATCAAAAAAATAATAAAATTTTCTAAAGAAATATTAATATAAAAATCTAAAAGAAATATATATATTTTTTTTAAATACTAAAAATAAAAATTATAATCAAATTTTAATCAAATTTTAATCAAATTTTAGTTAAATCCTAACTAAATCTTGATCAAATCCTAGTCAAATCCTAAATCTTAAATAAGTCCTCATAAAATCCTAATCAAATTCTAAATCTTAATCAAATCTTAAATTTTAAATAAATCCTAATATAATTCCAATCAAATTCTAAATCCTAAACAAATTTTAATAAAATCTTAATCAAATTCTAATTAAATTCTAAATTTTAAATAAATCCTAATAAAATCCTAGCCAAATCTTAAACCTTAAATAAATTTTAATAAAATTCTAATCAAATCCTAAATCTTAAACAAATCTTAATGAAATCTTAATTAAATCTTAAATAAATCCTAATAAATCCTAACCTAATCCTAATAAAATCCTAAATGAATCTTAACAAATCTTAATTTAATTATAATTAAATCTTAATAAATTTTAATCAAATCCTAATAAAATTCTAACAAATCCTACAACAAATTGAAACCTTAATAGCTAATGATTGAACTATTGATTTTGATTTAAAATTTGTATACCTTTCAACAACTAAATTGGTAATATGTAAAAAATAAATTTGAAGAAGATCCAACTTACCAAATAGAAGATAAATCCAAAATTTTGCTTGGGTGTAGGCTGGCCTCCTTTTCCAACCTTGATGCCAATCTTCCAATGCTTATATCTTCTTTTTATACTATTCAATTGCTTTCAAAATTTATAAATAGATAGAAAATCAAGTCTGCCATTGATATAAATAATTTTCACATGAATCCAGTTAATAGATTGCTAAATGTCTTAGAAAATCTTATTAATCTTTAAAATCCAATTTATGAGATCTTGACCCACTTGAACTTCAATAACCTTCAATCAAACTATTACATCAAGCTCAAACTTATAGCAAGTACTTAGCACAATTACAATCACACATCCACAAAAATTTATTTATAGATCTATAATCAAACTCACGAAATACACAAAAATATAAATCCTTTTTTATTTCACAAAATTCAAAATCATCTAAATCAACCTTGATTTTGCAAAGCTCTTACAAAATCAATATTTATCCAAATCATTTAGAATCAAAGCTTAAAGAAATCCTTTGAAATTTGCTCTCAAATCCTATTCTCTAATTTGCCAAAGAATTTTCTATTTGCCGTAAGCATGTGGTTTTGTACCTCAAAGTCTAATTTTGACCCAAGTTCACAAGTGGTCTTTTTTAAGTATCAATTATTAGAATTTTGAGATAAATTTTATTAAAATCTATTTTTTATTTTTTTTAAAGATATCTATATTATTTATTTTTTTAATCTATTTTTTTTTCTTTATTTATGGCTATAAAAAGTAAATAGAAGCCTCTTATAAAAAAAAGAAATATTAGCATCTTTTAATTTTTATTATCTCCTTGATTATTATCTATATTTTTTAAGTAATTTACTAAAATATTTTTATTTGAGCTCTTTTATAATATAATCATTTTTTTTTCTTTCACCTAATAGTTTTATTACTATATAACATTGTCTTGTTTGAAAATGTATCAAGCACTTAGTTGTAGAAGGTATACTTGTATATTACAACTAATTAAAATCTAATAATTCTAATATAATTTTAAATAAATTCTAATATAATTTTAATCAAATCCTAAATCAAATCTTAAATCAAATCTTAGTCAAATCTTATATCAAATCCTAAATCAAACCTTAGTCAAATCCTAAGTCAAATTCTAATTCAAATCCTAAATCAAGTCCTAATTCAAATCCTAAATCAAATCCTAATCAAATCTTAGTCAAATTCTAAATCAAATCCTAAGTCAAATCTTAGTCAAATTCTAAATCAAGCCCTAAATTAAACCTTAATCAATTCCTAAATTAAATCCTAATCAAATCCTAAATCAAATTTTAAGTCAAATTTTAATCAAATCTTAAATCAAAATCTAGTCAAATCCTAAATCAAATGTTAAGTCAAATCTTAATTAAATCCTAAATAAAATTCTAGTTAAATCTTAAATCAAATCCTAAATTAAATCTTAGCCAATCCCTAAATCAAATCCTAGTCAAATTCTAAATCAAATCCTAATGAAATCCTAATATTTTAATAAAATCTTAATATCCTAATGAATCCTAATGAAATCTTATTATCCTAATGAACCTTAATGATGTCTTAACAAATCCTAACGAGATCTTAATCAAATCTTAACAAATCCTATAGCAGATTGAAATCTCAATAGCTAATGATTGAACTATTGATTTAGATTCAAAATTTGTACACCTTTCAACAACTAAGTTGATAATAAGCACAAATTTTTTGAAAAAGATCCAACTCACTAAATAGAAGATAATTTCAAAACGTTGCTTGAATATAGGCCACCCTCTTTCTTCAACCTTGATGCCAATCTTTCAACATCAATATCTCTTTTTTGCATTGTTCAATTGCTTTCAAAATTCACAAATAGATAGAAAATTAAGTCTTAGATCTAATTGTTAGATAAAGTTTAAATTCATAATAGAATTTTAATACAACTACATACACAAACTTATAAATTTTCACTTATAACTCTACTACAAAACTCTCAATATGCTCAAAAATACAAATCTTTTTTATTTCTCAATATCCAAAATTATCCAAATAAAATCTTGACTTTCCATAGCTCTCACAAAGTCATTACAAATCCTAAATCCTTAAAATCAACGTTCAAAAAAGCCTTATTGAGTCTATTTCCAAATCTCACTTTTTGATTAGCAAAAGAATATCCCATTTGCCATAGGCATATAGTTTTGTACCTTAGAATTTGGTTTTGACCTTGGTTCATAATCAACCCTCCCCAGATATCAATTTAGGAATTTTTTACATAATTTTTGCTAAAAACTACCCTTTATTTTGATCTTAAGATGCCTATAGTAGTATTTTTGCTAATTTACCTTGTCTTGTTTTGTTTATGGTCCTACAAAGTAAATAGAATTTTTTTTTATAAAAAAATAGCATTAACACTAAATAATTCTACTACCTCTCTATTCTTTTATTTTTTTATTTTATTTTAATTTTTACATATATTTTTAAAAATAATTTTGTGACTTAGTCTTCAATTAAGCTTCTCTGTAATATATGTCTTATTTTGCTCTTTCATTCTATAGCCATATTATAATATAACATCCACCCCCTCTAAATCTACACATCTTCCGATATGCATCAAATAAATCATATGCTGTTGTTGGCTTCATACCATGTCTTCAATGTCTTCATCAATTTCCTCTTCATTATTTTTGTTATCCAAAATAAAACCATCTTCTTGGCTTGGAAAGTTAAAGTCTTCAACAAGATCTTCTATATTGGCTTTTGAATGTTGTTTAAATATCTTTATTTACTTTCCAACAATTGATATTGTTAATTTTGTTCCATTCAACTTTCTTAGCAAATAGGTTGGATTATCATGAATTATTATTACTACATACGGTCCAAACCATTGTTTAAAAACTTTCATAAGATACTACATTGATTATCTAAACTACTATTATAAATCAAAATTCAATCACCTTTTTTAATTTTTTTAGGCCTTAATTAATGCTATTTATCAAATTAAGCCTTATTTTGTAACCTTGTCATTTTCAACCTTTCTAATGCTATTTGCACATCTTTTAGTTTTTGTTCAAGTTGCCAAATCTTTACAGCTAAAATTTCTTTTCTTGTCAATCCATCTTTTTATGGTAGCATACTTCAAGTTGGTACTTTTTTTTTTAATTGGTATAATAGGTTTTTAACATATCATAAGCTTAATAGATATGTATCTTATTATCAAACTATGAGTTGTTCAATTAGTCCACAATGCAAATGACAAGAGTTAAAGCCATTCTTTCACCCTTCCATTATAAGCTTTAATTAATACTTTTATAATTGATAGATGACCATGTTCATTTTTTGTATTTCTTTTTGAATTATAAGCACTAGTCAATGATAATTTAACTCTACATTTTTCAAAGAAATCACAAGCTTTTTGTACATTTAATTCTCTACAATCTGCAATGAACTTTCTCATACATTCATAGTAGCAAATAACATATTTAAGCAAAAATCTACAAATTTCTTTAATAGTCTTTGTTTTTAATATTCTTTCTTCAATTTGGTTTGATAAATCTTTGCAAGCCAAGGCTAAATATCTCATTTGCCATAATCAAATTGGCATAATAATTAAATCAACAATCCATTTAAAATAAATGGCCAAAGGATATATTGGATATAAATCATGTCAATGTCATATATTAGAATATGTTTGACAAGTTATATATGACTCTACAAATAAAAATACATTGTGATACATATTTTTCCACCAATATTGCTCTTTAAGTTTAATAAATATGGTCCAAAATTCTCTTAATAATTTTTGTTGGTCTTTTTTATTAACTATCATTTATTATAGCATCCCAATTCTTTTTTTTAATCTCTTCTATAAGAATTTTTCTTAAAGCAAAAATCTAGATGCCTTTTTTAAAATTTAAAATTTTTTTTTAAAAAACCAATTTACTTGCCTAATGAAGATATTCAAATAATAACCAATATTAAACAATTCTCCTTCATGAAGTTCTTCAAAAAACAACTTATCTTCCTTATTAAGATTTGAAACCAAGTAAAATTTTGTTCCAACAACATCAATGTCTTTAATCATCTCATCTTCATTATCATATTTTACTTAAGATAATATTTTTATTATTAAATTATATTTTCTAAAAATATACTTAAATTTTAGATTTAATGACTTGATATGAGCAATCCATCTTAGCATCACAATATCTAGTGTCATAAAATTAATTATCATTCCAAGCAATGGCAAGCAATCTATTTTAATTACTACCATTGTACCAATTAAATAGTCTTTTTCAAATTTCATTGCCAAAACAACTCTCTTTTGACTTGTGAATATGTATATTGGCAAGTACTCAAATTTTTAATTTCAAATCAAATTGCAAATCTATTTCCACTTAAATTATTTTGACCTACAATCCATCCAATAATAATAGAACTAATATCTGTAATAAGAATTATTTGTCTATTATACTCTCAATCAATTTTTTAAAAAATTGAAGGAGATAATAATAACGCCTTTAACCTTTACATTGCTTTATTATGTTTTTTTTTTCATTTAAATTAATAATTTTTCTATAATAATTCATATAATGGATTTGGTATATGAGCGTAATGAAGAATCTATATACAATAAAATATACATGCATCCAAAAACCTACGTACTTTTATTAAAGAGTCACATATCTCTTTCATCCTTCCAATTGCATCAATTTTGCTCGGATCCAATTTTCTTCTATAAAATCCACATAAATGTCCAACAATCACAATTTATTGTATCCCAAATGTAGATTTTATTCCAAATAGTATAAGATGAACTTCTTTAAATCTAGTCAAAATCTTTTTACAATCTTATATATGATCAACAATATACTTGTGACACCCCCTCTTATTTAAAGTCTCATCTTTTTTTTCCTTTTTAAACTCTTTTATAAGAATATCTTCTAAAAAAGATATAATTTCTTTAAGAATGAAGTATTTCAACACCTTATTCATTCCATTCATTATATGTACAATTGAATTAGTAGCATCTTGTAGAAGAGTATATATTTTAAGCAATCAAAGTAATATTTTTATTGCTGTCATATCTCTACTTCTATATGCAAGTTGAAATTGATTATAGCTCAAATATAAATCATCTATTGAATAAATTCTCCTTCTTACAAATACTTTGATAAACTCATCTATTAAAGATCTTACATCTAGATTTCTAATAGTTACTGCATTTATTGGTTGCATATCTTAAATAAATTATAGTAATCCATTTTTTCTTAGATATCGTAAATCAACGACTACAATATGGAGTAAAAAAAGGCTCCAAAATCTTCATTTGTATCTTTTCTTTCAATAAGTTTATCAATTTAGGTAAGTGAGTCCTTGGTATTTGAATTGGTCTCAAATTCCAAAGCACATGTAATATTGTGAAGATAATCATAAGAGCTACAATATTAGGATCCATACATTCTATCTTATGAGATTCAAAAGTACATGATTTACTTTGTTTTACAAGCATATCTTTGAAATATGCAATTTCCTTCAACAATAAAGCACCATCAAATCCAATCTATAATCCTTCAAAAGTCTCTTTAATAAATTGATATCCAATATTCTTTGAATCTTTTAAATTCTTTTCTCTTGATGCTTCTTCCATTTGTTCTTTAAAAATCTTTGGCAAAGATCTCACAATAGATTTCACCTTTTCATCTATTGTCTTATATTTTGTTCATATAATAACCTTTGGAGTTTGAAAAGATTCAAGCATAGAATAAATTTTTCTTAAATGAATTTATCAACCTTATCATCATCTCTTAATCCAATTAATGCAATCAATTTCAAAAAATCTTCTAATCTATTTTCTTTATAAACATTAAAAATCTTTTCACCATCTTCTAATGTCTTCAATTCACATAAATTTTTTTCAGTATTATATATATATATATATATATATATATATATATTTTTTAAATCTTTAATTTTTTTATACATAATTTTTTTTTTAAAAAAAATATCAATAAAACTCATATCAAAGGTATCTACATCTTGCAAAAGTACCTTCCTTTTTGTACCTCTATAATCTTGCTTTACAGTGGTATTTTTTCAAAATCCTTAAATTCTTCAATAATCCTTGGTAATAGATTTTTTTTTCATCTATCTTGATTCTATTCATAATTGGGAGGCACAATTAGAAACTATATTGCATTTCTTTTATCCTCATTGTATATCTATGCATACGCTAAACCATCATTAAGTACTTTTGTCTCTATCCATATTGTTATAATATATGGTTGCTCTAAAATAAGCGGATAAGATGTTGTATTTTTTTTTTAAAAAATTTATTCTATTGCAACATCACCAATCTATATCTTGATATTTAGACAAGCTCCATACAATTCACCTTATATATTATTAGCCGCCGATATTGTCCATCTATGCTTTATATCAATTAGCCATTTTTCCTTCTTATAAAGATCTTTAGATATAAGATTTATTTTTGAACCGTGGTCAATTAAAATAGCAATTGATTTCTCTACATCTCCAATCTTTACTAATATTTTCATAATTACTCTAGTCTAATATTTTTGAATATAATGACTTAAAGCTTCTATCTTTTTTTTATTCTAATCTTCAAAATGCACTTGTTAATTATGACCTCTCCTTTCACTTGCTAATTACTTGCAACAATTATCAAATTCTTCTTTGTGCTTATATATCTTTGTATCAATAGCATGGTTCAACCTTGCTTCTCATATTAATTGCTTCTTTTGTTTGAAGTTGTCAACAATAATATCATGAAATTCTTTTTTTGCAATCTCTAAAATGTCTTTTAATATAAATTCAACTTTAGCATTAAGTACATGTTCCTTAAGCACTTTTTTTAAACCTATTGTTACTTCAATATCAAAGAATAATTTATAAGCTATTGATTTATCTTTCTTTTTTATTTCTTTGTCCTTATATATCTTTGAACTATGTCATTGAATTCATCATAATCTTTTTGGGAATAAAAAACATCATTATACCAAATACATCTTTGCATATACTCTTATTTAAAAGTAGCCTTTGAATTTTTTGTAGAAGTCTTCTCTTTAAGCCTTGCAAGTTTAATTTGAAGATCTCGTATTCTACATTGTCGTGTTGTAATATGTTTATGTGATGAAAATTATAAATAAAAATGATTTTTATTTAATATTCAATTATCTTGATTCAATAGAAACTCAAGATACTTAAAAATGATTTTATGAAAGCCTCTTAGTTTATTTTCTTATCTTAATAGCTAATAGATAAAAATTAGTTATTAATTTTTCCTTCTAGGTTGTAAAAATTCTTTCATTGCTTTTAAAAAGCCATAAATTAATAAAAATAGTATAAAAGAAATAAATAGCTAGTATGATTGATACTAAGGTTAAGTTGAAGATAGAATCAAGCTTAAAAACCCTTAGAATAAGTTGGATTGATATCCAAAGGTCGATCGTATATGGAACAAGGTCAAAATCAGACCCCTAGCCATAAAAATGGCCACAAAGGGCAAGATATCAAGTCATTTGAAGATTGGCAATTAGGTTTGGATAGCTAGCTTTAAGCTAGTTGTAGAAAAATTAAACTTGTTTTTGTAGGATTTGGAAGGACTTAGCAATTATTATCTAAAATCAGGGTTTATATTGGAGATTGGATTTTTATATAATAAAGTTAGAGCCAACACTTTCAATTATTCTATGCAATTGGAGTGACATCTATAGTTGAAAATTTAATAATATGTGGGTGATAAGACTAAATAAATATTTGTAACAATCTAATAGGTGCAATCAAGATTTATTTGATCTTTAATACAAAGACGTACTAGAAATTGGTAGTTTAGGGTTGTTTAGGATTTCTGCAATATCTAAAGATCTATTAGTCATATCAAGGTGAAATTTGGCACAATATTTGAAGACTTAAAGTTCAAGCAATAAACCAATTTTTAGCTAAAATTAATAATAAGAGAAGGAGAAATTGCTACTAGGATATCTGCATCAACTTTTATGTTGGCGGCCAAGTAATATTAGTGTGGTTTTTGGTTGGTTTTCCACAATTTGTAAGTTGGGTTGGACTAAAATTTTTTAAACATATAAAAGATTTAAATTTGTATTTGTATGCAAAATTTCAGATCAAGTTGATAGTTAGATTAAGAATTATAGTTTATTGAAGTTTACTAAAGTTCACTGATTAAGGTTAGAACTTGCAAAGAGAAA
Source organism: Physcomitrellopsis africana (assembly GCA_036785485.1). Lineage (NCBI taxonomy): Eukaryota > Viridiplantae > Streptophyta > Bryopsida > Funariales > Funariaceae > Physcomitrellopsis > Physcomitrellopsis africana. Next base: position 385,808 of record JAWRVF010000077.1, on the reverse strand, counting down.
TCTTAGTTATTAAATTGTGACAAGTAATAAAAAAAATTGGATTTTATACATAGTTGAAGTTAACTAGAAGAGTATTTTTAAGCACTTTGTATTGACTTAAGTACTCTTATATTGAAATTTTAATCATATTCTTCTTATATGGATGAAACCTATTAAAGGTTCTTGAGTATTTACAAACTACAACCTCACCCTCCACAGCTAGGTATCCAACACATTGCCAAATATGACATGTAATACAATAATATATAATGTCTTCAACTCTCATATCTTCTTTATTTAATATAACCATTGGAATTTGGATAATAGACATGGTTGTATCAAGGACATGGACTAAAAAAAGATGTATAATCTAATGAAAATTATATCAAAGAAAAGTCACAAAATAGGAATTAGAAAGTATGTATATTCAAAGGAAAATTGGAATGGCTATTGCCAAAGATTAGAAACATGAAGACTCTTGAAACTAAACTGGGATCAGGAAAAGAGTTGACAAGAATGAAAAAGGCTTCACTCTTGCCTTTATAAATATTATCTAACTAAGAGCTACGTGACGGTATTCTATAGGACCTCATACATGTGTCTAATTTGCAAGACACTTGTTAAACTTGCATGACAAGTTTTCCACATGTGCGCCACAAACTTGGCTTGTTCCGCAAGCTACCAACATGTGTGACACATGGCTAGCTTGTTCCACAAGCTACCAATATGTGCACCATGTGGCTAGTTTTTTGATCAAATTTCTAACCTACCAATCACCTATAGATATGTATAAAGGTGATTCCATATCTATGAAGCTTCTAGGAAGTTACTCTATCAGATATTATCAAATCAACTTATTTTATCTACTTCTATTGGTTTATATTACTTAGATAATTTATTGGAATAAATTTTATATCTGTGACATTATCCCCCCTTCTAGGGACGAGTTCCACAAGGAGCGGTGATTATATGTTGAAGAAGTCCAAGATACATCGAATTGTGATTGCCACATACTCTGATCTTTGTGCCCTTTGAAGGTAGTTGATAGGTCCTTTCAGCCATCGATAATGTCCCATACCAGAGCAAGAGGACCACCCTGTTATTTGATCATTGTTGAGGCCTTCATAACTTCCTTCAAAGAAAACATTAGGAACACCATCAGAAGTAGTTCCTACCTCTAAAAGTATCATCAAATATTGAGAGTCTCTTCCAAGGTCATGATACCAAACACGTTGTATTTCGTCGTCAATCCGAGGAAAGACATGTCGTTCTTGAGGGTCTTCAACTCTAATCCGTCATCTTAAAGGTTGTGATAGTTGTAATATCTTGTCCGATAAATCAGCAAATGATGGCTCTTGAGCTGAATTCATTGGTTATTGATCCTCCATCTCTTTAGCACAGACAAATCTAAGAAAATGACAAACAATGATACAAGCTAGGATAAAACCTCTACAGAACCTGTTTTGCTTTATAACAAAGATTTTCTTGATTCTTTATCTTGATTTTGACGGATGTCGTCGATGAAATGTATTGACTTTCATCAATGCATTTGTTAGATTCTTTGATGGCTCCCATATGTATTCACTAATATTGTATCCGCACCAATGCACAAGATATTTGAGTCGATTTTAGCACCACCTTGAATCTAAAATCTCTTCAACCTCAAATTCTTCATCGTTGTCCACTTCTACAGGAGGCGGTGGCATTTATCTTCTTCCGTGTATATCCACTATCTAGTATGGTTTGAGTAGTGACACGTGGAATACAGGATGGATCTTCATGGACTCCAGTAAGTATAATCGATATGCAACTAGATTGATTTGTTCAAAAATAGGAAAAGATCCAAGCCTACAATAGTCCAACTTATCTCAAGGACGAATAGTCTTGATATTGCGACGAAGTAATCATATCTTATCCCCCACATTGAATTGTGGTTGTTCCTTGCGATACGCATCTGCATTTATTTTTTGTCGTTCTTGAGCTTCTTTTAATTGCACCTTCATTATTACATGTAGCTCTGACAAACAATTTGTCAAATCTTCTACTGCTCAATTATCAACTTTTGAAAAGTCAAAAGCATCAAGTCGTGGATGGTAACCATAATTGGCAAAGAAAGGTGTTTATTGCATAGAAGAATGTATCATATTATTATAAGCAAATTTTGCCAATGGCAAAAGAGCTGTCCAATCATCTTGTTGATAGTTGATGGTACACCTTAAGTACTGTTCCAAGACTTGATTCACGCACTCTATTTGTCCATCAGTTTGAAGATGAAGAGCTAAAAATAACTTTATATCCACTTTTAAGATCTTGTAAAGGGTTCTCCAAAATCTTGACACAAATTGAGTTCCCCTATCCGATATAATATCCTTAGGTAACCTATGATAGCGATAGATATTATCAATAAAAAGCTTAGCTATTTCTTCACTTGTGATAGATTTTGTGCATGGCACAAAATGTGCCATCTTGGTGAACTGATCTACTATCACAAATATAGAATCATAAGATCTTGACCTTAGAAGATTTGTAATAAAATCCATAGAAACAGAAGACCATGGTTGTTTTGGAATAGGTAATAGTTGAAGAAGTCCAAAAGATCGATGACGAGGAGTCTTTGATCTTGAGCAGATATCACATGATTGTATAAAGTCTTTGATTGCCTTCCACATTTGAAGCCACTAAAAATCTCTTGATATAAGTTCCAAAGTCTTATTGTATCCAAAATGTCCTGCCATTGAAAAATCATGACATGTTTGAAGAACACGTAAACGTGCTTTTTTTTCTGGAATATATAGGCGTCATTCGAAATATAGTAGATTGTTCTTGAATTCGAATTTAGAAGAATCATGAGACTTGGAAGAATTATTCTTGATATCATAAATAAGAGGGTCTGAGAACATACTTGACTAAATTTGCTTGAGAAAAGTTGAATCAACAGTTAATGTTGATTTCATTGCTCGAAGATGAAATTGCTCTGATTTCAAAAGGGCTGTTCTTTGTTGCTCAAAAGCTACATCTCCTTCTTTTGGTATAAAATAAGAATATTTAGAAAGGACATTAGACAAACCTTGTTGTTTTCCTAGCTGATAAGTAATAATGAACTTGAATCTTGACAAAGACATACTCCAACAAGCTTGACGATGATTCAACACGCGTGCCAACATAAAATACTTGAGGTTCTTGTGATTTGTGTACATGATGATTGGACTAGAAGCGCCTTCTAGATAATGACGCCATTCTTGAAAAGAATCTACAATTACAAGAAATTCTTTGTCATGGATCTCATAATTGATCTCGACTGCTGAGAATTTTCTTGAATGAAAAGCTACTGAATGAAATTTGTCATCTGTTCCTATTTGTGACAAAATCGCATCGAAGGCAAAGTCTGATGCATCTGTTTCCACAAAAAAATGTCTTAAAAAAGTCAACTCAATACAAGATTGGTACAAAAACAAACAATGTCTTCAGAGCTTCAAATATTGCTTTCGCTTCTTGATTCTATTGGAATTTGTCTTTACAGGTCAAACATGTTAGTGGAATTGTAACTTGAGAGAAGTCTTTGATGAAGATCCGATAATAATTGGCAAATTTCAAAAAGCATTAGACATCTCTTACCGTCTTTGGAATCTTTCAATTCATGATTGTCTGGACTTTTTTAGGATCCATCATGAGACCATCATTTGAAATGATGTATCCTAAGAAATCAACTTAAGTAGTGTAAAATACACACTTTTCCATCTTGGCATATAATCTCGCATCTCTAAGTTTTTGTAATACTTGACAAAAATGTACTTCATATTCTTCTATATTCTTAGAATAGATCAAAATACCGTCTAGATAGCAGACGACAAAATTGTCCAGGAACTCATGAAAAACATCATTCATGAGATGTTGAAAAGCAGCTGGTGCTTTGGTAAGTTCAAAAGGCATGACATTATATTCAAAATATCCGTTGTCGTGGCAAAAGTCCGCTTTGGGTAGACGCAAGGTCCCTCTTTACAATCAAGTTGGATCCAATATGCACAAACTTTCTTAAATTTCTCTTTTATAGTCACAAACCATGTGTGTAATAAATCAATAAACCAGAAGCTTGAAAATTTATAAATCAAAATCCAGCCGTTTAAATAAGTTCAAACTTTAGAATCATAGAATTCACTTCTTTAGTCATCTTCACAAAAATTCTCAATTGTGAATTCATTACCGATCACCAGATATCATCAAAATATTAGCAAGTAGTTTTATAAATAAAAACCAAACTAGAAACTTGAAAATTTGCAATTTGAGATCCAGCTGTTCAAATAAGCTCAAAATTTGGGAAAACATAATTCATACTTTTGAAAGTCAAATCCCAATCAGAAACTTGAAAATTCATAATTTGAGATCCAATTGTTCAAATAAGCTCAAAATTTGGAAATACATAACTCATACCTTTGATCTTTGTCACATAAATTTTGAACTATGAATTCATTGCCAATCGTTAGATATCATTAAATCCTTATCAGATAGTTTTAAAAGTCAAAACCCTAGACACCTGAGAAGAAATTTTGCCATTACTCTCTAATCAAAGTTTCAATTGATATGAGATTTTAGACATAGACTCTTTATAGTATAAGTGATATGTACACAAAAAATGAGCTTCAAATTCATCTAGAAACTCAAGTTCTAGCTTAAAGCAAACCCTTCTATTTATCTAACTTCTTCAAAACCCTGGTTTAGATTGCTGGTTTTAATTAACCATATCTTAGTCATTTTGGACTCATTTCTATCAATTCTTGGATGTAAAATGTATAACTTGAAGCTTAGTTTCTAATCCAACTTCTTGATTTCTTATTAATATCTAAAAACTCCTAATATATCCAGAAAAGTGACAATAGATGTCATATTAATAGCCTAAGTTCAAACAAGCATATCTCTCTCATCTAAGCTTTGAATCATGCGTTTCTACTACCTAAATTCATGCCAACAAATTTCTCTCTTTGAATACTTCCTTGGATTTGCCAAAAAACCCCGTCTTCTTCTCCTCCAAGCTCATCAAAGAAGTCGTAGCCAAGGTCTTCAAAGTCCAAGTCAATAATTAATAGTTTAAAGTTATAAAAACGCCAAATCTAATCCTCCAAATCAGCACTATTAATGGTAGCCAACTATTGACATCCAAACCTCTATATATCCTTGGTAAAATCCTAAATTCAACCTCAAAGTCAAAACTCCTTATATCTACAAATATAATCCTAAATCTACTAAAACCTAAGATTGGAAAAAAGATAAAAAGAAATAAAAGAAAGTTTCAAGGCTAAATCAAAGTTAAAGTTAAGATTAAAGATAAGATAAAATTTTAGCCAAAGAAAAAGAAAGAAAGTGAGAAATTTTTCTCAAATTATATAAAAACTTAGATTGGTAAGAAGAAAGAAAGAACTTAATAAAATTTTAAAAAAAAGATAGTTAAGTTAGATTTTTATATATGGATGTATTTATTTCACGACACCGTACCTGATTCAAAATGCAATTTTCCATTCATCTCCTTCTTTGATGCGTACTAGACTATATGCTCCTCTTAGATCTATTTTTGTGTAGATCTTAGCTTGATTTAACTGGTCAAGGAGTCCTGATATCAAAGATAATGGATATTTGTTCTTGATTGTGATCTTGTTGAGTCCTCAATAGTCAACACACATCCGCAATGATCCATCTTTTTTCTTCACAAATAGAATTGGAGCTCTTGCTCGAAATTTAGAATGGCATATGAAATTCTTGGCCAAATTCTTATCAATATATGTCTTAAGTTCAGCCAATTCATCTTATGATAAACTGTAGATTGGTCCAAATGATGACTGAGTTCCTTCCTTGAGGTCGATTGAACAGTCATATGGATAATGCTTCGGAAGAATATCTGCATTCTTTTTCTCAAAAACGTCCTAATAATCCAGATATTGGCTTGGAATGCCTTTTAAAGTCTTTCCACCATCACAAACGGGTGTGGCATAAATAGAAAAAATTTATCCTTCTTTTGTTGCATATATAAAAGCTTTTGTACCTATAAGTATGGATTTTACTATACTAGGCTTACAACTTTTTATTTAGTCAGCAGGATATTTAATGATAGTTTGAAGAAAGTCAAGTCTACAAGAATTCCAATCTATTTGAGGATTATATTTTTCTAGCCATGATAAACCTAAAATAACTGGATTAGATGGAGATTTAATTATGTTAAAGGCTACGTAGCTATTATGACCATCTATTGTTACTTTTATAGGATGGATTTCATGAGTGACGTCTCGAGAAGACAATGGATGACCATCTATGACTTTTGCATGTACGGATTTAGTTTTTTGTATTAAAAGTATTTTACGATTCTTAACAAATTGTTCATCTAGAAAGAATGCTGAGGCTCTTGAATCTAATAAAGCAAAGGCTCTATAGTTTTTTGGTTCTAAATATACATTTGTTATAAAACAATGAAAGGATTTTGAGGAGAGAATAGGACCTTCACTAGGAATTGTACAGGGTTCTAGCTACACGGTTCCTATTGTAGCTATACAAATTTGTTTTTCGACATGTTGTCTTTTTTGACAGCCATACTCCTCATTTTGTAGTTGTGTTGTTTCTTCGGACAATATTGAGTAGTGTGTTTAGGTTCTCTACAATATAAATATAATCCTCCTTGACAACGTCGAATCTTTTCTTGTTCAGTAAGAGGTTTAAAACGTCCTGCATCAATTTGCATGTCTTCTACTTCCGAATGTATATTTTGTGAGGACGTTGATGTCACCATTGAATAATAATATTGAGGCTCTCTTGTACGACTCTTGGATCAAAACTCAAAGAGTCGATTGTCACACTTCACAACAAAATCAATTGCTTGACTCAATGTTTGAGGATCGGATAAATTGAGCATTAATTTTTTTACCTCATATTGAGAGAGAATATCATGAACAACGACGAATGGCTCTAAGAGCTCAGAGGCACAAAGAGAGAAACACCTTACTCTATAATGGTTTCAAGATTGATGCTACAAAGGTTACTTGTAACAGTAGGGTCCATTATGAAATTGAGCTAGAGGTGCAGGACAATACTTGCAACACAGAGCTGATGAAACATGTCATGGAATACATCAGACCTCTTATAGGTCCTAAGTTGTGCAAACAAATGAGAAGCATCATACCTAGTCTTCATCTTTGTAGCTATAAGTTTCGTAGAGAAATTGGCTGATGAGTGCAGCATCATCCCTTTTGATATCAGTCATTAGTTGTTAAAATTGTAAAGCATATAATGACACTGATCGATTATCTTATCGTAGGATGCGAATCTTGTTGGTTGCAACACGGATTGCATCATGTTCTCCGTACATAGATCAGAATTTTGCTAAAAATGCCTCCAAATTATCCAATATTGGATCACGTCGTTCAAGAAAAGATGAAAACCACGATAAAATAGAATCCAAAAGTAACGTTTCAATAAACCTAAGTTGAGATCCTTACGTAGGATAACTTTGAGGTTGCAGTTCAATCACCAGTTGTACCAGATTGACAAATCCTCAAAATTTAGATCTTGTGCCATCAAACTTCTCAAGCAAACTAATTTTTGAGTCTCTAATGCTTGAATGGTGCTCCATCATAGGTGAGGTAGTATGCTTTGGTGTAGATATTGATGCAGCTTCAACCATCTCTATATCTTCACTTATTGCTAATCTTGTTGCTCCTTGTGGTAGTAAACTAAGTTGATGCATTGCAAGCATTAGCTCTCTCATTTGTTCTTGCATTTATACCATTGCACTCTTCATTTTTGCAAGCTCTGCCATGATAATACAATAAGAAGGAAGATATCTACTCTCACTTCAAGAAATGTAGAATAACACACTCGAAAGAAAAAATTCTAAAAACAATATCAGTTTAGAAAGGGGTATTCCACAATTTCTAAAATGCTTATGTCTTATTAAGAAAAAAGGGTAATCCACTTTTAATCAAGAAGAGACAAAGCTCTAATACTGTATGTGTATTTTTGTCAATCTGTCAAGGACATGAACTAGAAAATGATGTATAATCTAATGAAAACTGTATCAAAGAAAAATCATAAAATAAGAATCAAAAGTATGTATATTCAAAAAAAAATTGGAATGGCTATTGTCAAAGACTAGAAACATGAAGATTCTTGAAACTAAACTGAGATCAAGAAAGGAGTTGACAAGAGTGAAGAGGGCTTCACTCTTACCTTTATAAATACTATCTAACTAAGAGCTACGTGGCGGTATTCTTTAGGATCTCATACACATGTCTAATTTGCAAGACACTTGTTAAAGTTGCACGACAAGTTTCCCACATGTGCGCCACAAACTTGGCTTGTTCCGCAAGCTACCAACATATGTGACACATGGCTAATTTGTTCCAAAAGCTACCAATATGTGCGCCATGTGGCTAGTTTGTTGATCAAGTTTCTAACCTACCAATCACCTATAGACATGTATAAAGGTGATTCCATATCTATGAAGCTTCTAGGAAGCTTCTCTATCAGATATTATCAAATCAACTTATTTTATCTACTTCTATTGGTTTATATTACTTAGATAATTTATTGGAGTAAATCTTATGTCCGTGACAGATTGATTGTATAGTAGATATTTAAATTCTTAATACTTATGCTACTAGTTGAATACTAACTCTATCTTTTATATTTTCTTATTTTGTAAGCAATGCCACCACATCTTCAACATCTTTCTACTTTGTTATTAATCCTTCATCTTCTTCTTTGTTTTTTAGAAGAATCTCCAATTTTTCTTGTAATTCTCTATCAATAGCTTGAAGAAATAACTCAATCTTATTTAATTTGAATATTAATTTTTTTACTTTTGACAATCAAAAATATAATCTTTCAAATTCTTTTAATAATTTTGTAGCTTGCAGATTCTTATTAGGCTGTTCAATCTATTTCAAGAATAATTTTTTAATAACCCAATCAATGTCTTTTAAGAAATATTCATCCTTAAATGCATGTGAAAATATCTCCTATAAACTTCCAAAATGCTCCATAATTGATTTCACATATTTTCTTATCTCTGGTATTATCACAAGTTCAAGTAATTCAATTTTTTTTTTCAAAAATACAATTTAATTCTATTTTTTGTATATAATATCTCAAATATTTTAAAATATCTTTTCCATCAAATTGGTCAATCTTATTAATCTTTGCTTGCAATGTTTTAGTTATCAAAACCTCTTTGCAATTATTGTATTATTATTGTTGTTGCATAGACAATATAAATGCTTGAAATATACTTGCAATATTTGGATCCATATACATATCTTATCTTTCGATAAAAAATACACTAGAAGCTCTACTTGATTAACCACTCAAAGCTTCCATTGAAGTTCCAACTTCAACCTTCTTGCCTTTTCTCTCTATCAAATCCAAATAAGAACGAACAAAATCTACTTCAAATTTTTACATTGGATTTACCATTTTTGTCATATTATGTGTTGTCTTTTTTGAGAATACATCGGGCACTTGACTATAGAAAATATACTTTTATATTACAACTAATCAAAATCTAATAATCCTAATATAATCCTAATATAATCCTAATATAATCCTAATATAATCCTAAATAAATTCTAATTAAAATTTAATCAAATTTTAAATAAATTTTAATATAATTTAATCAAATCTTAATCAATTCTAATTAAATCATAATCAAATCTTAATTAAATCCTAAATCAAATCTTAAATCAAATTCTAAGTCAAACCTTAATAAAATCTTAATAAAATCTTAATATCCTAATGAATCCTAATAAAATCCTAATACCTTAATGAATCCTAATGAAGTCCTAATAAATTTTGATTAAATCTTAATCAAATTCTAACAAATCTAATAGTATATTGAAACTTCAATATTTAATGATTAACAACCTTTCAATAATTAAGTTGATAACATGCACAAAATTTTTGAAGAAGATCCAACTCACCAAATAGAAGATAAATCCAAAACTTTGCTTGAATGTAGGCTGGCCTCCTTCTCCAATCTTGATGCCAATTTCCTAGCACTAATATCTCTTTTTTGCACCATTCAATTGCTTCCAAAATTTACAAATAGATAGAAAGTCAAGTCTTAGATCTAGGCATTAAATTAAGTTCAAATTCACAATAGAGTTTCAACACAACTATATATACAAATTTATAAATTTTCACTTGTAGATCTACTACAAAACTCTCAATATGCTCAAAAATATAAATCTTTTTTATTTCTCAATATCTAGAATTATCCAAATAAAATCTTGACTTTGTATAGCTCTCACAAAGTTATTAGAAATCCAAAATCCTTAAAATCAACATTCAAAAAAGTTTTATTGAGTCTGCTCTGAAATTCCACTTTTCAATCAACAAAAGAAGATCCCATCTGCCATAGGCACACGGTTTTGTACCTTGGATTTTGGTTTTGACCCTGGTTCATAATCAGTCTTCTTTGTCAAGGATGCAAGATACCGGATTATTAAAAAAACAAGGAAAAGATTATAGAACTAAAATAATTTCAAGAACAAAAAACTAAATGGACAAGAATAGAGAATTAGATTATTGATAAGAACAAGAGACTAGATTGATATCAAGAAACAAGGCAAGAATTTGGATTACTCCAAGACTTTTGTTAGCAAGACTGAGATACACCTCGATCTGGCCTCTTATTTATATTATAAGACCTATGTCCTATTGAACCTTCTAAGAGTATCTTAAAAGATTCTAAAAGATTGAGGAAGATTTTAGAAAACTAAGGTAAGTTCAAGAAGATTAAAAAAGATTCTAAACGATTTTAGAAGGCTACTAGAGATTTTAAAAGATTAAAGAAGGTTCTAGAACACTATAGAAGATTCTAAAAGACTAAAGAAGATTTTAAAAGGTTTTGAAAGATTTTTAAAATCTATAGAAGATTCTAAAAGATTATAGAAAGTTTTAGAATGTGGTGACTTAAAGTATGTCCATGACATTCTCCAAGTATCAATCTTGGGGTTTTTTAAATAATTTTTGCTAAAAACTACCTTTTACTTTGATCTTAAGATGCTTATAGTAGTATTTTTGCTAATCTATCTTATTTTGTCTTATTTATGGTCTTACAAAGTAAATAGAAGCCCTTTTTATAAAACGGTAGTATTAACACTAAATATTTCTATTACCTCTCTATTCTTTTTTATTTTTATTTTTATTTTTTTATCTATATTTTTTAAAATAATTTTTTGATTTAGTCTTCAATTAAATTTTTCTATAATATATGTTTTATTTTGTTCTTTCATTCTATAGCCATATTATAATACGACAGCATTTCTTGCCACAATGCACAAATCTTAGCTATTGTCTAATAAGCCTTGTCATATTCTCTAAATGCTTCCGCAAATGCTTTTATAAAGGCTTCAAAGTTGCTTAAAATTGGTGATTTCTTCTCAAAAAAAAGAACAAACTATAATATTACTTGTTCCATAAGCAAGGTATTAATTAATCCAATATGTGATTCTTTTGTTGGATAAGTATCACATTGTAGAACCATTATCAATCAAATTTTGGTTAATAAATCCTCAAAACTTTGAACATTTATCATCATATTTTTTTAAAAGACTAACTTGAGTTTCCTGATATTATTGAACAGGTGGATTTTTTTAGTGCAACATAGATAGTAGTGTATTCTCAAGTACATAAGTTGGAAGTGAATGCAGTTTAAGTTGTGATATTTTAGATGTTGCATTATTATGAAGTATTATAACAATCCCTTTAATATTTGGAGGCTTAGCAGATAAAGTAGTAAGAGTGCTTATGATGGCATTTAATTTTGACTTAGAGGATTTGGTCTTACTAATGTCTTAACTTCCATCCATTTAAAAAAAAAAAAAAAAAAAAAAAAAAAAAAAATCTATAAGAAGACAATATCAATTTAGAGTAGGATAATCTATAATCTTTAAAATGCTTTAAGATCTTCAAGAAGAGAGGTGATTTGCTTTCTCACAAAAAAGATAAAGATCTAATATTATACTACAAAAAATATCACTTTAAAGGAAGGTAATCTGCAATCTCTAAAGCACTAGTATACCTTCAAGAAGAGGCATAATCCATCTTTTAATAAGAAGGATCTAATTTTGATATTTAAAATGAGATGAATCTCAACAAAGTATCAAGAATATAAGAATATAGAATAAGAAATTTGAACTAGAAAGAGATTTCAAATAGAAATTAATAAGAACTTGAATTATCTAGATGAGTATATAAATAGCACCATTAAAGGTGAGCTAGAACTTTAAGAGATGTATTGTTGATATTGAAGAACTCTTCAACCTCAACTCCAATATATATTTATATCTAGAGAGCTTCTTAATCAGCTTCCATTAAACTAAAAAGCTTCTTGAGTAGCTTCTACCAACTTAAAAGCTTCTCAAGCTCCTTCTACAAACTACAAAGCTTTTCGAGCTACTTCTACCAACTAAAAAGCTTTTCAAATGACTTCCACTAATTAAAAAAAATTTAAAATATTTTAGAAGGTTTTGTGAATTTTTGAAGTATATGTCCTTAACAATTGGTTCTACATGACAGAGCCTAATAACACACACACACACACACACACACACACATATATATATATATATATATATATATATATATATATATTTTAATTGAATATGCCAAAAACTTAAAAGCCTTAAAAAAAATAATTAGTCACAATAATTTTTAATTTCTAGCTAAACCACAACAATCATGAATGTAATAGTCTAAGATATTTTTTTAAATATTATTTTATTTCTATTTTATCCAAATAATAGAACTTTAAAAAAATATTATATAATTATTTAATATTATATAATCTTGATTAAATAAATATATATAATTTCCTTAATTCAAAATCTAAGAGTTCTTAAGAAGTAATAATGATACCAATAAGAATTATTAGCTAGAGTGTATGATACAATTTCTTATAGCTATGTTGGTAACAAATATTGTAGATAGCTTACATACAAAGACTTAAGAATAAATATAATTTTTTTTTATTTTAGATATAAAATCAACATGTGCAGAATTTATACTAAATCCAAATAATACAAGCAACCTATCCAAATATCAATACAAATAATTCATGATTTAAAAAGTAAAAAAAAAAAAAAAATTACTAGAAGCTTAAGTACAACTCAATATCATCAAGATGATAGTTGAGACACTTCAAGCCAATTTTGATAAATAATTAGATAATGTCAACATACTATGGATGCAATTTGAAGAACTTCTAAGAAAACTATAAGTTTTTAAGAATTTTTTTTAAAAAGACAAAAATAAGGTTATTTCTTAAAAAACCATTACAATTTTAATATAAGAATCATCTTTATATTGCAGTAATTTGTTTGGAATTAAAAGCTTGTGGTATCTATTTTTTGTAATAATACACAAGAAACTATTGATTATCTCAAAAATTCTAATTAGAGGTACAATCATCTTTATAAAATCTTAGTCTATATTTTTCAAGTATTTTAAACTTAAGTGAAAAGGCATTATTGAACTTATAAATTGATTTAGAAGTTAGAAGTTAGTCAATAAAATAGTAGAATTGAAGTAAGAACTAAACTTATGTATGAAGTATGTAATATTAATGTACAAGGAGATCATTCTTACATTTTTGTTTTAGACAATAAATATTGTCAAAATTTATACAATACATAAGACTTATTAAAGTCATATTTAGGAATCTTTGTTTGGCATGTTAGAGGATCTTTTATATAATAATTGTTGTTAAAATAAAAACTAGTATCCAAATTGTAGTGGTTTATTAATAAAAAAATCTTAAGGAAGAGAGTTGACTATAGCCAATTTTTTCTAAGATAGTAATTGGTGACTATAACAAATAATTATTTTACTAATATGAGATGAAAAAAATATATATTTACAGATATATATATATATATATATATATATATACAAGAAATTATTATTTTTATTATGAAATTTAATCTTTATTAGGCTTTAATTAAAATTTATTATTTTAATAATTGCTATTTAAGAAACTTATTATTAATTATATAATTTGCTGAAAACAATTGTCTTAAACATTCAACACCCAAAAAAATTGCACATAAATATTAGAATGTTCTTGTAAATTATAAATAATAAATTAGTAAATTGCATAATATATATATGAGTTTACTTGTATGCTATTTTCTAATATTGTTACTAACATCACACTTAAACTATTCTATACAATCTTTTTAAGCTTAATTTAAATTAAATCATTTAAAAAATGTGGCTAATAATTAAATATATTTTTGATAAAAAATTTAACTAAATTTTTTCTTAATATATATTTTTTTTCAATTCATCTATTATTTAAAAATATATATATTTAAAGCAATTGATACAATGTGAATATGATTGAATTAAGAAATAGTTGCTTTTTTAAAGGATGTATAATTGTCATGTAATTAAATTCTTTACTTAAAAAAATATGCTTTACTGTACAAAATATCTTAGATTAAATTTGTATAAATGATTTTTCATTCAAAAAAATTAATTAAAAATGAAACCTAAATTTTAAAAATTAAAATTTTAGCATAAATTTGATAGTTTTTTTAAAAAAATTAATCAACTTAACACTAAAATACAAAAAAAAAAAATCTACAATGTCTTCATTTACACAATACAAGTGCATTAAAGAGTATTTTAAGTTACTAAAAATGTTTGTTATATATGCAAATCATAGTATCTATGCAACATAATTTATCTGACATACAAAACACCAATGTAGATACAGTCTACAATGCTCCCATACATGCAATATATAATTATAATAGTACTTGTTGCCATCATCCTATTTTAAAACAGTAACTGTGGCTTTTGGACGATGATTTATTGAGCATTTTATTCATTTACTTATTATTAATGTTATTATTATTGTAGTTGTTATTATGATTCTTATTTTGCAAATAACATGTCACAAGAAACTTGTTGTGAATGAATCAACGGACATATGAATGATTTAGCGGACGAATTAATACATGTGGAACGGATAAATGAAATACATATAATTAGACGAATGGATAATCTGAATAAAACGACATGGATGAATAGAAACCAGAAGTCTCCGAGAGATGGACTGCTGGTGCCGCATCACGCACATCCTATGCGAAGCAAGAGATGTCATTCATATGACAAAAAGACTTTCAACCAACGAGGATTAAAAAACAAAGACAAAAGAGAGTACAAAAATAAAAACACAACAACAACAACAACAACAACATAATTGCAACAAATGGAACCCACATGCACAACACTATCCGACCTGGCCAGTCTGGGTCAAACCCACTAGAGCCTTCAACAACAGAAAGATGGAAGGGAAGAACGGGGAGGTGGTAGAACGGGCAGACGGGCAGCCACTGAGAAAAACTAGTGTCAGTGAGTGAGTGAGTGAGTGAGTGAGTGAGTCAGTGCGTGAGTCAGTCAGTGAGGCTATACTGGGAAATACCTAGGCAAGCTGAGTAGCTTTCCAGGCAAGTTGGTGACTAATGGGGAGGGTGTATACAGAATATGGGCAATGGATGGGCTCAATCAATTGGCTGGCCCTCTACGGGTGGCCCCTACGAGGGGGAAGGGAGGAGGCCTAGGGTGTAGGGAAAAGTAGGGCGAGGGGGAGGCGATGGTCTTATCTGTTTAGCCAATCCTACGAGGCAGCCCCCTCCCCATCCAAAACTCTGATACCCCTACCCTACTCTACTCAACCCACTCACTCACACTTCTACTCCAACTACCCCCCCACGTACCCCAGCCTACACAATCCTACCCTACCCTACCCTGCTCTCCCTTGCCTAGCCTAGCCCATCCTAGGGGATGGACCCGGCCCGTGCCCGTCACCGTCCCGACCCATCCCATGCCACCCCTCCCTCCCTCCCTCCCCGCGTCCCCATGCCTCGCTGCTCTTCCCCGCTTCGCCTCCGACAGCCCCTTGGCCTGCCATTTTGCACCACGCTCATCAGCATCATCCAAAGTTTCTAATAATTTTCGCGGCGAGGGAGCATCTCCTTGTCACCCTTCCAGGCGTCGCCGAGAACGACAGCTCGTGGTGAGCTATTGAGGTGAGTGAATGTCGTCTTGGTTTTTTTCCCCCCCTCTCTTCTATATCTCTCTCTCTCTCCCGATTTTATTCTTATTCTTATTCTTTCTTTCTCTGTTTTCTCTTTCTCTCTCTTTTCTTCTTTGGGACGTCGTGCTTCTGTTGGTTGCGTCCCTTGGCCTCTGCATCGCGTGTGAGTTGAAGGTGAGAGAGAGTGTCCAGGTTTCGGTTCGACGGTCGTGGTGTCTCTTCGCCTGCACACGCGCCTGTTCCTGTGTTCAGGGCGGGCAGATCCTTTTTTTTTGAAAGAGTCAGGGTTGGGATGGTTCCTGCGAGCTTGGGATGAAATTTTGTGAGATTGTCCGTTTTAGGGTGTGTGATAAAGGTGACAGAGTCTGGTCTTAGTTCGGGGAGTTGTTGTTAAGGAGAGCGCCTGCGAGCCTGACGTTTTGATGATTGATTGTGTCCAGGTGGTGTTGTTCGACTTTAGGGCGGACGACGTGTTTGGTTGCTGTGTCGGTCGACCGATGACTGTTGAAGGTGGCAGTACGGTGTCGATTTGAAAGTGGACGGGGGACGGCTGTGCGGTTGCGGTCGAGTGACGTAGGGATAGCCAGACACGTTGTTTAGAGTGGTATCGCGCGTATGGTGCTGTATCGGCCAAGATTATGCGGTGTCTTAAGAACTTTTGGGGAAGGAGTCTGAGTGCGTTGCCTGACAGTAGGCTACTCTTCTGAGGTGGTGGAGGTCGTGGTACGAGGCGAGCAGGTGTAGGGGAGTGAGGACAGGGCGATACAATGTCGTGGAGGCGGTCATCCGCTGCGGCGAAGCTGGACGATTGTGCACTATCTGAAGTTTGCCGAAGCGGTGAGTCGGGGCTGTTGTCGTGCTAAGAAAAACGAAATATTCCTTGCTTTTGATCATTCTGGATCAGATTGCAGCGGTCGGAGGAGTAAATCAATGTAGGGTTTTCCGGAAAAATTATGCACATCAGTTTTGTCGACGAGCACACAGCGGGGAACGGATCCGCGGCGAGAAATTGGGGCTCTAGGACTAGCGATCAGATCCAGAGTAGCTTTGTGACAACCTCTATGCAGGCGCCCTCGTCAGCCCCGGCTGACTCGGAGTCTACGATTCCAACGATGCAGGCCTTGCCTCCTCAACCTGGTGCGCTGCTTTGCTTTGTAGAACCTAATAGTCTGGACAAATCAAGTGAGTCGATTAGAAGTATGGGGTACGGCGTTGGATTATGGGGAACCTATGCATTGTTGTCATGATCGATTCGTGTGCATGTCCACCATCTCGAACCTGACCAGCTGCTAGTCTTCGATGTTCATTTTCCTTAAAATCCCTTTTTTTCTGCCGCGTAATTTTGTACTTGTCTTTGTTTTTGTTTATTTTTTGATAATCTTCACATAGATGCATCATAATTTTGATGGGAGGATATTGGCTAGGCACCGTACTTTATCCTGGTTGACACGTAGCATTAAGGGTTTGCGGTTCAGATTTGTGGATATGCCAGTTGGGCATACCGAGGACTATCGTTCTGGAATGTTTGTTCTTCTTTTAGGATCTCCCCCGTCAACTTACTTAGATTAGGGCAATACTCGTATTCAGTCTGTAGTTAGCACAGCGGGGGGAGTAGAAATGATCTTTTACTTGCTTCTAATATTGCAGAGCGTATCTTGGATTGAGGACATAGTAATGATGAAAATTCAGAAATCGTGACTATGTTGTCAATTTGTAGGTTATGTAACTTCTGGAGCCGAGGACCAGCCGCCGCGTCCACCTACTGGCGTTCCCGCGGCTGGGGAGTATCTTTTACCGCACACACAACTTGAGCTTGGCCACTCTATGGTAAGTTCTGGGTCATGTAGATTCGCAGCGTTGGTGCACGTTGCAAGGCTTCGACTGTTTTTAATCTATGTTTTTCCTTCGTTTTCTTTTCGGGGAAATGATGCTAACTGAAGTCTATCATGTAAGGTGCAGGCACGTGCTGCATATCCATTTGCAGACCCATACTTTGGAGGTATCGTTGCCGCGTATGGCGCTCAAGCAGTGGTAATCATCCTTTATGCTATGCATCTGTTTGCCCGTTTGTTTGTTTGTTTGTTGGTTGACAGCAGTAATCGGGGTAACGAACCCGAAGTTCCAGTGTTATTGGTATATTCTGAGATTGCTTATATTGTCGGTGGATGTAGATTCATCCCCACATGTTAGGGGTTCAACAAGCACGAATGCCTCTCCCGTCTGAGATGATGGAAGAAGAGCCAGTTTATGTTAATGCTAAGCAATATCATGGTATCTTGCGGCGTCGACAGTCGCGAGCCAAAGCAGAGTCGGAAAATAAACTTATCAAGTCTCGTAAGGTATACCCGCGTCTGTGCCTTTTGAGACTAGAAATGGATGTCATATAAATTCGTGAAATTAAGATCTTTAGTCAGTAATGAATGCGTCTTACTGCAGTCTCCATTACAGAACCTTGTAATTTTAAAGTCGTCAAAGGTAGTCGGTTAACATTTATAGTGGTTACATGCTCCTCCTCCATCTACTCTGTTCAAAACTTTTCCGTTATTTAGCGTGGTTTCTATTCACCATGTTAGTGTCTTTGGATGTGCCCTGAATATCTCTCATGATTCTTTAAACCGAATTTTTTTTTTTATGGTGGCTGTAAATTATAGGTCAATTGGTGATTGGTAGAATTGTCGAACTTGGTGATATAACTCGTCATGTGAGATGTTGGCTTTTGGTTGGCCAGACTTTTATTAGCTCAAAAAGGTAATTTCGAAGTCCTAATTGTGTCTTTCACATGTTCACTTCAGCCATATTTACACGAATCGCGGCATCAGCACGCCTTACGAAGAGCGAGGGGGAACGGGGGACGTTTCTTAAATACTAAAGCAAAGGAAGGAGATTCAAAATCAAATTCCGATGGTAACCATGGATCTCACGAGGGTCAGTCCTCACAAGCGGGAAACATTTCTAGCACTCGAGCATCTCATTCAGGAATGGACATGCTAAGTGCACAAGGAGACTCTGTAAATTATCATAACACCATGATGCAACATGGTCAGAACAATGCATATCTTAATCTTCATCCGCCACAATCCTTTCACTCGTCTGCATTTCACACACTGCCTGGTGGAAGTGAATCTGGAGATGGTGGTTCGAACGGAAACAACTTAGTGGTTAGTGGGTCTGAGCATACTGCAGTGGCCACCTGATATTGAGTTGCACTTGAGTTAGCCCTACTATTGGGGCTTCATACTTTCTAGTGGGAACAAGATATGAGTGTTTACATGATTTTTGTAGTAGAACGCTGGGACAAGTGGCATTTGGAAGTGGACATATCATTTCCCGGTCTGCGGCAAGGATGCAGCAATTTTTGTTTGTGGACCTGTGTGAAACCTATGGCAAGGAGGGAGGCGCAGCCCCTTATTTGCGAGCCCTCTGCTCATCAGTCTTATCTTCCTCTCAATACCTCAGAAGATCCTGAGCTGTTTCAGTAGGCCGAAGAATTTGGTGCAGCAGAAGATATAATGGCATATAAAGCTTCATTACCCCAGCGTATTCAATGTTTGCAGATTGGACGGAGGATTCCTGTGACTAGTGCAAGTCCAAGCCTGGCGTTTGGAGAGTGGATTGTAGGATTCTGAAGCACCAGGACGATGGGAGAATATTTCCAACTCTTCGTCTGCCTTCGTCGCCGATATTGAGGTCTTCTGGTTGATTGGATTTTTTCCCCATAACTGAGTGATATGCGTGTGTTGTTTTCTAGACAGAAACTTGGAGTACAATAGGATGTGTATATTGCTTCTTTTTGATTGCAGCTGGCTGCTTTTATTCAACCTGTTGCAGGTGGCTGTCACGGCCATCGTACACTAGAATTTCTTTAAAATCAGATCTGGGCAGTGAAACTGGTTCTGTGCATAACTATGACTTCGAAGGTCTCTTGGAGCATTGCTTCAGTCGTCAATTTTTCTTTCAAATGTAACAACCGTGTTGGGGGACCGTTTGGCACGCAAGTTTGCAATTCTCTTCCATGACTGAGTTATGTCTAAGTTACTCTATGATTTGTTGTCTTGGTCCTCTTTTGTATCGACGCATTTTCTGTCATGAGATGCTTTAATCGTCAGACTGTTGGCAAATTTGAAGTCATAAACTCATTTTGTTCCCCAAATTTACATCTACCTTGTGGTATGTATATATATATGTATATATGTATATTCACCCCACTTCCGGAACTGAAATCTGCTGCTCAGTTGTTTTTAATCCACTTCAGAATTACTTTCTCACACTCCGGTGTTGAAAAGACCTGTATCAGTAAATCTTAATATTGATCACATTCTTAAGGTATATATTCATTTTCGCTTTCAAACATAGATGGACACAAGTTTACACCATCGGAATGGGTAGATGTAGCGGCTTCAAAACTTGTGAGGTCAAATCACGTCTCTACGTCCAATTTGGATTCCTGTGAACTTAAGGACTACAGACCCCCAACTTTGCGTCCACTTAATGTTTGACCTGGAAGTCGAAGCTCGAAGTTTCACGTGTACGCTGAGAAAGGATTGAGTAAAGCTTTATTTGTCAACAGGGACATTCTTGTAATCAGTGGATAGGAAAAAGGAGATTCAATGAAAGAACCAACACCACCAAGTGTCGCAATGCTGCTATTTGAAAAAAAGGTGTTTATGGAACAGAGAAAAAGGGTCGCACAGCACGATGTAAACATGGCGTGGCAACCATAGCACAGCTGGATCCTGCAATAGCGAAGGAGTTGCCAAATGGCATTGTGTGAATGTCTCTTGACTGCATCAATCATTCCCCTCCCAACTCATTCAGGTTTTTGTCTGTGCATATATATAGCAGTGAGATTTTGTGCCATTTAGCATACAAATAACATTTATAAAGTGCATGGATTTATACAAAGCTTCTTTGAAAAAAAATAAAAGAAATAATGAACAAAAAATAGTGAGGTTCTACATGAAAAGTTACAAAAAAAAGTAGAGAATGTATATACCATTTTAGTAGGATTTGGGTTTATAATATATTAAGCTGAATATTTTTTTACACTATTATGTGGGTAAATAATTTAATGCACCATGGAAGGACAGTATGGGCTTTGATTAAAGATTTCAAAGTTGAACCCACATTCATATGGCTTTATAAACACACTCTCTTTGTAATAGGTCAATTATGGTTAAACTATCTCCAACCTAAATGTTTTTAAATACCCGACAATTTTTAATAGAATAATATTTAAATCTTTAAATATAACAATAATAAAATGATCTTTAAAATAAAAATTTAAAACATACATATTTTCAAGAGTCATATTAACAACTTTGCAAGATGACAATATTACATTGCTACTTCATTTGAAATTATAAGAATTTTTTTTATAAAACATTTGCATAAAATTTATTTAAAAAAAAAAAAAAAAAAAAAAAAAAATTACACATTCAATGGAATCTCCATTTTAAATGTGTTGTATGTCCACTACAAAGATTTTTTATACCATTTTATGATGAAGCAATACATAAAACTATCATTTTAAGTCCTGTAATTTAATTATAATAAGTCCTTGCAAGATACTCTGAGAAAATAATAATAAAAAATTAAAATAAATAAATAAATAAATATATAATTCTATTTTAAAATCTATGTTAAAATATTGTCCATTGTTTTGTAACTTTTTTCCAAAACAAATCTTGTAAAATTTCTTGATATGTATATTTGTAAATATTATATATAGAAAAAAAATATCAAAAATAATATAAGTATTTTTTTATTTTTTTATTTTTTATTTTTTCTACATATTTTAACATGTGAATTTTGTCATTTAGAATATTTATATTACCAAATGAATTTATAAAAGATGCAATGTTAATTAAATAATATTTGGTACTTTTTTATGCATATAAAATCTAAACAAATATCATGTTGATTGTATATTGGAGCCACAATATCTCTTACATTAATTTATGTATGATTTCATCATTAATATTTCTTATTTGTAGAGTTTTTATGATTTGACATTTATATATAAAGTTAGAAATCTACTTCATTGTATGTACAGAAGAACAAGATTTTATTTTAAAAAAAAATTTAAAATTTAAATTTAAATTTAGATAAATATGGTACAAAATCTTAATTTGTTACCACTGTATAATAATTTTGAAATTAAAATCAATACTTCTACAATAGTTTAAATGAAATCTTGGATGTTTATTTGATTGTTTGTTTGTTTGTTTTTTTTTTTTTTTTTGGTTTTTTCTTATCTTCTATTTGCTATACATGGTGTTTTTAGATTCTTAATTGTCTATGGATTGTGCACCATGTAGTATATAATAATTTTATAATATATCTATATATATATATATATATATATATATTAACTATTTTTTTCAGCTAGCTCATATATATGTAATCATTATTAGATAATTAATCTTTTATTATATTGAATATCTTATTTATCATATTTAAATGTATAGAAGTAATTTCAATTTTTTTTAAAATGTATTGTTGAATTCTTTTACCCATCCTATGCTTACATTGGACAAATATCCTTTGATTTTGTAAAATTTGATATTTAATTAGTTCTAAACAAAATAAATTCCAAAAATAATAATTGGATATTTCAATCACGATAGGTTGGCAATAGACATAATCAAAAGACATGCACTAAATAGAAGAACTCATAGGAAGAAAATTTTAATTCATAAAATATTAATATATGTAAAGAAATTAAGAAATTGAGAAAAAGGCCAAAAATTAAAAAAAACAAGTATCAAGGGAAGTGAGGTCATTGATAGACATAATTAAAATTAACATGCATTAAATATATGAACTTATAGGAGGCAAATTTGAATATCAAAAAGTTTCAATAATTAAACACTATTTATTATAATTAAGAAAAAATATTAAATCAACTAAGATAATTACCTCTAAGACTTGTTAAGACTCCATTTTATGATTTTTTTCCTAATAAGATTCTTACAGCTTATAAGATCTCTTAAATCCTAATAAATACTTAGATAATTGAATAGACTCTCTAATCTTAATATTTTTATATCTAGACAACTTAAAACTTTATTTTTAACAAATCCAACAATTAAAATACATTGTTAGAACTTACATGATGTAGTTGATTTTTTCTTCTCCATATTGCCATGCTCTTGTTTTATCTTAAGTACATTACCAAGTTTTTCTTAGATTAAATGGATCTCTCTTTGATACAACAACGTTGAGTCTTACATGAAGCTTCTAAGTCAATGGCTTTTGAAAGAGACACGTACATAAATATAATAAAGTTTAGTAAAAGTTGCCAACCTGGTATGTGTAAGGATCAACATTCATTATGATCAACCTATGAATAAGCTAAGCTCTTTATATAAGGTCACATGCACAATTGATTGTAATACATTTCAGATGGTTAAAAGGCATAAGTAGCCAAAAATATATCATTTAGTAGCCTTTGATATAGTACTTCTATCCCCTTTTTGGCCACAAAAGAATAAAGGTCTATTTAAAGCTGATAAATATTTCACATTAGATGTTAAAATAGAAAGGCCTATAACTAAATCATCATTTGAAGTTATAATATATAGAACTTATTACATTAGTCTAAAAATATACCTATAGTAAAATATATCCCTACTTATTATCTATCTTAGATAACTCCAAGTTTGATTACTTTCAGCAACATCAATGAAACAACCAAGTACCACATATTGAGTGCAATTAATTATATCTAGATTCTCTACAATTATACTTCTTACTTTTTTTAATTGAATTTTTTAAAATTTTTGCATGATTGTGTTAGGAAAGAAGAACTTGAGAGGTTTAATACCTACAACCATATGTTGACATTGAAACCTTCCATGACAACAATGTTGGTGGCTTACGAATACTTCTTTTGGACAATGAAAAGCTCATTGGCTAATTCATCACCTTGAAGATAAAAAATAGAGATTGTTCTATTAGTAACCAATGAGACGAGGAGGCAATGTGCAAGGTTGGACTTCATTGATTAATACTCATAAAAAAAAATATGGTTTGAATATCTTGTCTTTCATAGCTTTTTTGTAATTATAAATCAAGAGTGAATTCTAAATATAAAAAATATACAATATTATCATGAAGTAAATATATCCATATATAGAAATCTTGCTTAACTTTCTTTTCTTTAAAATTTTATTAAGTTCTTTCTTTCTTCTTACTAATCTAAGTTTTTATATAGTTTTGGAAAAAATTTCTCACTTTCTTTCTTTTTCTTTAGCTAAATTTTTACTTTATCTTTAATCTAAACTTTAACTTTAATTTAGCCTTAAAAACTTCTTTTATTTCTTTTATCTTTTTTCCAATCTTAGATTTTAGTAGATTCACGGTTATATTTGTAGATATAAGGAGTTTTGACTTTGAGGTTGAATTTAGGATTTTATTAAGGATAAATGGAGGTTTGGATGTTAATGGTCGGCTACCATTAATAATGCTAACTTGGAGGATTAGATTTGGTGTTTTTATAACTTTAAACTATTAATTGTTGACTTGGACTTTGAAGACCTTTGCTGTGACTTCTTTGACAAGCTCGGAAGAGAAAAGGACGGGATTTTTTTAGCAAGCCCAAAGAAATATTCAAAAAGAGCTTCTTCTTGGCATGAATTTAGGTGGTCAAAATGCATGATTTGGAGCTTAGATGAGAGAGTTATGCTTGTTTAAACTTAGGCTACTAATATGATATCTATTGTCACTTTTCTGGATATATTAAGAGTTTTAAGATACTACAAAGAAATAAAAAAATTAGGTTAGAAAATAGACTACAAGATAAACATTTTATATCCAAGAATTGATAGAAATGAGTCCAAAATAAGTGAGATATGGCTAGTTAAAACCAGCAAACTAAACTAGGATTTTGAAGAAGTTATTTAAATAGAAGGGTTTGTTTTAAGCTAAAAATTGAGTTTCAAGATGAATTTGATGCTCATTTTTTGTGTACATATCACTTATACTATAAAGACTCTATATCTAAAATCTCATATCAATTGAGACTTTGATTAGAGAGAAATGGCAAATTTTATTCTCAGGCATCTAGGATTTTGACTTTTGAAAGTACCTGATAAGTATTTGGTGATACCAATTGATTGACAATGAATTTGGATCAGAAATTTTGTGTGATGATGATTAAAGATGTAAGTTTTATGCTCCCAAATTTTGAGCTTATTTGAACAGCTAGATCTCAAAATATGAATTTCTAAGTTTCTAGCTTGGATTTGACTTTCAAAAGTATCTGTCAAGGATTTAGTGTTACCAATCGTTTAGCAATGAATTTGGAGTGGAAATTTTGTGTGATGATGATCAAAGATGTAAGTTTTATGCTCTCAAAATTTGAGCTTATTTGAATAATTGGATCTCAAAATATGATTTTTCAAGTTTCCAATTTGATTTTGGCTTTTAAAATCACCTATTAATATTTTGGTGATATCTGACAATTGGTAATGAATTCATGGCTCAAAAATTTGAAGACAATGATCAAAGGTATAAAATTTTTATTCCCAAATTTTGAGCTTATTTAAACAATTGGATCTAAAAATATAAATTTTCAAGTTTCTGGTTTGGTTTTGACTTATAAAATTACTTGCTAATATTTTGATGATATCTGGTGATTGGTAACAAATTCACAATTGAGAATTTTTGTGAAGATGACTAAAAAAGTAAATTTTATATTTTCAAAGTTTGAACTTATTTAAATGGGTGGATTTAGATTTATAAATTTTCAAGCTTCTGGTTTATTGATTTATTACACACATGGTTTTGTAACTATAAAAAGAAAAAAATAAGAAGGATTGTGCATATTGGATCCAACTTGATTGTAAAGAGGGACCTTGCGTCTATCCAAAGTAGACTTTTGCCATGACAATGTAGTACAAAGAGCCATTTATTACCACATTGGACGATGCAATGAATTTCATGGTGCTCTAGAGTAGATACAATGTCCAACCTATTGAGCCACTTGGTCCATCCATAGACTAAGTATTCAATGATAGGGATATTGGAAACCCTCTTATAAATATGTTATATTTAATATCAATAAAGCTTGAAGATGAGAACTATAATTGAACAAATATAGAAGATGACTTGCTCAATCAATCATATAGAACCAGTGAAAGTAATTAGGATAATACTAAATAATATGATAGTAGTAACATCTCATATCCAAACCGACCATTTTGAAGAGGCAAGCAATGTAATATTTTTCACAATGACCTAAGCTTCTTCAAAAAGGCCTAAATTTTAGTTTGTCTCCTAAATAAACCATTTGATGAGGAGAACCTTAGAGTCCCTCATATAGAGATTATATTTTTATGAAAAAGAAACATGCAAATGATATCATTCACGTAGCTACTAACACAAATAAGATTGGAAAGGAGTTCATTCCTCTTAAAAATTATTATTTAGTGCTTTAAGGATGCTTGATCTTGTAGATGAGATTTTAGGCTTGGCAAAGTATCAAAGGATTCCTATTGTCATATTAAACAATATAAGTTCATTTGAAGTAGTGAATCCAAATTCAAAATAAAAACATCAAATATGGATGTTTAAAATATTAGCTCTATGAGGAAGTGCAAATATAAATCTAATCAAACATTCACTTGGAATGATACATTAGTATTAAAATACAAAGTTTATATTAGTACATTTGAAGATTGTAGAGATATTGCACATATAATTTAAGATCAATTACACTTGATTTTTAAAAGAGAGAAGAAATTCATTATACTTAGTAACTACAATGTCTGTAAGAATGAATGGTATATAATACATGGCATATTTAGAGTGACATATTATACATACAAGACCACCGTGATTGAAGAATAGGTAAATTAAATCCACAAAAATATAAGAATTACTCAACCATTACAATACACTATCTAGGCCAAGGCAAACTTCATGACTATAATCAATGAGAATGTTAATTGCATGTCCAATGAATTCAAAAATATTAATAAGAAACAAATGAATAATCTTTTTGTATTGTGGTGCACACTCAATTGAGATCATATACAAGACATAAGTAACTTAGTAAGTCATTGGTTGTTTCTCTCTTGTTTATTATTCACAATTTTTTTGAGCTTTGAATCTATATTCAACTACAATGTTTGTCTTGGCAGACCATTGACATGTCTTTTAATTTGATACTCTATTCTCTTCTTTAATAAAGTACAAAATGTCTTGTGAAGCATGTTTCTTAGTCTACAGTGAGTATGATGAAGAACAAGCTATTCAAGAATATGAAAGTAAAGCCACTTAGCAAGAATATCTCAAGATATATAGAGCATAATTTTTTTCAAGACTTCATATCAAGATATTGACGGGGTTGCAAAGAACATGCTAATTTAATAAACAATACAATCATCTATATCAACTATTAAAATAATTATTGTTGACTCTATTATAGATACAATTTAAATGCCATAGAGAATCATATAAAATTTATGTATATTATTCATGACAAGATAGATTATATAAAGTCTGTAATTCCACAAATACAAAGGTAATATTTGGACTTGGACAAATCTCTATCTTAATAGTGGATATGTTCACACATGGCCACAGTGATGGTGCCTATGTTTACTACTCCATAACATTCTGCCTTGGAAATTCAAATTTTATTATTTCTTTTATTTGTCAAATTCTATAAATTTTAGAAAGATCGTCCATTAAAAATTCAAAAGAGCTCTTCACAACATTTTCGTATTGTGGTTTGGCTATCATATGAAAATAATATATATATATATATATATATATATATATATTAAAAAGAGATTTTTAATATCAAAAAGAATAGTTAGGCCATCCATGTGGATGAATGGAGGTGTATGATAGAAATCTCTATTCCTATTGGCCAAAAGTCATGTCCAATGGACTTAAAGGAGATTATTTGAGGCATTATTAGGAATTAGGATTTTTTTTAAAGGCATTTGAATATTGGATGTTAGTGTTAAGAAGTTTAGATTTTTGGCTATGGTTTTGGTATAAAAACAGAATAATTTTGAATCTTTATGAAGAAAATATAGGTGCTTAAAATCAAGGTGTTGAATTTGTAGCTACTATCACTCTTTAGGATATATCTTACGTATACAAAGAACAATAAAGGATTGGCAATTGGAGTTGGAAAAAGAATTTTCTTGGCTATATTTTATATATATATAATTCAATGAACTATAAAATAAGATAAAGGAGATATTGGGAGTTGAAGTCAGTACTTGCAATCTAAAGGCAGTAAGTAACCTATTTAATTAATAGTTGTATTTTGAACTATATCTTAAGCAATTTGATAAAGTTTTGGCTCAAAATTTTTTAGAAGTGTGTATTTTGATATTACCAAGCAAGATAAAAAAAAAAAAAAAAAAAAAAAAAAAAAAAAAAATTGCCATTAGGATTTTGGATTTTTGAGATATAAAGAAAGCAGTAGTCAGATGTCTATAAATTAGGATTTTAAGCACTTACTAGGATTTTTGAAATATCACACAATCAAAAGCAAGTCTATAGTTGATTTTTCTTGTGATAAAACTAAAGGATATAAGCTAAATTTTAGACTAATTTGACAAAAATTAAATAGTTGGATCAAGAATTATTGGATCTAAAAGTTCAAGAAGAAATCAATCTTTTATAAGTGAACAATATATTGAAGGATTTTGTTATAATTTAAAAATTTTGTACAAATTAAAGGGCTTTTTTGGAAGCTAAGACTTCATGGAGGTAAAAAGATAGATATATAAAACTATGATAATATTTTTGATATAAAGATAAATTTATAAAAAAAATTATGAATTTTTTAAATGCCATAGAAAAATACCATGTACAAACCTATTTAAATATAAGATATTTTTATTAATATAATAATTTTTTAATATCATTATATTTATTTTTTCTTCTTATTAAAGATAAAAAATTTAACAAAGCTTTATTAATAAGTTATAAATAAACTCTCTATAATTAGGTATCCAATATATCCTTAGATTAAAAATCACACCATATGATAAATCTTTCTTAAAACTCGTTCTTTAAGGCACTGTTCTTTAGAAGGTTTAGATGTTCAACCTATATTTTTGTAGCCTCTAGCAACAAGATTCACCTCCACTTTGTAAAAAATCAGCTATTTCTTTGCCAAAGAAGCTATTCCTTTAGCTTGACAATTTTGCTAAGAATAACAAAAATTGCTATATCATGGCTTTTTATTCATTGCTCGCAATCAAAAAGATCTTCAAGTAAGTGACAATTGAATTCTTAATAGTTAGCCACATTTATAAAGACATTGATGTGTATTTCAGCTATCTATTTAAGTTATTGAAGATGAAGAATACTTATGTTTTAGTGGATCTAATGAAAGCTTTTATAGACTTTCAAAAACAATTTCATTTATTTCCAAGCTTGTACAAGAGGTTCCTGATTTTAAGAAGTTCCTTGTGGACTATCAATACAATGGTGTAAATAAGTTTACTAGAATAAGAAGTATGTATTTTTTTAAGTTCTACATTGAAAAGGAGGGCAAAGATAAGAGCTGGCTGATTATGCATTATAAATTTTATTTGATAATTTAAATCATATGAATTATTTTTTTCAATTAATTCCATAATATTTTGTTAACTATAATTTTATTTTTTTGTTCTATTTGTTGGCAAACAATAGATAAACTTCTATCTATTTCTTTTTTTATTTCCAAAAATAACCTATAAATTAATTATAATTACCACCCAACCTAATAGTTAAATTATGGAGAGTAAACGATGAGGGCACTTCTAAGTTACTTGAGCATGTCCATGCTCTTATCCTTCTTCAACTATTATAAGATAATATCACCATTAATTCTACCAAGAAGAATTTTATAAAAAAAAAAAAAAAAAAAAAAAAAAACTTATACAAGTATGCAAATGTTTAATAAAATAAAGTTTTATTCAATAAGGTATTGCAAAGTATATCGAGCTTTGGAAATCAATGATGGAAAGAGATGCAATGTATACCAAAGACATGTCAGATTATATTCGATACTAGGATTGCATCTATTTACAGATTACAAGTCTAATTTTGAATATTTCATCAACACTTCAAGTGGAATTTTGGCCAACAATTAACTACTAGAAAGACCATGCCTATGGAATATCTTCTAGCATTGGAACTCAAGTTACTCTTGACACAACTTTGAAAAATGATCTAAAACCTTACATGTATTATAATCTTGTAAAGAAGTGGCCAAAGCCATGCTTCAATTCCTACAAAGATGTTCTTTTTGGAGACTTTGTGCTATACCAATCTTATGACAAACATTCCATCTCTATGTAGGTGGGATGCACCTTAATATTTGATTTAAAGGTTGGTTGTAACTATAGAACGTTTATAGTTGAGTGGTGGACACCAATATGTTTTAAAAAAAAAAATTGAATACACTTGTAGGAAAGGAGTGCTGGATTAGACAATAGACACTAGAGCTTACTCATCTTTAAAAAAATCAACATTACTACCTTCTTGTACTCTCGTAGAATGCCCTCACATAAGATAAAAGGGCATCCAAAGAAGCATCCAATCTCAATATCCCATTGTAACACAACTATAGGATAAAAGAGCAAAAAAAGACATATATTATAGAGGAGCTTAATTGAAGAATTAGTAATAAAATTATTTTTAAAAATATAAATAAAAGATATGAAGTTAGTAAAAATATTTAATTTTAATATTATCTTTTTATAATAATGGCTTTTATTTACTTTGTAGGATCATAAACAAGACAAAACAAAGTAGATTAGTAAAAATAATATTTTATACATCTTTAGATCAAAGTAAAAGATAGTTCCAACAAAACTTATCTAAGAAAATATTGGATTGATACTCAAGGAAGGTTGGTTGTAAATCAAGGTCAAAATCAGACTCCAAAGCATAAAATTATGTACTTATAGTAGATCAAAGATTCTTTGGTTGATCAAAAAACAAGGTTAGAAAGTAGACTTGATAAGATTTTCTTTTAGCATTGGTTTTAAGGTTTTTAAGTTTGTAATGACTTTACAAGAGCTACGCAAAGTTAAGGTTCTATTTGAGTGACTCTAGATGTTAAAAAATAAAGTAGGTTTATATTTTAGAGAATTTTGTGAGTATTATAGTAGATCTACAAGTAAAAATTTATGGATTTATAAATACAATTGTGTTGAATGTTTGTTGTCAATTTTAGCTTAATCATACAATAAATCAAAGATTATTAGAATTTAAGTGGATTAGGATCTCAAAAATTAGATTTTAAGGATTAATGAAGATTTTATGATTGTTAGTTAAATTATAATGATGTGAGGGTAAAATTCCACCTTCAATCCAAATTACAAAATGGCCTCATTTAAGAGTTACTTGTAATTGGTGGTGTGAAATAAAGGAAGCAAATAGCAAAAAGAATAAGAAAAACAACTACAAAATAAGTGAAGTAAATGGTATCAAGCAAGTGCACAAATCAAAACTATATCACACTCTATTCATTATATTTTTATTTAGTAAAAAATAAAAGTAAAAAATAAAAATTATATTTTTAAATAGATTATTTTATTTTATTTTTCTAATGATATAAAAAACATATAAATCCAAGTTATATGAATAAGTTATAATAGTTCAAAAATAGAAGATAAATAATAAAAAAATTAAATAAAAAAAAATTATCTCAAGAATAACTTGCTTAAGAGATTATGAATATTAGAGACTCACAAAATACTCACAAAATCTCTTAATATTCATAATCTCATAAAGACTCATCAAGTCTCATAAGTAGTATATAAGGGTGTCTTAGACAGGCCACAAGGCCTTAGTCTTATCTTCCTACCTATATCGAAGGTGCCACAATCCATATGGGATTTGTGCACCTTCTTTTCTACAAGGACTATATTATGTGTTAATCCTCCTATTTTCTATTAGTAAAATTCATTAATTTTTATTTTTGACTTCACCATGGTATTAAAAAATACCCAATTAGCCTAGAAACCTTGTATGGCCTTCAAATCTTGCTCCATTTCTTCATAATAGCTCCCAAGGTGGTAAAACTCATTCTTACCAAAGTCTTAGAAATTGTTCTTAAAATTCCTAAAAAATTCTAAATAAATTCTAAATAAATTCAAAAAATCTTATAATATTTTTAAAATAATAATGTCAATTTAATACTATCTTATTCTACCTTGGTGATTTTTTATAATAATAAAATCAATTTAAATCAACTAAAAATACTATTTTTTATAATAATAATTAAAAAGACATGAGATTTATTTTTTATACTTCTTTTACCTACTAAGTAACATTTATATATTTTTAACAAGTAGTACATAGAGATAGAAGGCCAATATAGACACTGGTCTCAATAACTAAATACTAATTCTTAAAATTAAAAAAAAAAATACTAAATCAACTAAGATAATTGCCTCTAAGACTTATTAAGATTCCATTTCTTTCTCACAAATATTTTTCTCCTTTATTTAGCATCTTCTAAAAACATCTTTACTTTATAATTATAATTTTGGCACTCTAAATATATTATTTTATCCTAAAATAAGTAATGAGTCAATTTGATGATTTACAAATGGTTTATTTTTTAGCTAATAGCTGACTTAGTTTTTAACATTTTTGTAAAATTTTAGAATATATGAATAATGCAAAAAGAAGCTATTGATGTTAGAAGATTGACGTCAAGATTGGAAAAGGAGGACGACCACCATCCATGTAGATTAGGAGCTTTTCTTCCAATTTGTAATTTCAAATCCCTTCAAATTTGATATTCTTATTTTTAATTGATAAATCAAGAAGTGGTTAAATTTTGAGTGAAGATCAACAGTTAATTTAATAATTATAGATATTTTAAATCTATTATAGGATTTGACTAGGATTTTGTTAAAATTTACGTAAGATTTTATTAGGATTTTATTAGAATTTGATTAAATTTTGGTTAAGATTTGATTACGATTTTGTTAAGGCTTACTTACGATTTTTTTAAGATTTCTATAAGGTTGATTAAGATTTGATTAGAATTTACTTAGAATATCTTTATAATTTTATTAAAATTGATTAGAATTTGATTATGACTTATTTAGTATATTTTTAAGATTTCACTAGGATTATCAAAGTTTTATTAGCATTTGATTGAGATTTGATTAAAAATTAATTAAGATTTTATTAGAATTTATTTAAAATTTGATTAAAATTCAATTAGATTTTATTTAGGACTTTTTTAGAATTGACCAAGATTTTATTAGGATTTCTTTAAGGTTTCTTTCTGATTTCTTTTTAAAAAAATTAAAAATCTTATGATTTTTTTAGAGATTCTTTAAAATTCTTTAAAATTTCTTTAAAATTTCTTTATGATTCTCTTAGAATTTTTAAAGATTACTTTAGAATTTGATTAAGATTTAAGATTTATTTAGGATTTATTTAGGATTTTCTTAGAGTTGTTAAATTCTTGATCAGTTGCAAAATGCAAATTTACCTTCCACAACTAAGTACCCAATACATTCTCAAATAAGACAACATGTAATACTACACCATAGGCATCAATTGTAATGGCTTTAGTTAATCTAGTCATTTGGGACAAAGTGGGCATCAACTCAAAGGATTGACAAGTAGAGCTCGTCATGCCTACGAGTCAAGAAACTCTATTAATAACCTATTGATG
This sequence comes from Physcomitrellopsis africana, assembly GCA_036785485.1. Taxonomy (NCBI): domain Eukaryota; kingdom Viridiplantae; phylum Streptophyta; class Bryopsida; order Funariales; family Funariaceae; genus Physcomitrellopsis; species Physcomitrellopsis africana. The sequence continues at coordinate 352,086 of JAWRVF010000077.1, read as the reverse complement.
CCTATCATAGGTGGTGAAAAGTCACTATACATTACAAACTTATTCACAAACTGATACAAACTTTTGTATCGCATCTTTTTAGTCATTGTTTCAATTTAGTAGGAATGGCCATTGTATAATTGTTTACATATGAATTCTACACTCTTTATCGCTTACTAAGTAATAGAGTATGAAATGAGTCTGTATTATTACTATAATATGTACAATTGTTTCTTGTGAATACCTCTCTTCAAACTACATTTAATAAAACCTTACATTATATGATAGTTCCATCTAATGTATGTTAATATTCAAAATATACCTTGGTATCTATTGCACAAGACTTGTAAGACTTGTTACTTATGTTTGGAGATTTTTATAGATAATGGACTTCAACTACATAAAGATGCAATACTTGTATTATATATGGAAATTGTATATGTGCTTTCCTACTTAGTATTGGTGGATAGCTGAGTCATTTTAGAAATATAGATCTATTATATATCTTTGGTTTTATCTACAATTGAGCAAATTGTCCATAATTACTTAAATATTAGTTTAAAGAAGTTTTATCAATACTTTAATCTTCTTAAATTATATTCTATATAAATCTATTTTATTTTATATCAACCATTTTTATCCAAAACTTGGATGATTCCATATATTATGAGATTAGCTTATGCATTGTGCAACTACATTCCATCATTTGTTGCTTGACAAATCATATTCCAATTGTGTGTGTATTTTGTATATTATAAGTCTTCTAATAAATACCAAAATAAAGACCAGCAATTAAATAATTCTCTTGTGATTGGCAATATCTAGTACTCTATTTATTTTGTTAATTGCTGCAAATTTGTCTATAAGCAATCATTTACTTATTAAAAAAAATTATATAGATTATTGTTGCTAACTTTTAAAATAACAAACAACACCACAATATTAAATTATAATATTAATATCAACATCATTGTCTTTTTGAATCTATAATATCTTGAAATTCATATTTTTTATTATTATTATAGTTTATTATTTCTTATATTCCAATGTCCAACTTTATAAGATTATTTCATCAGTTAATATCTAAATCTTAGTCCAATCAACAAAGATTACAATAAAAATTTATCTTAAATGTCTATCCGATTATTTCTATTATAAGTTCCAATAATGATATCAATTATATCAGTTTATTGTCTTTAATCATGTATGTAGAAAGTTGATAGTCTACAATGTTTACAATGTAGGAGTGAAGTATTCATATTCACTCCTGCATTAGACACTATTAATATGGTAAACATCTCAAAATGAGCTCATTTTTTTTATGCTTCAAAAACACCTCTATAATAACTCCCTTTCTATATAAGCCAATTCTTCATGTACATGAGATCTTAAATTTAATTCCATAAGAACTTTATTTGAAGTATATGTAATCCCTTAATTATAAGAAGACTTGTTTCTGTGCACCTTGGCTTGTTTTATAGATATATATATATATGTATTTTTTTTTTAATTTAAATTTTACATTTAGTTTATCTATATAATATTAGCAAGATTTATTTGATGAGTTGTCTATAATGCGATAAGACATAGATTGATATTAATTTAAGGATGTGATGCAAAAAAATTACTAATTTTTTAGACTACTTTTATATTGGATCTTAAAAGCAAGAATAACTATGATTAAATAAAATTTTATAATATAAAGAGTATTGCTAATGCCACCACAATTTTTGCTATTGCCAACCATCCACCACATGTCATCATAGTTTTTGCTACTACCACCACAATCCACTACCTACTTGACATTTTTCTTATATTTTTTTAATTCCAATCAAAAATTCTATTCATGTTTCCAATCTGTTTTTTTGTTTTTTTATTTTTTTTTCAAATTATATAAAAAATAAATTTAATAAGTTGTGGTGGCAATAGCAAAAATTGTGATGACATTAGCAACACCCTCTATATATATATATATATATATACACATATATTCCCTATATTCCACCATTTACAATGTGAGACTAATTCAATACTATTCCATTCCAAGCCAATTATTGCAATTGACCACACAATAACTGCCTTCATCAGCATTTTGAAATGCCTCTTACCAGACGTACAAAGGTATAGTAGAAATTCCCCAAGAATGTCTCTAACCTCCGCCTCAGCAAATGGGACACAAAGGGCAGCACATTAGAGTAAGATCTGAACAAGACAAAAGCAAGTACTGGTGAAGTATAGACGATGTATTTTCTTTCGTTCACTGCATTAACAGAATGGATCAGTAAACTTGACCCAGAGGAACACAATGTGATCCTCAAGTACTACAGAAATTCTGTCCATTAGCCTACAAGCCTTGATTGCAAGTAATCTCAACCTGCAAGTGAGCAAAATTTGCAATAAAAAAACCAATTCTGTATAACGCCAAGGTAGCCAACAGTATCTTACGCGGGCGGGACTGCCCGTGCTTTGTACAAACAGATGTAAGCCATATGCCAATCACCTCCCCCTGATAGATTTGTAATATTCTCCTCCTTCTGCAAAATTGGTTGATCGTCATCAAACTCTATCCATTTTCCATTATCTTGCTTAACCCAGGAAACATAATGACCTGAATCAGCGCTACGTCCTTTATGTGTCAGCACTGCAACGAGATCATATACTCCGGAGACTTCCGTAGAAGCTCCACTTCCATCCGATTTTGCGGTTGAAGAAGTTGCTGAACCATCAATATCCATATCATGTTCTTTTAGTTCGCTCAAGGTTGATGTCTCGAGCGACTTCACCCCTTCTGCACCCACTTTCCCCTTTCCATCCTTCTTCAGACCAGCTTTAACTTCCTCAGCAGCAAATTGCCTCTTACGGGGTTCAACCAGTCTCTCTTTAAGCTCCTCTGTGCAGAAATCTAACACATCTAAAACCAGTGGATAACCCACCTTCCGCAGGATCTTAGCTTTCTGATTAGATTCTCTTTTCCAGAAAAACCGCACGAACTGTATTGTTAGATATTGGGGAAGCTTCTGAATATGAGACTCTTTAATAAACAGAGCACTCCGTCCAAGCAGTGGTGAAGTCTTCTCAAGCTCCCCTTTCAAACCATGCTTCAAACCCTCGTGCAAATGATTGACTTCTTGTGAGATATGGCACTTCAAACTGAACACCGTTTCATTCTCCGAACTTGCCTCAGAACTTTCTGCACACTTCAATGTATTTTGTAACTCAATACCAAACAACTCCTGCACTAGAGGTGCTGATAACTGCTTGTGAATAGACGAGCTTTTCAACCCCTGTGACAAAACGTATATTAGCTGTGTCCAGCATTCCTCCGCGTCTTGTTGCATGTAGACGCCTTGATTTGTCTGTTGACCGAATTGAGGATACCTGCCAATAACATTAATAGAATATATTAAAATAAGCGTACGTACTCTACATCTAGCAACAGGGGTTAACCAGTAGCAGAACCAGTGTACACTCAATGCAAGCACGATCACCAAAACGAGCAATGGAGATTCAGGACCTATGGGCCAAAACAGCAATTCCATAAAAGATAATAGCATTTTAATCGAACCGTACACCTAGAAGTTTTGATCCTTGAAGGAACGGATTCCAGATAATCTAAATTACGAAGTGATCAATCCTAGATTACCAATCACAAATTCCAGGCCTTTAAGAGAACGATTCTCAATTAAGGATCGGAATGGATTATAATACCATCATCAAATAATTAAAATGAAATAAAAATTAGCACTATTCTTACAGTACACACAAACCTCAGTCCAAGAGCGAGAATATTTGTAAATTCCTCAGCGGCACACTGCACAAGAAATTAAGAAAGTGGTAGGAAAGAGGAAAAGAATCGCACTTGTCTCGTAGCACAGTGAGGAACCGATATGGCGCCACAGGTCGAGCGCTATTATCCAGCTCATTAAACAAATCGCGTGTAGCCACGGTTAGGGTATGCGACAGGGGATCCACAATGTTGGCGCCCGCGGCAGAGTAGCCTCGCAAAGCGTCCCTGAGCTCTGGCACTGAGTGTAAGCACTGCACCGTGGAGTTCATGTAACAAGTATTCCCCAAATTGACAAGCCCGGCCGTATGGCCAAGCACAGCCGCACCCTGCTCCTTCTCCGGCAGATCTTCGGCAAAAACGGGCACCTCAGCAGGCGCTTGCGGGATCGCATCAGCGGTGCCTATGAGCATCAACCGCTGGCCTTCCTTCAACCCCAGCTTATGCAAGTCCGCATCATCCTTCAGCAAACCACCCTTAACCATAATCTTCTGCCTCTCCGGATGCACGCCGGTAAGATCATACAGCTGACACTTGAACACATACCCTGGCTGGTCGAGGTCAATCTCCACGGCGGGGAAGACCTCCTTCTGCCATTTGACGCTCACCGTCGGCATGTCGCCAACCCTACCAATACCGATATGCTACAGAACAACACACCGTGCTGCAACCGATCGCGAGGGGGAACACAACACCGCAAACACGAATAGCTAACCCTAAAACAAGAGAGGTTGAAAAAACACCACAAGGGGAAGAGTAAGAGTCTACGACAGAGGCTCTTTTGGTGAAGGATTAATCCTGATGGAGCCTCAACGATGGAGACGAGGGATGAGGAGCAGCCCGGATGGACGTTATCGAGGTTGTCTCGATGCTCGCGGTGCTTCTTGTGCTGCGACGACAACTCGTTTTTTGCGCTGTCTTGCTTGCTTGCTTGCTTGCTTGCTTGCTTCCTCCGCGATCTCCTCACTGACCCGTCCCCCGCAAATGTGGGGACGGGTCGGGCGCGACCCGCCCGGGAGAGGATGCTTCTCTGCTTTATCAGTTAGATTATGTGTGACTATGTCAAGTTTGATGATAATTGCACTTTTAACTTTTTTGATCATTGTAGTAAAAAATTGAAGTGAGAATTGAGTGTGAGCTACCATTCTACACGGAAGATCCTACATTGGTATCTTATTTATACACATTTTGACCTATTGTTATCTTTTTTATCTATTTCTCATGCAAATGTATAGGATAAGTTGCATTTATTAAGGGATATTCAATTGATCATTATATTTAAATATTATTAATAGCAATTTCATGACTTTTCACCATTGTTGTGTTATTTAGACTTTTTAAAAATAAATTATTTTTAAGATATACAAATTTTTTTAGTTATAACATTATTTTCCAGAAGAAAAACCAAGGAGATAAGGATTTTTTTAAAATAAGCTGGTAATTCAACTAAAGTAGTTCTCAAATTCTTATTTCTTGTATTATTATCAAATGTTATTGTCTGTGTATGTGTTCTTTTCTTTTATTTTATTTTCTTTTCCTTGTTTGTTTAATTTTTTAAGTGTTAACATCAAGTTAAAATATATTGTAAAGCATAGTTCTTAAATAAAAATTATATATTCTATGTAATTTATTCACAAATAAAAGTTTTAAATTAAAAAACTAAAAAAAAAATTGAATTCTACTATTACAAAATACCAACATAATTATTTGAAATTAATATATACATATATATATATATATATATATATAAAAATATATATATAACTATTATAAAATAAATACTATTTAAAATAATTCAACTCTATATTGTTTTGATAATAAACTTCATGATGCATTCTTAAAAATTATACTTTAAAACATATTGCTAACAATCTATATGTATAGCAAATGTATATGTAAATAACTATATGAACTTATATATATATATATATATATATATATACCATTAGTTGAATCTAAATAATAATGTATATTTTGAAATATTTTATAATGGTTGTAATAATAAAAATAAAATATATATACAATATCTTTTAAATATTTTTTGATAAGATAAAGAATTATTAATTTTTTTAAAAATCTTAATTTTGATATAAACTAGTTCTAAAAACATCTCAAAAATCAAAACCATAAGATTTATGTAATATTATTTTACTTTAATTTTAAATTTTTTTATAATTATTTTTATATTTTATATTTTTTAATATATATATTTTTATATTATATTATTTTATTTAGTAATATATACTATTAATAAAATATACTTAAATTTTTATAGACTAAATTTTTTATATTATAATTTATTACTATATTATGTATTATTATACATTCATAACTTATTTTAAGATATTATTCTTAAAACAAAGCAAGTCTTTCCAATGTTAGTACGTATAAAAAGAAGTAATGCTTTTAGCATATTTGTAGCCATAATGTCATCAAATGATGTCACAAAAACCAATATATTAATTAAAAAAAACTAATAACAAATTATTGTATCTTATAATATTGATAAAAAAATTATTAATTTTAAAAAGCTCAATTGATATTTTTTACTTATTTTAAATTTAATAAAATATTATAGCTTATTTTTAGAAATTTTTGGAGACTTCAAATGTAGAAAGTTGTTAGAGTATTTTTTTTAATCTTGTAACACTTATTCTTGAAGCAAAGATTCCACATTATTAATCTTGTAGACTTCTTTAATCTATACTTATTCTCAAGCAACCTTAGTCATTTGTATTAATGGATTTTATTATAGATCTTCTATTCTCAAATTATTATAATTTATTTATTTGATGGCGGATTATCTAACTAAAATAGCACATTTTGTCTCTTGTACAAAAACTATTGCTTGTGAAGAAACAACTATTTTTTTAAAATATTATTTATTGATATCATAGACTTTTATATAATATTATATTTGATATAAGACCATAGTTTATACCAAGGTTTTAGAAGATATTTTTCAATATATTAAAGATTAATATCAAATCATCTTCAACTTTTCATTTTCAAATTGATAAGCAAATGGAATGTATGAATCAAGTATTGAAACATTATTTGTAATGTATTATCAACAATTACAAAGACAATTGCATAACTTTCTTCTTATTAATAGAATTTTATAATAATATAATATATTTTTCTATTTAAAAATATTATTTTTTATCAATTATAGTCATCATCTATAATTTAATATTAATAACTTTTTAAAATTTAGAATCCAATAGTAAAAGATTTAAGACAAAAAATAGTTGAGCTTTATATGACAACAAAAATACACCTCAAGGTGGCTTAAGAACAATATCTATTTAAAATTGGTAATAAGATATAATTACTTTGTTGTAATATCAAGACTAATTGACCTTATGCCAAGTTGGATTATTGAAGGCTTAATATATTTAATAATAATAATAAAAAAAAAAAATCAACTTACATATTAATTAAAATTATTAAAGTTAGTAAAGATTCATTTTATATTCTATGTATTTTTTTTATTGAGCCTCATATTACAATGAATATATTAAGAAAAAGTAATTACCACCATTTCTTATTAATTATAGATAACAATAAGAATTTAAAATAGAAGAAGTCTTGGATTTCAAGCAATGCTAAAATAAATTAAAATATCTTTTATATTGGTATGGATATAAAATTAGTGAATATATTTGGAAGCTATTTAAGAATCTTACAAATGCATTAGAATTTTTTTCTTAATTTTTTTATCACCAATATCTATTTAAACCAAGGATCAACCATTAATAATTAGATGGTATAAATTAAGATGAAATAAGTTTAAGATTCAATTCTTAAAACTATTTTGCAACATAGAACCAACAATTGGCAAATTCATCTAAAATATTATTATTTATAATTTTTTAAGATAAAGCACTTATTATATTGGAATCAAGGTGAAGATTCTTAAGAGAGACATGTCTTTTCTCAAATAGATAGTAAGATATAGCGTGTATAGTATCACAATTTTAGAAGAGACTCTTTATACTTAGTGATACTACTGGAGGTGGGTACTACATTTGATAGCATGCAAAATTTGTTGTTAAAAAATAGTTATAAATGCTTCAACAATGATCAAATAATTGGGTGGTCTTCTTGCCTTAGTGTAAAACATTATTAATGGTTGAGGGGACCTATCTATCACCTTTGTACAAAATATAGATTAGAATTTGTTGCTAATAACATTTGATAAATCTTTGATTTTATCAACTTATAAAACAACTTGATTGCTCTTTGTAGAACTTGTCCCCTAGAAGAGAAGAAGAAAGAATATAATAGATGCTTATATTATTTAAGTAAATAAAAATAAATAAAAGTAGGTAGAAACATGTTAAATAGATAATATCTTCTTTAAGAATATATATATAAATTATTTGATATTGTAGTTTTTATTTTTGATATACATGGTTTTGAGTTAAATGTGCATTTTACACAGCAAAAGATATTCAAATGATTATTTAACTTCTCTCATTATACTCTATGATTGAGTTTGACACCAGTTGGTTTATTTCGTTCTAAAATCAAACAAAAGACGCAAATGATACCGAATCCAACATCTCAAAGGAACCCAATCTTATCACTCATCCATTCTTATCACCCATCCATACTCCACGAATATGGATGAAATATACAATCCATCTACGACTATTCATTCATACATCCGGGCACGGGCTGGACAGTGTCTGCTGCGGTATTCATACAGAGAGACGCCTTCATCACGCAGCGATGGCGAAACCTGGTGCTTAGCCCGTTTATCCTCCCCGTGCAATCGTTAGCGACCAATTCATTCCTGCTTATCAACTAGTTCAACATGCGACGATTCTAATGATACCCATTTGTGGAGGTGATTTCTGATTTCGTTTAGTTCGACGAGCAGTTTCTGTTTTGTGGTGGAGTTCAGGGTTTTTTTTTTTTTTTTTCGTTTTTCGCGTGGATCGGTACGAGCAAAACATAGTGGAGATCTGTAAATCACCGTCAGCACCATTAGTTGCAGCAAGATGGTAGTCGCTGCGTATAGCAGCGGTACCTCCAAGGTATGTCTTGATTTGTCACACACACACACCCCTTTTTTTTTTTTTTTTTTTTTTTTTTTCTCGTTATATTGGTGGGTAATCCCGTTGACGGGCTCAACTTGGAAATGCCAAGCATGGTTTGGCACTACTCCTAGTTGTCATCGGGCTCAATGGAGAAGAGTTCAGATGATCGGTGATGGATCTAGCTGATTGCAAGTATTGGGTGTGATTGGCAGCAATTGGAGACGCTTCGGAAGAAAGTTCACGAGGGGAACTACTATGAAGCTCAGCAAATGTACAAGGCGGTTCATTCCAGGTAGTGCACGCACTCGAATCGGGTGTTTTCATGCTGCAAATTCATTGAGGGTATTGTCTGGGTTGGACTCAGTTGTAGTGCTATGTCGTGCTAGGTTTTTGGTAATTTAATTCCGGAGTACGTCTCCCTCTTCTTCTCGCATTGGTCAACCGTTTTAACATTCGAGTGTTTAATTCCCTGGAGAGCATAAACCGTCGCGAATTTACATTGCTTCAGACCGATGGTGGATATTGGTTGGTTTGTATCCGAGAATTTGTAAATTCAAGCCTATCAATTCATAATTTGCTTATTTGGAAAATGTTGGTGTCCCCTTGGTTTCAATTTTTCGTTATTTTGAGGTCTGAATAACAGCTTCTTAGATCTGATCTGACGACATGTTAACTCAAACTTTTGAGTGATTGTGTAAGTCCTTGTCATGACTTTCCGACTAATGTAGTAGGTTCGTCGCTGTGGATGCTGCTAGATACATGCACGCAAAGAAGTACAAGGAGGCCAGTGAACTCTTGAACTCTGGAGCCGTGGCAATGCTTAAGCATGGGGAGGTACCCATCTGCCTCTGAGTTCCAAATTGTGGTGTATATTGAGTCAAACATGTCATTTACGGAACGATTTTGTTGGTAAAATTGACGTATCATCTGCTGAAATTTAGTTGATCATATTGGCATTACGTAACCAATTGGATTTTTGTTTAGAGGAGCCAAAAGATGATGTACAGAGTTTTGTCATTGGTTATCCATTTGCAGGTCACATGTGGGACAGAGCTTGCTCTGCTTTTGATCCAGACGTTCCATGTAGCCAAAACACCTTTCGATAGTTCTACATTGGGTGTGTATTTATCTTTATTCTTAAGTAGTTATTTCAAAGATCAAGTAAATAAAGTTTTAAGTGCATTTCCAATAAGGTTTTGAATTTTTTTACCTTGCCAGCTTGCTGCATGTACGTCTACCGTATAATTGGTTGTATTCCATACATGTGGCGCTTCGTTTCAATAAGCTGAACTTTGCATTTCGTACTGCTTTTTAAGAAACTCCCAAGTCATTCTTTTGTTTTACTTTCGACCAGATCAAATAAGAGAAATTTATCGTGCATATCCACGGGCGTCAAGCACAGATCAAAAGAAACCAGGTGACAATGGGGCGAGTTACTCAGACACAGAACCTTCTGAGGCCGCAGTCATTGCAAGGACTCGTGTTGAGGGATGCACATCGGTCTTGCGGGCAGCTCTTAAGTACAGCTTCTTGCTTTCGCCAATATTTTTCACTAGTTTTATTTTCATTTTTGGTTTTAAACAACAATCTATTTCGTTCCTCTTCAAGTCATCTTTTGCATTATTGCTTGCTGACATTATTGTTTATCATTCCCTTATGCAGGTGGTCGATTGAAACTGGAGGCTTTTCCAGAGGTGCCCCTGAGTTGCATGACATGCTTGGCGAATACATTTGGACTGAAGCTCCCACTCCTGTAAGCATACTACGTAAAGACCTTATGAGTTCTACTCGTCGGTACTTGTGAACAATCTTTTCGTATTCTTCAGCAGCGAGCAAGGTTATGTGTATGCTTAAATTGTATACTTTTTCGGTTTAAAAATCATATAGAGTCATTTGAAACTCGATTGATACCCCTAGGTCATCCAGCTCACAGAAAGTATTAAATGTAGTTACTAGTGCTGAGAAGGTAGTTTGAATTTCACACTGTGCATATTCAGCTATAAATTTTCCGTATTTTGTTCTGCTCCAATAGGGTTGATGTACGAAGACATGAACTGTGAAGTTTTTGGTTTTATGACATTAGATGTTTGCTGTGAAAGAGAGGGTAATGAGCTTTTGTTGTCGAAGAAGTTGTAATTTTTGTTTTTGCAAAGCTGCCTGTTTTTTCAATACTCCATCTTATATTCTGGATAATTCTTTTGTAGGAAATGACGAAAGTATCACAACATTTTGTGCGAGGGAATCATCCGGAGACATTCGCTAAAGTAGTTGTCGAGTGTATGGACAAGGTACTGTTTATTGATCACTAATAGTGGGGTGGGTATTGTCTCCTTATATTGTGTATCTCTAACATTGAGCTCAGTATTTTATTAACATTCACTACCTGTTAGCTTTGTTCTTTCCTTCTATGTCGTGACCCTTTGTAGAGGAGAGTCTCTTGTAGTAGTAGTGTATGTATATCATTATGTTGTGGTTCTTCTCCTATATTGCAGTGCTATCCTGGCGAAGCGGATTTGGTGGTTGCAAGGGCCATCTTGCTGTAAGTCTTCAACCTGGGCACCGGTCTCTCTCTCTCGCTCTCTCTCTCAACACAATTTCCTTCATTTTTTGCTAAACGTTACTTCATGTGCAGATATTTGTCCCTGGGTAATCTGAGGGATGCCAATCGCTTGTGGGATTCTGTTAGGCAAACACTTAGCGACAGCTTTCAAGAACTTCCGGATACTCCACTGTTACAATTTATCAAGTTCCTTCTATTAACGTATGTGAACATAGTGTTTTCCTGGTCTTTGCGTCGCAGACCTGTTGCATTCTCGGTAGTCTTTTAGCACTGTTCTGTTAGTATGCTTTTCCTCATTAATATCAGAGTGTATGGTTGTGTAAAGCATGTCACGTTAGTTTGCTCACTGTCAGAATTCAATCTTCTCAAATCTATGTTCTTTTGTTGGTTGTGTTTGCAGACTTGAGAGAGATGCATTGCCGTTGTTCAGGATGCTTAAGCAAGAGTACAAATCAAGTCTTGATCGCGATCCTTCCTTTGATGAGGTGTGTTGGGAAGTCATGTTCTAAGTTGATGTTTTTAGCATCTTTTCGAATCGGATAGCAGATTACGTGAGGAGTCTACAACATGTTGTCTAACAAACTGTGGGGACTACCATATGCATTATCAATTATCTCCTCCATGTGATCATGCTGCTTTTTTTAAGGTTGTTCCGTTTCGTTTTGAAAACACACTTGCATTGGGAATGCAGTACCTGAATGAAATAGGGGAGCGGTTTTATAATTTGCAGCGAAGGAATGGTATGCAAGGCATACTTGGAGATTTTATGAAGGTGCGTCTTATTCTTTTGACTTGTTTATAGCTTGTTTAATCAGATCCCTTTGGCGAAGTTTGACTTGTATAAATTGAGGTACTGAATGAACCGCAAAGTACTCAAGTTTTCTATTGTTATCTTTTCAAGTGATTGCTGTTGCTCGTTTTGTTCGAATTGCTCTATTGGGTTTTAAAATCCGGAGGATAGTCTGGTTGTAGGAAATCATTACATTTTAGGCAACGGGTACCTTTACCATGCCACACTTAGTACTCTTCTGTCTGTCGACTTGAGTAGGATCCAGTATTTATGGGTTTCTGGGCTTGTGTATGTTTCTCTAGAGATTGCGGACTGGGGCTGGGCCAATTTTGTTGGTCATTACATCTTTGTAACTGGGAATATACAATTGATTGAAAGTCAAGTTGTAGCTGTTTTTGAAGGGGCTTTCTGGCAACAAGAGTTGCATTTTAATTTTAATTATTTCGGTGTTTGCAGATGTTTGCGATGGATAACTGAGACAGGTGCGAGATATGCCTGTAGTTAGTAGAATGCAGACAGGTTGTCATCATATTCTTGAAATCACATGGGGCACCACCGGACGTGTTCTTTCAGGTGGTGGTCATGAATTGTCGCTATATTGTGGACATTAACTCATGCCACACTATGGTTGAATGTACATCTCTGGTATCTCTTTTGTCTTGTGCAAGGGAGCATGTGACATTCACTGCTGAAAGGTCTCGGCAAGTTATACTAGAAATGTGCTTTAGACCTAGATCGGCTATTTGTGACGACAAGGAGTGTACGTTTATTGGTGAGCTGAATCCTGCCTTTGACAAATCCTCATTTTTCGGTAAGGTGGGTATATTGAAGACTGACCTCTATTTGAGGAATGCAATGAGAGTAGGGTGTTTTTCATATATCTGTGTTCGCCCCAATTAAGTCCATTTCCAGAATCAGGATAGGTAGCACATTTTCTAGTTTGTTATTTTTATGTACGGATAATGTTCAATTATATCCACTGTTGACACGAATATTATCCACATTTGTGGCAATCTTAACCCAATAAAAAGCATATTGACAGAAGGCATAAAATAGTCAAAATCACCTTGGCTTCAGAATCATGGAATCGGTATTAAGTAAAGTGATATAAGGTCAATGTACATCGTCCCTCAACTTCGAATACTTGTTTCCAATTTCAAAGAGTGTATTTATCATAGTCCTTGCTTTGAAATATGCTGAACATAAAGCAATAAAAGTCATCAATCTGTCATGAATGTTCTTGCGTTGATAATGCCATAGATTGTTGACACAGCTTGTGTAGCATTTTCATGAAATCAGTCTTTAGTTTCAATTCCGTAATCTGGATTGAAAATTTGACTCAGGCAACTGAGAAACCCTTCATGATTCAGCTCGGTTTTTTTGTTGAGTCAAGAATGGCACAACTTATTCTTAATCAACGATAATTGGTGTGAAACCATTTCTGCGGTTACAACCTTAAACAACCAGTTTTGCAGGGGAGATAACATCAGAAACCAAAAAAATCAAAAAATCAAAACTCGCTTGATTGAGAAGCAGCTATTCAATGTGAAAGTTCTTTCAACATAATTTTCAACATAACTTTCATAACTTTCGCAATATAACTTTTAACATAACATAATTGTATACATTGGGCAGAAAAAGTCATAATACACCTTAGGCATGAAGCTTTGTTAACTCAGTATATTACTACTTAGCTTTAATTTTTTATTTTAAAAAAGAATTTGACTTTTTTTAAAAAACAAAAACAAAATATTTATATTTGTATTTAAACTTCATGCTATGAACAATTTTAAAAAATGAAAATAAAACTTGTTAAAAAAGAAAGGATTCTCGATACAATAAAAGTCTCTAGTTCAAAACTTTGCATGAGAGGGAGGGTAATACTCTTTTTTTTAAACAACTTTAATATATATGTTACACTAATATGTTTTCACTTGGACTCATCATTCTTCAATTACCCTCACCACTCTTAAACTACCAAGATAAACAAACACACTAATACATTTAGAACTTAAGTGAATTACTAATTTGGATGACCACCTGCTATAAATATTCATTCTCCTTGTCTACCAGGGGCAATTTCTCACTGACCCACACCCACAAGTAATGGTTGAAACTCACCTTTGTTAGTCTGCAATAAACCTAAACTATTGGATAATGGTAAAGTTGGACCTTAGAGTACAACCACGACTCTAAACATGTTGGCGGTTCAAATCTTGAGTGTAAAATCACAACCATGCCTGACAGAAACTCGCTCAAGGTTCACCACTGCAGTGTCAAATTAAAAAAAGAAAAAGAAACTCACCTTAGTGTTCAGACCAAAGTTTCCCACAAGCGACCCCAACATGAGAGGAGTCATGCGTCACAACGAACTCCGCCGCCAACTGACGCGGAGTCATTAGCGGCAACGTCCAGCGGCCGAAGTGGAGCCGGGAGCGGTAGGGTTTCGGGAGAGGTCGTGGAGAGTCGATGATCGTCAGGGAGTGAGTGAGTGAGTGCCTCGCAGTGATTGTCGTTGAGCATTCGGAATTGAGTATTGTGCTTGCGAGGAGCTCAATCGGATCATCCACTATGCCTCTCTTCTACCCTTCTATCCTTTTCCAGGTCAGTGATTCGTCGTCGAAATTTTTTTCCGCGCTTCGCTTCGGTTAATGAATTTCGGGTTTGTTGTTGATCCTACGATGATGGAATGGGGGGGTTGGTCGAATTGTGGCAGGAGCGGGTGCTGGGCTTCGTTATGGGAGGTTTGGTCGGGGCAGGGGTTTCCATGTACGACCAACGAGAGATTTGGAAGTCGACTGCAGGGCTTGCCGAGACGTTGTCCCGAGGAACTCTCCCAGCTGCCCGTGGTATTTCGGTATGGAGCTGGAACTTCTGCCACTAGTTTGTGCTGATTCTGATGTTTTCTTTAGCGTTTCTTTGCGTATCGATTTGGATGTCAGAATTGTTGATGTTTACTCCATGGTGCTTCCGATGAGCTGATCATGGTTTAGGGTGCGTCGCCCTCTTCGTGCTGGTGTGGTAATTACTGGAAACGTACGTTTGAAAGATTATTTTCTCGAAGAAGAAATATCCAAGATGGTTTTGATTGGTCTAGAGATAATTGTTATATGCAAATGTAATGTTTATTTAGTTGCGGATGTGACGGTTGCAGAGTCCGCCTCCAATTTTGGGAAGTGAAGCGCGGGCCGATCTGGCTCATTTGTGGAACTCTGCCGTAGATAGGACTTTCGGACCCCTCATCGCTGTAATAAGCTCGAAAGGCTGGTGAACAATTAGGTATTTGATTACTACTTCATTTATCCCTCTACAGAGTTTGATTAGCCCTGGGATACGTTCCTCATCCAAGAGTTGACATTTTGTCTCCTGCAGACTGAGTCTTGAGGTTCATCGTTGAAGGCTTTTTATGTGCTGGCTGTCCCGTGGATTCATTTCGCTAACCTCATAAAGCTATAGGTATGTAAAGATTGCTTATCTCAGAAGAAGAGACACAATGTTTTGCTTGTGTGGACATAAGACGCAATCAACGATTTCGATTGCAATGATTAGAGATCAGATATCGATCAGTGTATTGAGAGGAGTGTCTGCTTCTTTATGCAATTGACTCGCCCATGTTCCTTCGCTTTCCAACTTCACATTCAAGCCTATTTTTGTCTGTTCTGCTATTGAGGCATTGCTGGTAAACTGTGCAAACTCTGAAGCTTGAAATAAATCTGACAGTGTTGTCAAATTTACAAGTTCAGCTTGCGTTGACATACTAGTTATCAATGCGCATGATTCTTTCAAGTCTGGTTAGAGTGAAGATTTAGACTGGATTTTTGAAGATGCGATTAAGGTAGATTGGATTTTGCATTATGTGGCGGTCTATTAGTTGTGAGATTTCCAGGATACTCAGCATAGTTGTGCGATGCTTTCATTTATGATACTCATATTTAACACAATATTCCGAACAATAATGATGAATAAATTAAATGAATTGACGGGGCTCCTTTCAGACTTGATGTTTGCAGTTCATGCACATGTTCGGTAACATTGCTTATGTTGGAAGGTAGAAGAATGTAGAAGAACATTAAATTATTAGTAGTATAGCTTCACATATTGTTAAATCTACAAGTTTAGAAAGATTATTTTTTTGGTAAAATTGAAAGAAATAACAGAGGAAATAAGAGATTTGGAAATGTTCTAAATTGAGATGAAAATTAAGTTTCTTTTTATTTCAAGATTTTTGGGGAAATAATTTCGTCCACTGTGTAAAAAGAAAAATTAGTATTCCAATTTTTCCAATTTTCAAGGATATAACATTTGAAGAGATGACAAAGGAAGGTACTTCATTGAAGGTATTAAATTGTGATCACATAGAATGTTTAGATTTGTGATTATAATTATATTAGTTGTTGGCAATTATTATTGTTATTAAAGTTAGAACATTGAATATTGTTTGAAATAGCCAAGGAGAAGAAATTCAACTATTATTGTATAAAACAACAAATGGCTATTGCTAAAATAGTCTTATGACATCTCTTTTTTATACATTATTGTTTTAGAAATTAGTTGATAAATGTTTTATTAAAATTTTGCTATTATATTATATAGATCAATTATGTTTTAGCAAGTGATGGAAGTTTATAGTTTTAGGATTGTTTATTAAGATTATATTAAAAAATTATTGTTATAATCCAAAAAGATTGTTAATAAAATAATAACTTTTATATTTTAACATATCTGTAATTGGTATTGACATCAATTAGCATTATAAAGAATTGAATGTATTGATAAAATATATCTATTGATATAAATATTGTATCAACAATGTTGAAAGCTTCAAGTTAAAATGCAAAAAGTTTCTTATTGCTTTGTAAGAAAATGACAAAATAGACATGTTCAAACATGTAGAAATCATTGATATAATAGAAGAGATATTCAATGTCAATCTAAGATATAAGAATGACATTGAATATAATAGAAGAGATATAAGAATGACACTATATTTAATAGTGAGATTTTATGGAATTCATAAATCTCTTATTTGAGATGAATGGAGCAAATTCATACCTCATTTGTACAAATGTGTATAGTAAGTATATTTTGAATAAACGAAAATGCGTGTATTATAAGATAAAGTATTAAAAACATAGGTTGAACCTTTATTGGCATCTAAAATAATATCCAAAAGCTAAAAACAAGAACCTCAAAAAGTTGTAGATTCTAAAAGAAGCCAAGACTCTTAAGATGGCCAATGCTTGTTTTGACGTGTGTAAGATAGATGTGAAGATGGTTGTAAAGAATATTAAGAAGAGGACATTTGATATGGAAGCCCTAATTAACAAGTAAAAGAGTACTTACAAGGAATCAAGTATAATAAAAAAGAAACATATTTAAATGATATTCTTTAATACTTGAGTGTCTATATATTTTATTTTAAAGGTTGATTTGTTAAAATCTAGTTTTATATTTTCTAGTGAAATTTTTGAGATAAATTTTTTAAGTGACCATTCCAATAGCAATACCAATATTGATACAAAAGGAGGACCAACAAGAAGAAAGTTGGCAATAATATCAAGATGTTTAGTCAAAGATGTATTCAATCACATCCAAGTTGACAAGAACTTGCCTTCTAAGGCAAGCTTTATTAATGATAGAGAGAAGCAATGTCAAGTATTTTTGCAATAGAAGTAGCTTAAATGTTTTCTAATAATTCACTAGTAGAATCTTGGTTAGAAAAGCCAAAGACAACATTGTTGATTATCATGAAATATAACATATTCAATAATAATACTTTAATGAATTAGAAGACCATTAGTATAGGTGGCGTTTTTAACGCTAATCTTTACTTTGTCTTATTGATAAAGACTAAAGATAGCTTTATAAGGATGTTTGATGCTTTAATATTAGAAGAGAATCCACCACTATAATAGTTTAAAGAGATAAGAGAAATGACTTTGCTTATCAAATTCAATACAAATGACTACAAATACTTTATAACATCTATTGAAGCTACCTTGGACTAAAAAGAAAGCAAGCGCAAGTAAATGTAGTATGATTTGTAGATTAAAAGGTTTTGAGCTTTTGTATTAGTATTTTGTGAAAAATTCATTAAGAATAAGCTTAGAAATTTTAATAAGCATGTAGCTTTATTTTAAAAAGCTTGCATTTGCTAATTGAAAGAAATATAGAAATAAATCATAAAATTAATAGTTTATTGTTTTGCAATAGCCTATGAGCTATCAAATATCATATGAGTTAACAATTACATCTTACAAGGAACTAAAGCAAGATGCATACACTTAAATATTGAAAGAATAAAGAATTTATTAGGAATAGTTCCTTGAAACATATCAAAAAATTATATAAAGGATATTGCGAATATCTTATTTAATTAGGATTGTATTTGAACATGGTCAACCAAAAAGATTATTGAAATAGTTTCTAAATATAGTGATGAAGTAATTCTTCTTTGCTTATATCCATTGATAATTTCTTTTCAAGAAGTATGTCAATATGTATATTAAGAACCTAATTGATAAACTTACTAATAGGCTTGTTAAGAAGCTTCTAAAAAAGATTGTAGAAACTACTATAGAAAAGATTGTGGGAACCGCTATAGAAATGGCTTCTATAAAGTATACCAAGAAGTCACTTAATAAATCAATTAAAAAAGAAATTAATATTAATACACTAATAAAGTAAACTATGAAGAAGGACCCTATAAAAAATCTCTTCAAAGCCTCTTTCTAATTCTATGTGGTTAAAAAAAAAAACATCCTCATAAGGTACCTTTATCTAATATGCAACCATTATAAAATCTTTTTCGAAAATCTTTTAAGGTGTAAGTGGTTGAAAAATATTTTTTTAGTAAAGCACTTCGATTTAAAATGCCACCATCACAAAGTTTCTATTATAAGTTTTTTTAGATTTGTATAGTTAAGAAAAGCTTTTCTAATAATATATTCATATCACCATCACAAAGATATTTTAAGATCATATATAGAGAGAAGTGGCTCATAAAAAAAGAGGTAATATCAAAGACTTCAGTAAAGATCCAATAACACAAAGATAAGTAATTCCCTTCCAAAGCCTTAACTTATACTTCAAATGTGTATTATGTTTGGAAAGATATACATATTGTTGAATCAATATTCAAGTTGAACTTATCAACACTAATTGATACTATTTAAATTAATTGCTTGAAAAGGTACCACTATATGCAAATGTGAAGATGTATAAATATGTATATATTATTTTTAAAGCAAGTAGCAAGTTTTGGTCCATAAAAAGGATTCATATAAAGTCCTAAGAATATCCTTAAAACTTATATCTTAGACAATTAAAGAGATACAAGAATTAGATTTTAATTCATGAGTCTATTAGTATATCTACTTAATATTTTTTGGACATAAAATTGGTTTTAAGATCCAAAGCTAATAGAAATTTAATATATATGTATTTATACATCTTCAAAGAATTAGTCAAAGAATTAGTTGTAAGTATGCAATTTTTTTAGAGATCACTTGATTTATGCCTCTTTATATATATCCTACCAACTTAAATTCTATTATTAGTTTCTATAGACTTGATTACACATTGGCCATGGATCTTAGTCTCAATTTTTAAAATTAGAAATATATATAGATTTATATATGTAATAGAAAAGAACTTCAAGACACCTACTTGGACATTGTATTGATGCAAATTGCATTAAAGTCTCTATTTAAATACAATATATAATACCACTTTGTCCACAATTAATTGTTGAAGTACATACATATGAAACTTAAAAAGATAATAAAGAATTAAGAAGTGAGAATCAACATTATTCAATGCTTGGCTAGGGATCTATAAAGTGATGAAAACTAAACAAATACCATTGTTTTTTAATAAACTAGAATTGTTAAAAGAAAAAAAAAAAAAAAAAAAAAAAAAAAAACATTCCATATCAATTTCTTATCACAATTTTATTTTGGTTTAACTATCAATGACTTTGTATTGCTACTACATGCCAAGTACATGCTTTTAAAAGGCTTTAGGTTGGCTTCAAAAGAATAGTTTGCAATTGTCAAAAGAAGAGTAGTTATGATGGTAGTTGAAATATATAGCTCCAATTAGAAATATAGGTACAAGTACATATTTTACTTTTAGAAGTTTTTTTTCTTAGATCATTAATTAACATTGGACTTGGACAATATAAAGAAGTTGTTTTGGACAAACTAAGCAAAAAAGTAGCAACTTGGCTAATATTGCCATATAAGTGTTTAAAGAGTTTATAATACTACTTAAATAAATAAGTTTTATATCAAATATAATATTAAATATGTATATTTTAAATCATAATATGATAATGCATACAATATTCTAAGTGAATGTAATGTAAGAACAATTTGAAGAGCTCTTGATAAAAACAAGCCTATACAATGAAAAAATAATAATATAAATTTTAAAAATAGTTAAATAATATAAAAAATAATATAAATATATTTTTATATAATAAAATATCCAATATAACTATTATTTTTAATAAATTATATAATTTTTTAATTTTTTCTTACCAATATTATTATTTAAATTATTATTAAAAAAATATGCATATATTTGTTCCTATTACATCATAATGATTTAGATTTTAAATATTATCATATAATTATTTTGATTGTTTATTATCAAATAATTACTTATTCTATTGCATAAATTATTTATTACATGATTGGAATTATAATAGTTTGTACTAAACTTTACACAACTTGGATATATAGATCTCAAAGAGATCTTGTATTTGCTAAATCTCATATTATAGATTATTATCTAGCACTTGAAATTGATATAATTATCTTTAGTGAAGATACAATGTATTATTTTCTATTAATATTTCTATTACAACATGCTAAATATTTATAGGATCAAAGGTAGAAATAAATTATCTTTCAAATGTCACGTGCAAATTTGCTCTTTGAATAAGCTTGAGAGTAATCTCATGCAACTCATCAATGTTGTATTTAAAATAATCAACATCATCAATTGTTTCTATATGTGATTGAAAATTATAGAAAAGCTTATTTTTAAGGTCATCCATGAAATAATTTATGCATGGTGTTTCTTTAAAGGTTTTTAATTTAATCCTTAATAGTTCCTCAAATCATGCTTAGGTACCTAGCTATCATTCTTTTTTTAAGATCAAGTCTTATCTTTTACAAAATTTTAACTTGATGCTTGGACTTTCTTGATTCTTACAAATTATTATTGTTTGTAAAAGTCAAAATATTTTTATCAATTAATAACACCACCAATAAGTTTATAAATGAACCAATCTACATATCTTTTCTTTACCTTCTTAAAAGACTACTTCAATACAACTTTGAAATTATTATAAAAAAACTTAATAGTAATTGTTGTATATTTTCGGACATGTAGAATGTTTTTTTACTCATAATCTACATGCCAAGCTAGGAAATCTACTCTCTATCAAAATATATTCAAAAGATAAATGTATTTTTTATGGACAATCTTTCTAAATTATAACAATGCTTTAATAAGCTTAATAGAGTCTATGACATTGGTATATTAAAGTGGTTGATAAAATCCATCCAATATATAAGAAACTCTATTATATACATTCTCTTGTTGATAATTTTTAATATTATTGATTTTATCTTAATATCCTAAATATATATATATATATATATATATATATATATAAGCTTATTTTTGCTAGATTTATCTCTCATACCACAAATACAAAAACATCTTAACTTTTGGCTAAGCTTCTTTAGGGAAAAAATAAGTGGAACCACAATATTATAAGAAAGTATCATTTAGAAATATAAGTATTTATATCAATATTTTTTTTTAAAATATATTTTTAATAGAATTCATATCATTATTTATAGAATAATAGATAAAATCATTATTACACCAATATAAATTTTCTTCTAGCATATTTATCTTTAAAATTATTATCTATAAGATTATGCTTATTGCTCAAGATTGAGATTTTATAACAAAGGCTGTAAATGTATCATTTTGCCACTAGTAAAAAAACCATCATTGTAAATAATAGAAATTAAATTTAAATAAAATAATTATATATATATATATATTTATTTATTTATATTAGCAATATGATGTATATAGAAGTAATGAGTAAAAATTTTATATTATGCATGATTAAAATCTTATTGCCATTTGGTAGCAAAAGATGGTTTATAACAATAGCATTGCATTTTGTATATTGTGGCATCATTTTAGACTTGGATGGTGTTTAGATGCTAATAATAAAGGATATATTTTCATCCAATATGCTCTATAAAGTTTTTAGCCAAGATCCTAATAGTAGAATACATGCTCTTTATTTTATTGTACCTACATCCTAATACATTCAATATTATTTTTTTTTATATATACAAGCCCCTTTGTATAAGTTAGCATATGTTTTAAATAAATTTCTCATTAATACTAACATGCCTTTATTGTGTGGTTCAAATATTATTGCCATGTGAATTTTATTTCTATTAGAGAGTAACATATCCATTAAACATATATTCTTTATAAAATTTCTTATCTTGTTTAATGTATGCATAGCAGATCTTTTGAATCCAACCAATTCCTATTACAAACAAGTACTTTGTCATGATTAATGTGTTATCTTAGAAACACTAGGTAGAAAATAATATTAATTTATATAAAATTAGCAATTATAATTGACATTAATAGAATCATCTTTTTCTATATTTGTAGTTTATTTAGTTATTTGGACTTTATCCAAGGTGATGAGCTTTCCCTTATTATTATACCTTTTCAAATAGGTTGTCATATTATATTTAATAGCAATAACTTAGATTGTTTTGTCTACAAGGTTGTACTAACATTCATATTTGTCTTATTATATAATATTTTTTCATATTAAATAAGCATTATAAATTAGTATATATAATATTATAAATTACCTCTAGTAACTTATTGCTACATTCCATTGATACTTCTTAATAGTACCTATGTTCTTTGACTTAGTCTTTATACAAACAAGTCTTATCTCACCTTCATTTTTTGTCTTTCTTTCTCTTCTGATAAAATTTATGATCATATTCCAAGAAATATATGCCACTTGTTGGACGTTCTTCATTGTGTAAGTCTACCTACCCTTTTGTGAATTGGTAGTATCAATCTTAAAACCAAAATTATTCTTGACGTCCTTGTTTTTTTCTTAATATAGTTCTTTGTATGTAAACAACCAAAGAGTTGGCTCTTGCATTCTACCATTAATATCATACAAGTGAATAACATTGTTTTTGAGATATTCTACAAAGAATTTATCTTAGATTGCATCTTCTGAGCAATCAATCGCTTTCTAGTAATAAGCTTGTTGTTTTTCTTTAATCTTATTTCTAAACATGTAGATTCATTAATAAACATATTGTTAGTGTTTCCACAATGTATTGACACAAATCTCTCTTGATGAAAAAGAAATAATCACCTAATGAGCTATTACTAAAATATTTAAGAATTAGTAAATATCCTTGTGTAGCTACCATGTTTTCTTAAAAAAAGCAACCACCTCCACAATAAAATTTTCAAATGAAAAATTGATTTGCAATATGGAACTTCATACACAATTATCTATGCATGTATCATTTTTGCCTAATATTCCAAATCTTATAATCCTAAATCTTTAAATATTATCTTAGTAGGACCTACATCTATAAACATTAAACCTAGTATATGTAATATTATGATGGCATTTCAAGACACATTTATTAATAATAAGCCATTATATTAGCCAATAGATTCTATATTATACTAGACACTTATTATTGAATTACTTCCATAAATTTTAGTGCATTATATCTCCAAAGTTTAGCAAGAGATTTTGGACAAAAAGCTTGTTGCCTAGACTTGGAAAGACATATATCAAAAAGAAAGGTGTAAAAAGAATCCATGAGTAAGTGGATCTAGGCTGAGTTTGGACCTACACAAGGTAAGTGGAATTGCTTCTAATGCTTGGGCCTACAAAGCATACTTGGCTTTTAATTTTAAATAGGTGGTAGCTTTAAAAATACATAGTTTAATTATTTATGAAAAAGAACTTGTTAGTTTTTAGTAGCTTCTTCATGAGACTCAAAAGTGTCTTGTTCTATAACCATAAGTTCTTTGCTAAAAGTAAGTTGAATCAATTAAAAGCAAAATAGCAAAAAATAAAAAATAATCTTTTTAAGCTAAAATAAAATTTTAATACTTATATTGATAAAAAAAAATAGTTTTAAATATAGTATATTTTATTTTATATTAGCTTCTTAGATACCAAAAATAATAATAATTTGATAAATAATCAATCTTTTAAAGGATCATTTTTATATTACTACAAAGATGCATTGTATGTTGTTAGACTACAAAATTATGAACTAGCCTAAAATATAAAGATGAATATAATAATACTAATTATACATACTTTTGATTATTAAAATTAGATTTAAAACCTAATTAAAAAGCATAGGTTACTTAAATAAAAACTTTTAATTAATAGCTAACTTTTTAGTATAATAACCAATTAAATTCTATTAGATATTCCAACCATCAAACATTATTTGTTCATTGATAAGTTCTAATAATATTATAGGTATACAAAGAAATGAAAGTATCTATATATCAATTTTTTGATAGAAATTCAAATTTTGAATAGATTATTTTTTAAAATGATACAACATCTAGTACTAATCAATATTTTAATAATCTTGTTGTCTTTAAGAAAAAATTTAAATAAACTACATACAAAGTATTTGCACACAATTATTTAAAGTTAAGTATAGGTGATGTTACATCTAGTTTGACTTGACATTCTTGTATTCTTGCTAATAGCAAACTGCTACATTATTCTATTATTGTATTATATTCAAAGGTATTTTTTTGAAGTTGTTATTCTGAATGAGAAGATTAATCAAAAAATTAGTACTAAGTGGACTTAGATTGAATAATACAATACAATCTTTGAATGCATGTAGACTAAGTTTTTTAATTTTTATATAGACTAATTTTTGATATGATTGTTCCAAAAAGAATTATTTTTTTATAAACTGAAAAAATGTAAAAATACAATCACTTCAAACTAATTTCTAAAATATTGTAGCAAATTCTTTTTCTTAGGCAATCGTATTTTTCTTACTTCACTTTTTTTTGAATTGTTGAACTTTCTTATTTTAGAATTGGAATTATTCCTTGAAATATTTTGTTACATGGAACGAACATAGGAAGAAAGTCAAAAATAATTAATAGACAATTTGCAAGAATTTCTCTTCCTATTGAATTACTTACTATATTTTAGTAGTTTCTATACATAATTTTTTTTCTATAGAATGATATTTATCTTTAGAAATATGAAAATTCGATGGGACAGGATTAAATACAAGAGCTATCATACAAAAAACCATGAGTTATTGCTTGTAGTTTGATTAGCGCTTAGAATTAAGGATGTTCCACACACACAAAATTCTAGGTCACCACTCTATTGAATTCCACTGTCAAAACCAATATTCAAGTATTCTAACCAATAATCATGACAAGTATCAATGCAGCCCCTATTTGCTGTTGTGTAAGATATGTTAGCATGGTGAAAATTAAGAGAAATAAGGGTACTAAGTCATAGTGTAACTAAAACAGGCACAATCAGGAAACAGATATGAACCTTTCTAGATAATTACATACATCCATGAGAAATTGCTGAGTGATACATCAGTGGCTTCAAAATAAACCTTCCAGCAGACCCCATGACATGTAAAAATAAATAGCATTCCATTTGAAAATCTGCCTTTGAAGCACAAAAGAGCCTATCCCGGTGTTTCACTACAGTGCACAAGCACCCAGGGGGCCAGAACCGCTATTGCACATCCCACTTCCCACTTACAGAACCACTTCGGAGAACACCAACCTTCCTGGCTGGGAAGTAAAGAATCTTGCTTTACGGGTCACCCTTGGATACTTCAGACTGAAAGTCTCGTGAATTTTATCACTCTGTTTCAAGTAACCAGATGCTGGTGTTGCCATTGCCACTGACACATAATCGGAAAGGGTTTATCAGCAGTATGAGAACGATTCATAATCTTTACAAGTGTATGCCAAACCTGAAACAAGGAAAACGCTACACATAAAAGCAAAACACTAATTATCTCAGTTACTCCAAAATTAAAGAGGGGTACACCTAGTTTCAAAAAAAGTAGTATCGATTCCAAAACGCATAAAATAAATCTGCACACGTGCTTTCAGAAGCCAACCTTAGCAATGACATTTACGACTCTCTAGATCTAACAGTAAAAAGTTGAAATAAAACTGAATGAAATAAGATGAACGAGATAAAACAAGGGGTGTACTGAACGGCTATGTGGCCATACTATTCTGCATGGACGAACTGCGCCGAACGTCCTAAAAGAAAACCGCATGTTGATAAACTGGGAATACCGTAACTGAGGCTAAGTCTCATGTATAGCTATAAGCTTCGGAAGAAAGACTGGATAAGAATCCATTTCGATACAAGGAGCCACTACAACTCTGCAGGATGCGCGATGGCACAAGTACTTTCAACAAATACGCACATATACCACTACGCATGGGTATAAAAATAGGCCACGTAGTGAATTCCAGTTACAGTAGAAGCTTGTTATTCTTCATCCTGCTGGTCCTTCTGAGTACTCCGTTGTGGAATTATACCAAAACACACCACATAACCTCTGCCTTATTGCAAGGAATCTGAATAAAGTGTTCTGCAATACCCAAATCTTACTCATCTTCTATCCTCAATTTTGTTGTAGACACCCACAAGTAGCTCGTCAGTTATAGATCTTTACAGGTTTTTCGAAATTGTGACGGTTCTGCAAAATTTCAACAACGCAATAAGTCAGTTGTAAGAACTTCATGACATCATCACCACTTATGATGTAAGATCAAAAATGATTCATGAAAAAATCGACGCAAAGACGCACACAATTAGCCCCCAAACTGAATTTTACCCTCTAATAAAAGAAAAATGTAGACATTGACAAAGCAACAAACCTGGTTTGTGGTGTGTGATCGCTTAGGTGCACTGTCAGTATGTTCCAGCCCCAAATAATGTTCCCATGCACCGTATGTGTCTCGTTTCTGAGACACATCCCAAAAAAATCCAGTCAATCTCCATCAGAAAATGATGAATGTAGGGACTTAGAACGTATAAAATCAACACTCTTAACTAATCATGATTAATCTAACAACGCGATTGGATACCTTTTCAAAGAAATCACGTGATTCAACAGGAAAAAATCATTTTGACTTAGATTACCTGAAAACGAGCCGCAACTACATCGCCGTCTTGAAGATACTCAGGTCGACCCAGTGAAAGAAACGCAAACTTCCACTGCACAAATAGCAATGTTAGCTTGGTTCATAAGCTAAATAGGAACCTATACCGTCAAAGATTTCAGTTACAGGACACAAAAAAAATAACACCAAGTGCAACAAACGCGGATCTATTTACCTTAGAAAATTCCTCGTCAGAAATCAACAGCTTTTTCTGTATACGTTGCTTCACTTCTGCCAAAGTCTCACCCTCACGAACCACGAGAAAAAATGGTTCTCCAAAATTTTGAACCTACATAGCAGGTATGTGAACACATTTGATCAGCTTGAAATTTTACCATGCGAAATGTTCAAAACTTTAGAACGATACACACTACTAGCAACAATCCTGAGTCTTCAAAGTTTACAAACAAGAATGATTACATCAAAAGGAACAATACATACCATATGATTTTGTGATGCATCACGTGTAAAGTGGTACACATGAATCAAGCGATCTTGGGGACCAAGTTCTTTCTCCTCGTCAGGAACCTATCGAATCCAGACATATCCACCGCCGAAAAATCAGCTAATTCTCTTGGCACAGTGATGACATTCCTACAAATCATAAACATGCTAACCACACACAGAATCACACAAAACATTATTTTCCAATCATTAAAATCTATCAGAGTTACACATAAAGAATCAATAGTGACACCCAAAAATAATTCCACTCTGATGGAGACACATGCCAAATACCTCTTCAGCTCGCAGGGTCCAGTACTGATCATTGATATTCTCTATTTTCTCATTAAGAGGAAAGATCTGAAAAAGACAAATCATTGCACGGAAAACCATTAAGTGCCATTGATTATGTCTAAAAACACTATCAAAAAATCTCGAATAGTACTATACAATATCCTAATATTGAGAATTTCATTAGGTTCAAAATTTCGCCTACAAATAGTCAATCTAAATTACCAATCCCATAAAAGAAAACAAGCTGTAGCAAACCTTATAAATTTTGTGATAGAATACTTCAAGAATGCGAAGCTCTGCTCTTGGACTCGAAAGTTCAACCTTAGTAAAACATCAAGGCAAACACAAAAACACACGAGATGAATACAGAAGCAGTAACTGCGTGTACAGAATGATAGAGCAGGTGCTGCAATTACCAACATGCACATCGAGGAAGCGATATTAAGAGATCGTGCACCGAAGTAATTTCAAATAAAAATGAGAAAAAGAAAAAGTAAAAAAAATACCTTCCCCTTCAGTTCGTTCACAACATCCCCAACCGTGCTCTGTTTGGGAAGCCGAATATTGTGAACTGAAACCTGCATGCACTTGCAAGATAGGTTAGAAAATGGAAAGAGTTCATATGTTTTCCACTTGGACCAGCAGCGTCAAAACTGGGCATTCAAAAACCTCAAAAAACAGAGATACGCAAACTAACCTCCTCTGTTTTAGCGTTGTGGAAGGCAACCTTCAGGGTTTTCAAGCCCTGAAGCTCAGGAAGTGGCAAATCCAACGTCTCAAAATACAGGATATCAGAAGTCTGCAAGCACCACGCGGAATCCAGTAGGATGTCTTGTCAAATTTAATGCAACATTAAGAGCCGCTCCAGTATTGCAAGCGACATTTGATCATTTAGACATTTGCATACATCCTTTGTACCTGATTATAATGTACGAGCATATCACTAAGCCGTTCAACGCCACGATACTTGATAGGTTGTGGTTTTGGTTGCTGAGAGTAGCAATTGTGTGATGTTAGCCTGATTTTTGATGCATCCTCCAGACCAATTTTTTCTGCTACCCTCTCAACCACATCATCATATGTGTGTTGCTTTGACCTACAAAGTACAAGATTTAACTTTTCAATACATCTTAACACAGATAAAAGAGCTACTTTTCGATATTTGTTAGCACACACGCCTAAAAAGTGGACTCACACCGTAAAAGGAGCTAGAATAAAGAAATAATAAACTTAGCCAATAGTTTCAGACCCACACAAGTAAAAGAATCGCTGATAATATACTAAGAGCTAGTTGTTTTTTACTCAATTTCAGATAATCCTGACGTCCCATCCAATGTCCCAAGGCAAGATTTTGAAGGCATCGAGCTCCAAACTTCCTACGATAAAAGAAAATATAGAAACCACCACAACCAGATTAGGAGACTTACAATTCCAAACAAAATTCGTCATCCTTGGGTTTCTCCAGACGTCTGAAGTGCACAATCTTCCCAATTCACACACCAAAATTAGTGTGAGAAAAGGCTCAGAAGAACTAGAAAAATGCAGAAGGCATCAAAGCCATTCCATCTGATTCAAGGTCTCAGGGCTATGTTAAGATTCCACTCTACACACAACGCTCAGTTCAACGATAGAAAATATTCTATCGGATTAAACATAGGACAAAGTATACGTTCACATTCGTGCGTAGTACCTGTCGGTTACGAACATACTCCAAAAACGATGGGACGTCAGGATACCGGCGAACATCTTCTTCTTCCCTTGTTAGAGCTCTCTGGTAGCAGATGATATCACCATCCTCCAACTGCACAGCAATCAACAATTTTGAGTAGCGAAGCTTCCTAAAAAATCGCAAGAAATACCTGTCAACCATCAATTTTGAGTAGTCATAATCATCAACCAAAATCGCACTGACGGACAGCTCACCTGGCTGGCCCTGAAGGTAGATTTCTTGTCGATGTGCTCGCACATGACATTAGGTTCAAACTTAATTTCCTGCAACAATGAAATGTGAATTGGATAGCGAAACCTAGTAGACAATGATGATGACTACTCAGATTGCTAACAATGAATATGCTCTAATTTGTGGATATCCAAAACCAAGTTTTTCCACATCTAAGGAATTACAGAACAGTATATGTCATGAAAAACTTCACCAATTACAAAACCAAGATACCTCATACAACTGAATCTCCTCATTCGGAGGAAAGCCAGCCATCTCATTCAGCCGCTCCAAGATATCGGCTGGTCTACCACTCGCCTTTACATAAGATCTACCAACATAACTGCAAAGACAACTCTGAGAGCAATTAGAATGAACTTTTTGGGAGTAACTAATATGCTTACTCAGGACCAATACGATCAAGCTTCTAAAACTAGAAAGGAGAACTCTCACCGCAATTCCTCCTTCTCAGGATTGTACAGTTTGAAAAACAAAAGCACGTCCTCTTTTGTCTTGATTGGAGGAGGTATGGGAACTGAATCCTGTTACAAAAGCACACATCAGACAAAAATTGGTTGTGAGAACTTCGCTTTTGAAAGCTCAACAATGTTCAGACAAAAAGCCACATGACCAAGTATAAATTAACAATAGTATGATATAATATAAGAATAATAGGACCATCAACTGGAGCGCAAAGAGACTTAAAATAGCATTTCATGCAGATGAAAGAGACATACTGCACCAGGGATGCGCTGCACTTCCAAGAAAAGCTTTAGCTCAGCATTGTGAGCCTTATTGGAGGCTTCTTTCAAGTGCCCAACCTGGATGTCAAGACACAGACAAGCTCACAAGCATTATTAAAAAAAAGCTACACAACTCAATTCACGAGCAACGACTGCCAACTGGGCTAAAACTGCACTGCAACCAGAAAAAATAAACTGCATTCATAAAAGCATGAAGACAAACGAGAGTGCAATTCCGCATAACAGGACTCATAGGAGCAGGAATTACAGTTTGGGCCTCTTCTTGATCAGTGAGTGGTCTATTAGGACGATATGTGTGGTTTTGGCGCTTTGCCCAGAGCCAGAACCTTTGGCACTCAACAGGGACGCCAAGCTGCTTTGCAATTTCTTCCTGCAATTGTAGGTGCACGATTGCTCAATGATCCAACAGAAACACTACAATATGTTTCCCATCAGTAAAAGTGCTTAAAAACGGATATAAAACTGTCTGAGAAGACATACCTTGAACTGCGTGAAAGGCGTTTGCTTCTGGATGCGGAAACTGCGAACTTTCTCATGATCCACCAAATCAAAATGAATGTCCTTTCCAATCTGGTTCTGAAGATCTTCATCCCGCCCAACCTATACATAACGTAAACGAATCATCAATTACTCTGAAACTACGGCTTCCCACAACCAAAAAATAAACCATACAGTTAGTTGCTTACCTTTATGATCGTGTAAAGGTGGGCCTCAGCCTTTTCCTTCCTCTTCCGTTCCTTCTCCTCCTGCTCTTTCTTCAACCTTATCTAAATCGACAAATCACATGATGCAAATCAGAGAACCGGAAATTCAATGAACACTTACACGAAAATGAGATAAACAGGCAGGCCACCAAATGGTAGCTAGTTTGTCTACAGTATATTGAGTTACCTGTAAGTGTTCTGCAATGTCTTTCTCATCCACATTACAAACAACCTTGTCTTTATCAGCCTCTCTGATATACACCAACATGTATGCGTTCGAATATTTCGTGAACTTGAAGGGCGTGTTATTGAAACACGGATTCGTTTGTGGAAGCTGCGAGAAAAATAATTTTATTTCTTCCATAAATAGATAAATAAATATGTTAACCGCACGAGTGAAAGCTGGAGCATTCTCATACTTCAACTTACAACAATCGTAAGAATTTGAACCCTCTTCTTCAATCACAACTTCCACTACCATTAACACCAATAATAGTAAAACTGGTTATCAATAAAAGAATAAATGAGATAAAGTCAACAATAGATAAACATCGTGATACACACCTCCTCATCCCCTCCATATTGCTCCTCCAGAGCTCTCTTGGGTTCCTCTTTCGTAACTCGCTCATCATCAAATTTGAACCTATTCGCAATTATGTGTGTCAGCACAGAACAGGCGAGTGTAAAGAAAAGGCGAAGGGTTTCAGGACCGATCTACAGCAACATCCTCGCACCAGTAAAATAATACATTCTCATGGTACTCTCATAGTCTACAATAACCCGTAAAACTTACCCTCTAGGATTCGATCACAATACCAATTCAACTGATTTCAAAGTAAAAATACAAGCTAATGCATGTATATGTAACAAGATTCATACAAGCATAAACAGAAAACAATAATATCCAATGCTGAATAGATACCACTGGTCAGAGAGCGTGGGTCTAATAAAAGCGTAGTAATGACCACCATGAACCCCACCACTGTGGACCAGTACACTGCCAGGAGCAAAACAAGACACGCGTTACACAAAAACCTTCATCAAGACACGCCAGTAATTCATTAAAAAAGTGAGTATATCAATTCCTACTTCATATCAATTCTGATGTCACTTAATGGGAAAATTTAAATTTAAATATATTAAAACATTTAAAAGAAAATAAAAACTACGAAGGATATCAGCATTAGTCCACAAAAACATCTTTTCATGCGTAAAGTATCATGAGGACACGAAACACAAGCCCCACACCTGTGCAATGTGTACAAATTTCGCACACTGCGGTCAGCATCAGGAGAGAGATATTTTCCATTCTCTCTATCCAAGTCTAGTTGCAGAGGAAACTCATAGCGATCATTGATCTGCATCACATAAATAATGTTCGAAGGTAATCAGTATTAAAAAAGTAACTACCAACTAACCAAAACAAAACACACACACACACACACACACACACACACACACACGTCCTTCATCTGAATAGTATGCACAATCAATAGTTAAGCTATACCAGCCGAATATTGCATATTGCATAGTTCGAAAACCCCTTTCCTCACCTTCACCATTGTGTCTCGCATGAAGTCGTATTCAAACCGTTTCAGTTGGAGCTGAAGAACAGGGGGGAAGTCTATGAATAAGACTCCCTTTTTTGCATCCTGCAATGCACGTGCCCCAAAATGGGTGAAGTAGGGTTTACAGATACAACTCATAGCCATCATCAGAAGGTCAGTAAAGTTTAAGCATCAATTTGATTCAAAAGGTGCAGCGCATTCAGCACCTGCAATCCGAATTGTTCTGCGTGATACTTGTTCTCGCCCTCCAAGCGTTCTACCTCGACATACTTGTCAAACGATTCATAAACATCCTTGCACCCTTTCACATCAAGCTGCAAATCTGCAAAGTACACCAAAGATACACAAAAACAATGCTCAATGCTCAAAGCATCAAGAAGATTCCCAACTATCCTACTATCACGAGAAGGGATATGCCCACATTCTAAGACAAATCCGGACTATCAGCACGATCAAGTCGAGCCTCCAATGAATTTATATTTCACTTTCCAACTCAGACATTATGCACAGTGTAAGATCCCCACCCTATCTCAAACAGAAACTGCGAAACCGTACCATAAAATGACTCCTTGCGTGTTGACTTGTAATCAACATTGATACACTCTATGTAGTTCATATGATGACCTTCAAACAGTTGTTGAATTGTGCCCTCAACAGCAGTACCCTGCGAAAGGCCAGGTGAGAACCACAACAAAGTAAAGATCACATACGACGCAACTCAGGACAGCAAAGAAAACAAGACTAGAACTAATTTTTCCATACCTTCATTTTATCTTCCAACTTTTCACAGAGAACTCGATTGAGCTCCTGAACATCATGTTGCATAAAGGAGTCGTAGGTATCCCATCCGAAAGATTTAGTAAGATCCTTTGTTGCAACACTAGTGTCACTATACTGAATTTTGTAGAATAAGCTCTGCAGAGCTAGAGGAATACTGTTGGATGGAACATCATTCTCAGTAGTTGGCATATGATACACGGCCTGCATTCGAGAAAATCAACATAAAAAAATTTAAGTGAATCATCATTAATAGAGACACCACGGAACAGATCTGCTAAAAAGTAAAAAAATTATATGAGCACTACAAATATTAAAAACTAAAAAAACTCAGATGACAATAATTAGCCGGAAACTACAACTATCTCCTAAAGGCTGAACAGCGACAATCACCACGCAATAAGAGAGCCTAAGACACTCGTTGAATAAACCACGTTTGTTACACAAAAAACATGCTTAAATTGTAGATTGATTAAATGACATGGGTGGTGCAAGGTTTGTCTCCCATCTAAAAGTCACCCAAAAAAAGACGTTGATAATAATGATCACCAAGCAATCACTAAAGCAGAACTGCATCTGCACTCGTACAGGGTCTGGAAATGATCCTGCTCATGGACGAACTAGGTACTACACAATCGAACCTTGATTAAAATTGAACCGGTGTGGGATATATTTAATGCCAGCTTACTTTGTTACTTAACTTGACTGCAACATCAGGTGAAACCGGGGATTAGACAGCTGATTTTTATAACCGCCAAATTCTGGTCATTCACATAGGTAAAATATCTGAACCAAACGTACTAAAGTACTGAGCCGAAAGAGAATCAGAGACTCCTGAAACTGAGTTGCTGAAAAAAGGTTCTAACAACAACCATGATTTCTGTATTGACAGGAAAATAACCTTCCGGAAGTAAGGCAGATGATACAATGTCTGCAGGAGAGAATTCATGTAGCATGTAGCTCCTTGATTCTTTAACCCAACAAATCCTGTTTCCTTCTTCGAATCGTACGCCCAATAATCAACCACCTTACGAACATTCACATCAGCTTCTACAATAAGAGTATCATTCACCACGAAACCTCGTGATGGATCATTCAAGTCATGTAAAGGCATGAACGATGTGAATCCCCAGTCACTTTCACGTACATTGAACTGATGCTGAGTATCTGCAGATGAGGCCACCCGTGCCCTTCAGCCCTTGTCCCACAGGATTCTACTGTCTTGTCTTCAATGAACCTCCCGTGAAGCTTTAACCAAGTCCTAAAACAAGATAAGCAGATAAACCATGCCTTGCGATAACCGCATCGTCCAAAGAAGAAAGCTTACAGCAGATAGAGGACATTATATACGAACCTTTCTTGACAGTCAACTTTGGATCACACTGATTTACAACGGCAAGAGTAAAATGTGCAAATCTACTCCAGCCATAGGGTAGTTGTGCAGAATCAGCAACATCCAAGTATATCGAAAGATGATCCACATTATTGCCTTTCGGAAATAACAGCACCCGCCTGCAACGACATGAAAGATCTCTCTAAGATGTCCGCCCTCAAACTCGCAAAAAGAAAACTGAATGCAGAGACGGAGTAGAGTGCGTACCACTTGTAACCACCAACAGTAAATGTTTCTGAGTAATGCTTTCTCAAATTAATTTTCGAAAGATTCTCTATTGGCCACGTGAATTTTCCCGTCTGAGGATCATCCACAAGCTGATTCTCCACAGTAACAACACCTTCTCCTTGCCCTACCACTGCACGACAACGTAAAAGTGAGCACCGCTTCTAATGCAAGCCAAAAATTCCACCTCCTTCAGGGGTACGAATTTTGTATGTGAAACTCTCCTGTGGGAAAGTAAACGCACTTAGTACTAAGGATTTTAGTCCAAATAATGATAGCAAGGGGCCAAAGTCATGTAAGCCTGAATTTAAGTTGGTTCGATGGGCCCAATGCCATAATAAAACCCCGATTACTTGAGATCAACACTCAATTGCATAGATTCGACTACGACCGAATTTTTCGAGAAGTAGAGATCCACACTATGGCTGTTGTGCGGAAACTGTCGGGAATGATGATATTAGATGAGCCATGCTATACCAAAATGAAGGCAAAAAGTCACTTGAGATCCACACTATGAAATGTGCGCAATAACGAAAACCAAGCGCACCAGAACCTACGCAGTGACAAAATTCTGCGTCACCTACCAACGATTGCCCTACAGAAAACCTATTCGATTACGTTAGCTCCAAACCCTGACAGATCCACACAGCATTGCGTGCCATGGCACCTCCCAATTTAGAAGCCTAAAGGATGCCCCCCTAACGTGCCGATCAATTCATCAACCACACTGTCTAATGCTGCACACCTTCCATCGGTTCAATCACGTCGTTGAAGTCCTGGGGAGGCACCAACATATCATCGTCCTCCTGCCACATCAAGCATCGCACAACACATCTTGCGTAAGCCGAACATCCAATCCGGATCCCTTATCAATCCCCCAACCCCGACCAACCCGTCGCTCGTTGCCCCGCCAATC
The DNA here is from genome assembly GCA_036785485.1 of Physcomitrellopsis africana. Taxonomy (NCBI): domain Eukaryota; kingdom Viridiplantae; phylum Streptophyta; class Bryopsida; order Funariales; family Funariaceae; genus Physcomitrellopsis; species Physcomitrellopsis africana. The sequence continues at coordinate 315,592 of JAWRVF010000077.1, read as the reverse complement.
CTCCGCGACACCGTCACAATTACCACAACCATTACATCCTCATCAAGCTCCACACCCTAACCACGCCTAATCCAGTGACGACCACCACGACAAGAACATCCAAGAAGCCAACCCTACGGCAACATCCTGCGAGGTAGCAAAACAATCAACACATACTTCAGGCGGTGCCGCGATGACAGTCATCCTGGTGGCGAGCGACACTCCCACAGAGGCGCGTCTCCAATCTCTCGCGCGAGCACCACTCCTGACGCCAATCACCGCCTCGCGATCGGGCGCTGGTCTGCCTCTAATCCTCCTCTACTCAAACCCCGTCCACCGCCAAAACCTAAGCTGATTCGCAAGAAAAATTACTCTGTCACTTGCCGCGCTCCCTACTCCACGAGGCGCATCCCATCACAAAATTCCCCTAGCACCGGTCGGTTGCTGCCGCGTCTGTTGCAGCAACGTAGAGTATTGGTAATGGCGATGGAGGCAGGGTCCGAGGGAAGAAAGGGAATGGGAATAAGAATGTCGAGGTCTTCGATAGAGTGTAAAAAGAGAGAGAGGACAGGCTCGACAAAGCAACGCCATGTCAGTGACTACGATACTCCCCTGCATAAAAACTCTCGAACGAACGCTCTCCGTCCCCTTCCTCCCCTTTGTGCCCCATGCCACGTTCCCCCTCCCTCCCTCTCTGCCCGCGGGCACTTCGGTCAGTCCCGACAACTGCAAAATTGGTTGACAATTCCCCCTTTACCATCTCTCCTCCCACTAAACTTAGGTCTCCGCAGCTTTTACTTTTTCTTGGCAAAAAAAAGGTATAATATTTTAGGAATGCGGTCTGTAATTTCTTGTATATTTCCATGAAAAGTTGATCATTGACTAAAAAAATTCTCTCTTTAAAGACTTTGAACCAATATTGATTGCTATATACTCTATCTCGTTGTGTTATTTTAGATTATTATAAATAGTATTCAATTCGTATTGATGCAAAAATATAATGATGCAGTAATTTCAATCAATATTTAAGCATTTCATATTTAATTCTTTTCTTTTGGTTATTTAATATAAAAAATATCATTTTGTTATATTTATTGGTTTGTAGAAGATTAAAAGGTGCTTTTAAAGTAGAAGTATCAATTATGATAACTTATATAGTTTCTTTTGAACTTCTAATGTTAAGGTTTTCAAATAAATACGTTTTTGAGAAATTCTCCTTTTATCTTGAATTACATGCTTGTAATTGGTATTTTCTATTCATGCTAATATGGCCAAATATCTTATTGTTATTGGTTATATTCATCAGCACTATTTTTGAACATACTCCTATTATGATGTAATTTCTTATTGACATGTAATAAAGTTGAATCATTGAATTGTAATGTTCGAATAAGAACAGATATTGATGGTATCAAATTACATGAGTACTGTTACATTACATGCATAAAGCTTTCACAGCATAAGATATTTTAATATCCATTTAAATAAATACTTGGCAAGCTCTGAACATGAAACATAAGAATGAAAAATGTATTTATATATTTAATATTATAAAATGATTTGTACTATCAAACACTAAATAAGACACATTTTTCAAAATTACAATAATACAATTTCACTCGATGATTTTTTTTAGTTCATGCAAATCCCTAAAAAAAGAAAAAGAAAAAAAGGAAAGAAAATACTGAATAATTTATTTGAATCAACAATTAAATTTTTTTTTTGGTAATAGATAAATATTGTAATAACACTATAAAAAAATAAAAAATAAATCTTGTACAAATACATATGGCATAAATATCTTCTCATTTTGTTAGAATTTTTATGAATAAAATCAAATACACAATCTTGATCATAAAAGTTATGCAGAATGTAACATGGTTGTAAAAAGTTATGTTAAACGAGATTGCATGAATAAATTGTTTTTTAAAATTTAGTTCACGTGCATATTTCTTGAAGCCTTCCTTTTCAAAATGAATTTCTACAAATTTGTGTTTTACTCAAAAATATCTCAACATAGAGAAGAATATTTCACAGCGCTTTTATTTTATAGTAAGACATTTTTAAAAATAAAACCTTGGACATTACAAAACAATTGTCAAAGTCATAAAAGCCAGATGGTTTTTTTATATTTTGAAGGACCTGAAGTCTCATCTCAAATTTAAGAACACGACAATTAATGTTCAATAAATCAGAATTAAATTCTGAGATGGATGTTGTTGTTGTTGTTGTTGTTGCTGTTTGTTCATTTAATTTTTGCAAATGACAATAAAAAAAAGCTCAGCACTGAAGTGTTAAATAAATCATAAACATGACAATAATCAGATGTGGTTATTAAGTGCCACAATTTTTAGAGACACATTCAAGACTAAAAGCCCGCTCATTCTCATTGAATCGAAAACGACACACAGCAAAGCTCTGAAGATCAATCGCTGTCAACAGATTCTAAAATTTGAATACAGAACAAGCTGCATAAGAAAATGTTAGCGTATTAGAATCACCTCCTCTAAATAAAGAATAAAAAAATAAAACCTAAAACTTGCATGATTTAGAGCCGAGAGCCCTGAAATCAACACAATAACACCAATTTCTATTCGTGGACCATCTTCCATTCGAACCCACGTGGACAAGCGTGACGTGGGCCCTGAAAACGTGACGTGGAGACTTTAGGAGTGACATGGCCCTTTTCCCGGCAACGCATCGTCGTTGACGTCGGGGGTGTGGAGGGATCAGCGTCGCGTAGCAGCGAGGTTTCAGAGGCGACGACGACGACGACGAGGTGGAGCGAGACTCAGACAGGGAGAGGGCGAGACTGGCGCCTGCTGTTTGACGGAGCCCGCTGTAGAGCAGTGCCGCGGAGCTGGGACTGGAGGGAGGCCCCACCAGCGCAGGCGTGGTGGAATACCATTACCATTGTCCCCCCCCTACTACATCCGGGTCTCCCCAGGTCTCCCTGTCTCCGCGCTTTGTCTCGGCTGTGTCTGCAGGCGCGGCTCCAATGTCGCCGTGGCCAAGCGATGATGCTGCTCATCCAGGTTCGCCACATGCTGTGCTTGTCTTTCTCGCCGTCTCGTATTCCTGCCCTCTTCTTTGTTAGCTCATGGATACTGCATTTTGGAATCCCACAAGGTTTTGATCTTCCTTTTGGTTTCGGAGAAGTTGTCGGTTGGGAGTGGGAAGGAAGGCACGAGGGGGAAGGGTGTGCTAGATGGTGTGGCGGATTGATCTGTTGGTATGTTGTGGAGGTGTTGTGGAGCAGACCTGAGGGTAATCAAACGGTCATGAATGCGTAAGGTCATATGGCTGGTGATCAGGTTTTTTTAAAATACAATTAAATGATTAATTTTGATTACAACCTTTTTTTAATCTTTTATTTTGGGGGAGTGGGGAAGAGATGATGCAAATTTTCACTTTGTTACTTCTTTTGTTACTTCTTTAGAGGGTTTATGTTGATGATGTGGTGTTCGCTTACTGCGATAGCTTCTCGGAGGTGGATTTCTAGTCGGAGGGGTGCTATTTCGGATGTTCGTTTGCTCAAGTATCTGTAAAATGGCGTAGTGGCGTGATCGACGACGGTGAGGGCTGCGGTGAAACTTTAATTTGTGCTCTGGGTGATCGGGAGTGGGTGTACCTTTGAAATTTAGTAGCTTAGGGACTGATTTACTATCGGCATAGGGATTATAGGGTGGATAAGTTGCAACCGAGTATTTTGGGAAGCGATCGTAAGAGAATGCCGACAGGCATCTAATCATACTTCGTTGGTAGTCGGGAAGGAGCATTATAGAGTACTGAAAAGTGGAAATTGTTATTCCAAGTCTGTGTTGGCATGACGTTAATAGTTTGTTAAAAGAACATGCTTTTTTAAAGCTTTGAGATAGCGTTTAGTTGAAGTAGAGAAAGACGATACCTTGCAAATCCAGATAGGTGTTAAAAGAGGTGACGCGCTTTTAGTCGGCATGGGAATACACGATTAAGCTTGGCTAGGAAGATGCTTGATAGTGGGCAGGGATCGAGAGTGGTATATCGTGTACGTTTTAGCAGAATCGCATATTCAAACTTCACCCAAGGGAATTCTTTGTAGACTTTTGAAGTTGAGCACTTCTGTTAGGTGTGAATTGTCGTTGTTGATTTCGTGTTTCAGGTTGCCAAGAGCATTGAGAGGCTTCACTTGTTACTGAAAATTAGTCTGTTTTTTCCGTAGTGTATGCAACGTTTCAGATTGTACTTCTGATTTGGAGCTTGTTCAGTTAAGAAAGAGCTAGGTCAGAGGATCGAGCAGAAATGTTTCCAGAGATTGATGATCATTGCTGCTCAATTTGCTGAATAAAACACAGTTAGGTTTGCTGTTGATGCAGTACTATTGTGAAAGTTGTAAGGCGCTCCTTGTGAAGTGACTTATTGATCAGCTTAAGTAGCTGACGTTCCATTTTTTTGGGTTGATGTTATGTCATTTTGAAATGTGGCACTTGGACGTCAACTCTTATTCTGCGACGAACGTTTGAACGCATGTTCTTCTATGTAACTGTGTCAGACGATCTTGGGTACGAGTGGTTGAGGTCGACTTTGTGCTTTTATAGACGTGGATAAGTAGTAGCACATACCATGCACTTAGTTATGCTATGGTAAGAATGATGTATGTAGTAAATAGGAGTTGCAGAGGCATGATAAGAATACAGGACTTATGTTTTTCCTCTCATTCACCCAATGTGTAAGGTTAACATCGCTGTTGGAATTGTGAAGGTAATGCATGTGCTTTGCATCCGTTAATAAGCTAGGTCTTTTGAAGAGATTTATCATGAATATCATATGTGGTTGCATTAAGAAGAAACTACGGATTCCAGGTGTGATCAGTGTTGAAAAGAGTGTGGTTCGGTAAATCTCTGAGCGGAGGTACGATGGCTGCAAAATTGGAGGAAGCTCTATTGAGCATCAGATTGGACTGGGACCTTTCAACGCCTGCCAAGGAAATAGTTGAGAAGGTTCGTGAACAGGATTTGAGTTTAATACCTTCTCTGGAAGGGAAATGCAAGAATCAACTACTTCCGATTGCATTTAAGCTGGCCCAGGGTCTGAAAATTCCGGCGGTGGTTGCTTTACTATTACACGGGGGAAGGACGATTCTCAATTCGGCGTTGAAGAAGGAAACCGCCGAGATTTATGATCCCATTAAGAAATCTGAAGGTGGCGTGGGTTTGACTGGGAAAAAGGTAGACACTAAGGTTAATGTAATTTATAAACAAGGTGAACCTGCCACGAATCCTTTGGCTAGAAAGGTAGAGGCTCCAGTGGTCAGTTTCTCCGGTAGAAAGATAGACGAATTGGATGATGCTGCTGAAGGGACGATCGTGGATCTGGTGTTAGGAATGGCATTAGCGCACTCGAACTCATGCATTTTGAATAACTTGGGTGCTAAATGTAAATCTTATGCAAATGAGAAGTCTAGCGATTTATGGCAGGGTGAAGGCAGCAGTCTTTATAGTTTAGATTCCGGCGATTTAGATACGAGCCTTGGATATGACACGTTGAAGCGCCTGAAAGATCGGGAAAGTGGGACTTCAGATAGTAGCAATTTGAAAGATTTTAGCAAATGGGATGAGAGTTTTCAAAGACTTAGTTATACACTAGACTCAGGTGAATGGGAGGAAGTTGCCACTAAGTCACGAAAGAAGTCTATCACAACGCCAGAAGCGGTGGCTAAAGATGTGGTCAACAGCAAGCTTAAGAAGACCTTGAGTGGCCAGAGTGAGATTGAGCAGTCAACAATCTCAACCCCTCCAGATAATGTCTCATTACCTGCCGGAGATGATGGAGAGTACAAGTGTGAGATAGCGCGGAAACTCTTGGAGTGTGTACTTCTATTTAGCCCACGTTTATCAGGTCATGCACAGAGTTTGCATCTTCCTCCTCTCCTAAGAGCTGCTCAAGCAAATGATGAAGCCCTTGTCTGTCTTTTATTAGATGCATGGGCACCAGTTAATGACAAAGATTCATTTGGTAACACTGCCCTACATTGGGCTCTTCGTCAGGCCACTCCTGTAAACAGACGGACTGTAAATAGTCAGGTGGTTAGGAGATTGCTCAAGGCTGGAGCAAATGTCAAAGCTGGCAATAAGTTGGGGGCAACCCCAGTACACACAGCAGCTGGTCATGGACACTTCGAAGCTCTCTCTTTTATACTGGAGAAAGATTCAAGTGTTGTTAATGTTCTGGCGATTACAAAAGAAACTCCTCTTCATTATGCCGTGAAGAACAACCATATTGCCTGTACATTCCTATTGCTCAAACATGGTGCCAATCGCAATGTTGCAAGTAAACGTGACCAGAAACCAATACAACTGGCGCTGTCTGTTGAAATGAGAGTCCTTCTATTGCAAGATGACAAAGTTTTGAAAGGCAACACCTGGGAGAGCTTCAAGCCTATACTCATAAGTGCAGTCTCCTCGAGTTCTCCTATATATTCCTTGGCTATGCAATCACAGACGCAATTTCCCTCCATTGCAGACGCCTTTGGCTTTCACCAATCAACTCAGGTGTGATCTTCTTGATGCCTCTGACTATTATCGTTTTGATCACGATCTTGAAGTCTAGGTGTGGTTTTGAGGGTACCATAATATTTTCGATTAGGTGTTGGACAGTATATGCCTCTGCGAAATAAGATCGTATAGATTGTCTTAATTTACTTTTTCACCTTCCATAATGATGATGATTACTCAAGTATGAGATTCATTTTTATTCCACAACTTAGAATGTGGTTAATATTATATTTGAAATCTGACTTGGGCTTGAAGTAACTTCCGTTGGCTTATTAACTGTTACTATCGTTATTCTCAAGTTTATATCTGTTAAATCTCCTGCAGGATGGAAATACTTTCAATTGGTTATCTACTCAAGCACTATCTATTAACAGTCGGGACCTCATTCTAGGAAGTGAGATAGACACATTAGGGGGCAAGGAATTGGTAAATTTACCTCAATATAAAACTGTGGCATGCCATTTCTTTGCATCAAGCGACGGTTGTGCGCGGGGCAGCAAATGCCATTTTGCTCACTCAGAGGAAGAAATAATTGGTGTTGCAAGGGTTGATGAATTAGACATGCCGGCTGGAGGAAGTCAGAGTGATGATGGAAGCGACCAGTCAATGAAGAATTTCATGACTAAGCTTTGTACTCATCATGACAAAACTGGAAAGTGTCCTCATGGAGTTAAATGCACATTCGCTCATGGCATGATACAACCTCGAGGAGCACCTTCCTCTGCTGTTACATATATTCGGCCACCTCCGGGAATCGACACACGACCATCTAGTGCTAATTCTATGGGGTCTAGTACAGGCAGCGAAAAAGGTGATGATTACAGTGCTCGTAAGGTCTTTGTTGGAGGTCTGCCTCACTTTATACAGTCGGAAGATTTATGGGAATTTTTTGAAGCAGAATTCGGGAAGGTAGTGGATGCAGTAGTTATTTCTTGTGTAGATGCAGACAAGAACGTGCGCTCGCGAGGATTTGGTTTTGTTGTCTTCAATGATCCAAGAGATGCCAATTTTGCAGTTAAACGACATTACCTACCATTTCGAGGGAAAAAAGTGGAGGTAAAACAAGCTATGGCCCGGGTGGATTATGGTGAGGAACCTGTTAAGCCAAATTCCCCTATTCCACCCACGTCCATTTCCAATTCGCCAACATGGGGTCCTTCTAGCCCTGTAATTGCCAGGTCCAAGGAACTGGCGCCTGTTTCTTCGGAAGATTCTCAGCGGGCTTGGTCTGCTTCACCCTCGGCTGTAGATTGGCTCGGTAAGTCGTCTGAGGAGGGTACCGAGAGCAAAAGTTTACCGTTATCTGAGATGAACAATCACCTGAATTGTCAACATAGTGTCCCAGTGCAGAAGTACCAGAGCCAACTCCACAACTTTGGTCCTCTATTTCCCCAGAGTAGTAGTGTCTTATTTGATGCAGGATTTGACAGAAACTCTTGCTTGTTAGATTCTGGTCTAGGTTCTATCTCTCCATCTCCTTCACATAGCTTTTCTTCTCCCTCGAGTGCTTCCCCTAGACGTCACCATTCCTCCATGTATGGCTCCTCTATTCCATACTCTAATGGTACGTCTTTTGTAGAGGATGAAATCGACCGCCCTTCACAATCTTTCTTTAGTGGCATTGCTGGACCTTCGGTATATTCCTATGGATCCGATCCCCCGGCACCCACCGACGATGACAAAGAGTTTTCTGATCTTCTTGCCATGCTCCAAGGAGGAAATTCTTAGCTTTCGTCATCGAATGGTTCCAGCAACCACTTTGAGATTTAATCCGTTCGATCTCAATATTTAGTTAGAACCAGAGTGCATCGAGAGTTTTGGAAAACCCTGGTTACTTGTATAGACATAATGTGCCTTGTGAATATATTTCTGGACACTGGGTACTTAGGTCAGCTGTGGCTGACAGGTATTTTTTTAGTGACAATAACTCTGCAAACCTTACAACATTTGGAGATAACATTTAAATTTGTTTATGGCTTATTTTGTTACATTTGTTTAGGGTTTACATTTTTATGGGTTTTGGCAACATTTATGAATATCTACTTCAATGGTGATCGACTTATTCTATTTTTAGGACAAAGCGAACAGGACGTAGTTCGTTGCAAGTTCTCGGACAGCTAAGTTCTTCACCTCTGAATCAGAGGTCACATATTTTGAATTTCTGTCTTTGCTTGGGGAGGATTTTCCCTTCATTTTCAGTGCCATCTATGTATACCCTTAAACGAAGAGACTTTGTGTGTTAATCAGTACTTTGTGCGTGTTCTCCTTCATTAATGTAGCTTTCAGAATTACACTGTTTATTCGAATGACAGTACATCAACCCGCAACGTACCTTCACACTCATCAGTTAATACTGTGGAAGCATTACCTTATTATCAGTTTGGAATCTACAAGTTTATTCTTCGATTTCGTAAAAATAGTGGTGTAGCAATCATTAGAATCATTGCTACTGGCTTGGAAAAACAATAGGGTAGACACCGCTTGGCATTTACTTCAGGACCCCAAACATGATTGAAAACCCAGGACTTCGAAGACCCATTCGAGCTCTTCCACTCCATAGTGCAGTAATGTTCACAAAAGCTCGACTCAGAAAGGACATTTCTAATGAGTGGTCCAAAGGATGATATTAGGAAATAGTGAGACCCAACCTTCCATCCTCCACACTGCTACACACAATTGCCTAACACGTAAGAAACAGTTCCAACAAGCTGTTGAATACTCATCTGCACATCGGCTGTTCCCACTGCGATACTGCTAAGATCAATTTCAAGTGCACAAGTACTGCTATTCTAGGGCACCATTCATCTTCTTCATCAAAATCACCATTATTATTATTATTATTATTATTATTTCCCTTATCTCAATGGGGTCTCACATACTCCGTTAAAATGTTTACCAGATTACAAATAAGCAGGTAAGCATTGCCAGAAATAAATGAGCTGAATTTAATTACAGTTAAGCCCATACCGTTTAATACACAATTCAATGCATCATCGGCCACATGCAAGACTATCAGAAAATCTGAACTAGAAGTACATATAAAATGGCTGTCCTCATGAATGCCAAACAACTGATTTGATCTTCTAATTGTATATAACTTTCAAGAGCTGACAGTTTACACATATACAGAGTCGACTGGTACAACTTGAGTGTTCCTCGATTCTTCCAATGAATTGGTTAAAAATTATGTACAATATCACTATATGAATCATCGTCACTAGATCTCCAGAGTGGCTCACGATTTGATCCGGCTTGCGAAGCAAATCTGTCCAAGAAGTTATTGGAAGAGGTGTCAATGGCAGACTTAGCTTGTAATCCTGGCCGGTTAAGGGGGTCAGAGGGCCTCTTAACTGGGTCAGCTCCTTTGATCAACGCGCCCACAGCTTCCTCTGCCACTTTCTTGTTGATAAATAAAGGGGCTCGGCACCGCAAGGCAAGCGCAATGGCATCAGAGGGACGCATGTCGACGCTGCGGAATCGATCATTCCTGGACACTGCGGCTGCTTCCTCATCCAAGCACTTACCCAGAGCCAGCACTAGTCTGGAATAGAACACATCGCTCTCCATGGTGGTGATGGTAACGTGATCTACCTTCCAACCAACGGCAGCAAGCGAAGAGCCCCAAGCTTCATGTGTCACTGGCCTGCGGCTTCGTCGGTCTTGGGCTGCTGTCAAGATGGCCATAGCCTCTGCAGCTCCGACGACCATTTGCAGAGGTAGGTCAAATCCATCCACCCTGCAATTAGCAACAATTTGCTTTAGATGAAAGTTTCAATTCTTACACTGCCATGTTGTATCAAATTCCTACAGCTGGGGAAGAGTTTGAGGTAATAGAAGTACAGCAGTCGAGTGACAATTGAAGTACTAAACATCACAAAATGAAAGCAGAAAAATCAAATAAAATCCACCCTAGAAAGAGAACTGCCCCATCGCCGGCCTGTGCCAGAGCCACAACTTTGCCAACTGCGTACTCCTCTTCCCTGCTACCAAGTCCATCGAACCCAAACGTGTCAACTTCGGCAGACTCCTGGGTCTCAGAGGAGGAGCTGCTTTCAAGCTCTTGTGTCTGATCTGACATTATTTCCAAGTATCTCCCAGTGAGTTGATCACCTCGTCAGCAAACCATCGGTTCCATTGTCCTACATTTGCCCATCATAAAAAAATCCAATAGAGACTTTGAATCTACAAATTCAGTGATAAATCCGCCGATAAATTGGTCCACGGAGTGCAGAAGGACACACGTATTCACTTACCCGCGAGAGCAACCATGCCCTGTGTTACAAAAAGGGGATATGACGTCAAAAGGCTTCCAAGCAGCACCTGCCGTCTGTTCGATACCCAGTGTGTCTCCTTCTTCGTGTTCTCGGACCTTCGTCTCCCCTCGTGACAATCGCCTGACATTCTAACCACCGCGCCAAACCCTCTTACTTTGCCTCTTGAAATCATACCCCCAGAGCTTGTCGAAAATGACGAAGTCATCCCCACCTCTGAAATTAAACTACGACGGCAGCTGCTCCATGCCTGGCAAGGACACGCCGCAAACCTGCACTCCATTTCCAACAATCAATCCTGTACATCCTCCATACAATTCCCACAGCTCGCATAAATTCCTCTCAATTATCATCAATTCTCACACCATCGCTTGCAGCTAAAACTTTCATAGCTGTAACACCTTTGTTTGAATAGCAGAAATGACCTAATTACTCCGGAAGAGAAGATGCAAAGAATGAATTCAAAAGCAGAATTAGTACAACTGCAGGGAGCAGACACATACAGAGTCGTAGCCATGGTGTCTGCTCCTTCACCCGTAAGCCGCGAATCAGCTGAGAAGAGAAAACTGGGGTGAAAACGGTGACATGGGTTTGCAATCCTCAAGGACGCTTCTAAGCAAGAGCTGTTCAAAACAGAGACTTCATAGCTCCCCAGGCAAGGTAAAGCTTCGATCAGCCTTGCGACAACAATGCTTGTCAATGGTCTCTCTCGGAGGAATAAGATGGCAGCCAAATCTACGTCAGCAAATGGTGCCAACTCGGCGTCCTTCTCTTTCCACCCAACGAATGGCGGATTGCCACGTCCGAGTCGATGCGTAAGAGGGCGTGAAATCCGCTTTTAGCTCTTTTTCCTTCGTCATGCTACACTTCGTGGGCCTACATCTCCGGCCTCTTGCTCTTCTTCTTCTTAGAGTAGGTGGGTTGCCTGCTTCCTCACTCGCCCCGCAGAATTACATTTTTTTCCCACGCTCCGCCACTGGACTTATTTGGTAGCGCGTGAGCAATTTGCTATCGGTCGTGTATATCCTCCGCAAGTGAAGCTCTACGGCTTTGTCTTGACTACGTTGTCGTGGATCGGATTACCTGAGATCATCGACTGGTCTGGAGTGTTGTCCATGGTAAAGGAAAGGTGCGGATCTAGCAATGTTCGGGTTTCCTGCATTCTTCTGAAATATGTTCGACGGCAGAGCAGGTTTGGGTCAGCGTTTGTGCTTGGACTTTGGTTCGAGCTTGGAGGTTGATCGCTGTGGAGTCATCTTGGCTGTTAATATACTGAGGGTGAGAGAGTTTGGTAGTTGTGGATTTGCGTTGGGATAAACTGTTTTTCATTTCAAAATATAAACCTTCCCCCCTCCTAGTTTGAGGGAAGGAAGGAATGTGTGGGTTTTGAAGGGAAGCGTCGGTTCTCTGCCAAGTTGGTGAGCTGCAAATCTGATTGGTGCCATTTCGATTGTCGGTGGTGTTGCAGGCGTAGAACTTTGAGGTGGCGTGGAACATTTGATCTTTGAGTGCGAGTTTGAGGGAGTTGTGCAGAGGAGATGGTGATCGAGGGGTCGGGAGTAGAAACCAGCAATGGGAGCAGGAATGCGAATGCGAATGCGACCAGCGAGGGTTACGTAGACTACGGGTGGCAGACGGTGACGAATCCTAAGAAGCAAAAACGCCAGGAGAATGCAAAAGCCAAGGGTGGAAAAGATGGTAATAATGACTCCTCCAAGTCGACGTCAGATTCGAAGATTTTCCAAGCCCTAGAGATCGAAGCGGAAGAGCGGCGGGCGAGACGCGATGCCAGAATTGCTGCGGCCTTAGCCGCGGGTGTTGAGGATGAAGAGGATAGCGATGATGGGGAGGCTCCCAAGACGGAGGGAACAGCTGGGGAGACTGAGCTTAAGAAACCCAAAGCTAAGAAGCCGAAAAAGCCTAAAGTTTCCGTCGCCGAGGCCGCAGCTGCCATAGATTCTACTGATCTGGCCACCTTTTTGTCTGACATTTCGGTGCGTCCCTCTCTTACACCCAACCTCAGAATGCTGTAGGGTGTTGCACTTTCTTTACAACGGCCCATCTCTATCCGAAGCATGATTGTGTAGAGATGTTGAAACGACTAATTAATTGCTTCAGTAGCGGAGAAGGGTATAACAGGCTGAAAGGACTTTGCAACAAAGTGAATTTAACGTCTTACAGTTGAAAGCTTTAAGAGATTCAAACTCTAGGAACATTGCGTATAGAAGTTGCTCCAAGTGTCTAGCACCTATGATAGAGAATGCTTTTGTTGCCTTAAGGCATGTACTTGTTTGATTTTTGTTTATTGGCAACATGTCTTGTGTTTATTCAGGAATCATTTGCGAGCCTCCCTGATCTCCAACTGTTGCGTTGCGCCGACTACTTTGGCCGTGCTTTTTCATCTGTAACCACTGCCCAGTTTGGATGGAATAAAATCCTTCGTGAAACCCCTATTGTCAAGTCACTGGAGGTAGTGTAAATGCTCTCTGCCGGGGTATCAATTTGAGTTCTTTGGGTGATTTGGAGTTGGTGCTGGTGGTACCTTCAGTGTGAATAGTGCTGAATGTGGGTTGAATCAATGCAGATTCCCCTCTGCTACGTTCCCGACACGCTGAACAAGATGATGGCAGATTGGTTGTCTCAAAGGCCTGCAGATGCTTTATGTAAATTTATTGTGTGGATCTTGCAAGAGACTCTCGATGATGCACATGCACACGCTGGTTCTCACAAGAGCTCTAAGCATTCAGCACCTCCTTCGCAGAAAACCAAGGTTAGAGGAAGGCATTTAGTACATCATTTATTTAAGCTGTTCTGGTGGAGGGTAATTCAATCGTGAGATATTGAAATTATCCTTGGAAAAATCTTGTTTTTTGTAATTCTTGGGTTCAGAGGTTTTACAATGTGCAAAAGTAAGGAACGAATCGAAGCCGATTATTAACAGACTTTTGGTTCGAAAATAATATAGGTAGGCGTTCTAATTTTACTAGCCATAATTTTGAGAAGAAGGCCTGACATCCTACAACAACAAGCCCAAACAGTGCGCAATCAATATCAAGCTTTGGATCAACTTCCCACATTGGTGTGGGCTTACGGTCAGGTAGGAAATCAGCTCGTAAAATAGTTGATGCTATCTACAGTCATGATTAATAGTAACGTCGAATGTCACTTAGCCGTAATGTGTTTTCATGTACTTTGCAATTGTAATGTTAACTTTTTTCACTCGGGATGATTGGTAGGCTGCTCAAGGAGACTTGGTGATAGGGATGTCTTTGTGGGTGCACAATTTGTTGCCTCTCGCTGTGGGGAAGTCTAGTACGCCTGTTTTGCGAGACACTGCGCTGCAATTTCTTGAGAGGTGCGGGATACTCTTACATCTTCGTCAGTTCTGGTTGCGATCGTCACTTCTTTTAGCTTTTAGAATTTAAGTTCCTTGTTCTGAGATCGGGCCTTTTGTCTGATGATATGTGGATGTGATGTGCGAGATTGTTAGTGATATGCGAAGAATATTAAACATGCGAATATGGAGTGACATTGTTTAAGCAATTGCCGTGATTTTTTGTGCAGTGTGGTATTGGTAGATCCCAAGAAAGCTCGTTCTGTACTCCTTAAAGGAGTTTCGAGGAAAGGGGAACGACTAGTGCCAGCTGCATCTCTGGATTCTGTGATGCGGGCTTCCTTTCCTGCTGAGTCTGCTCGGACTAAGGTATAGTTTGTGTACACTCGAAAACTCCAGATGTGATCAGTTGCTGCAGGCAGATCTTATGGGGAATCTTTGTAGCGCTCCCTTTACCCATCTAAACGTCCTAATCAAATTGATTTAGGGCTCCCATGCTACCCCCAAACACTTCACCTCACTGCACTGCAGCGATTTTTTTAAATCCTTTTTAATTGACCCTGACACCATATCGTGTACATGATGCAGGCTGCAGATAGGTTTCAGGCTGTGTACCCCATTGTTAAGGAGCTTGCGTTAGCAGGGTTACAGAATAGCAAAACTACTCGACCGGTGGCTCAGCAGCTTCTTCCTCTTAGTGTCGCTGCCCTATCACAAGGTAGGTGTTTCTTCTGGTTCTAGGACATTGTACCTGCAAAGTTTTTAATTCATAGAGAGTTCTGCTTGTTCACATTCTCTTTGGATGCAGATGTGGATGCACTTTCACAGGAGGCTTGCAGTAACTTCATCTGGTGCTTGTCACAGAACAGTGACTGTTACCAACAATGGGTATGCACTTGTTACCCCTGAGTCTTAAGTGAACGTTTTCACAGAAGCTTTTTACTGTGTCTTGAAGTATTCACTATACAAGCACGTATTGATTCGTGTTTATTTGATGCAGGAAAAGTTGCATCTCGAGAATTTGAAAGCAAGTAATCGCGTGCTGAGTTACATCAGACATGAGTGGAAGGAAACTTCTCAACGCCTTTCACCATTGACGAACTTAAAGAAGACTGTAAAGGCTTTGAGATTGAAGGTAAGTGTATAATAAAATAAACGAACAGTGCTAGGTAGTTCTGTCATGTTTTTCAAGATCATGAATCACCTTTCGATTTTATTAGAGTTCCTACGTCTGTACAGAATTTAACCTCATTTTCTCTGTGTAAGCAGCACAAGCATGTTTTGGATGACACTCAAAAGAACCACGATTTGCTGGGTCAGGCAAAGGTTGCGGATGGCCACTGCAAAGCTATTTTGAACAGGCTATCGACATTCCCCTCTTGTGCAAGTACTACATTGACGTTGTCAGCTGGTGCCGCCATAGCTTATGGTTTTTATATGCTCAGCCCTGATGCGAACCCCTTGAAGTGGGATGGATGGCTCCTCCATAGCAACACTCGCTCTTTATTTTGAGTCTTAAACTTGTGGAGCTTTAGCCCTGCGTGATTTGAGTTTCACTGACGATTGAGGATCTAGTATATGTATGCAAAGGCACTCTCAATGGGATTCAAAGAGTTTCAAGAAGCAGATTAGACAAAACTGTGTTGATTGAACATTGAACACATTAATTTACAAAATCGACTTCAGGATAGTGAGGTAACTAGCTTTGGTGTACACTAGTCTCATGGACTGATTTTGCCTTCTCAAGAGGTGCTTCACGTGCCCAATTGCCGGTCAAAAGCACACAACTCACTGGATTATCGCTTTTCTTTCATGCAGCACATATTGCTCATTCTTTCTTGATATTTTTATGTCAATCTTCATGAATCTGATGTGCATTCATAACTGTTTCAATTACTGTTCTTTGAATTATGGAGTTGAGGAGAGCCTCGGCGAGTATCATGTCACGACTAACGGCATGTCTAGACTTGTCAGTGAGATTTCAAAACTGCTAGTTGACACCAACTTATTTGTTTATAGAATATGAACAGATATTTTTCTGCGGTAAGAATACTCACATCGTTTTAACTTTCCGATTACTGGCTTGGCTAAGACCCATATTGCCAGATGGTTTAAAATGATGAATGAACTTGAATAAAAGATAAAATAACAATTTAAGTGCGGTAGATAAGAAAATGAGGCTTCAGCTCGATATATCATTGCACTTGCATTGTTATCCATACCATGACAATTAGGGCATATTTTGTACTATATCTATCCACCTTACAGTTTTTTTCACATTTGAACTGTGTGTGTCTTAAATTCAATTTTGACTTATTTCGTACATTCGTGTGACCTTAATATTTGTGATTATTGTTTTTCACAGAAAAGGAAGACATCATGAGCGTTGGGAACAAATTAGACATGAACTAACACGAATTTCACATTGTTCGGTAAAAGGATTTTTTATTTGTTCTTCACTTATTATCAGTAGTAGTGACAATTTGAGGTATCATTATTATTTTGTGCTGTATCCCTCCACATTTACAAATAAAAATGGTTAGGTGTAGAATTTAGATTCTGATAACTACTTCTGTAGGTGTATTTCAAAGATGTGGTATAGGAAATTGAAGATTGCATATAATATAAATAGATTTTGATTTAGAAGTTATCTGTATAATCTATTCCGTTAATCAATACTATTTTGTACATCAATACTCTTACTCTGTTGCATTCCTCAAAATTATCACAAGTAATTTATCACAACTCTGTATCAAGTTGTTTTATTTATTTTTTATTTTTTATTTTTTTTCTTTCTCTCACTAAATATAATACCTTGCTTACAAAGGAGATTTGTAAAAATGCTTTGATTTTCACTTTTAGTTTTCTTGAACTAAAGATGAACATATCATTACTTCAAATTGAGGTGATTAATTTTTTATGTGTTTTCTTTTAGACTTCTTTATAATGGCCTTATAAAACTAACTTTGAATATACATACATACATACATACATACAAAAGTACATTTATAAAAGTTAGAATGGAAATAAACTTTGAGAGGTGAAGAAGCCCTTCTAGTATTCAAGAGATTACTTTTCCTTAGTGAATTTTTAGTAGAGTTGAACATGAGGTTACAAGCACTTTACATGGAGTTTTGCATGATGAGAACATTTTCCAAGCAAAAAAGAATAAGAATTTAATTGGAGATATTTACAATATAGACAATGTCTCTAATGTGAATATAAACTTTATGAATTAAGTTTTGTTTGCTCAATCCAAAGATTTTTTTGTTATGTTCAATAATCAATATTGACCAACTTGCTCCATATCTATAAAGTAAAAAAGAAAACCTTCAAAAGATTAATTAAAAAATATATATATATATATATATATATATATATTAATTACGTAAAATATAATATATTAATATTATATATTCAGTACAATATATATTCATTTGAATATTTTTAATAAAAATATCAATCTTGCTTGAATATTATATATATAAAGTTGCTAAAAAAAGCCACATTTTTTTTAAAAAACTAAAAGTAATTTACAAATCATGTTTACAATTTGTACTTTTGTATTTACCTTACAAATAAAATAAAATAAAATAAAAACCACCCCAGTCTTACTTATAAAGTCTTTAATAATGATTGTTGCCAAAATGAAATGTTATCAGATATTTATCATGTGCAGATATTTGTATTTTTTGTAATATTAAATTTATTTAAGTTAAAAATACTATATATATATATATATATATATATATATGTAGTATTATTATACTTTTAATGGAATTTTTTCTTAAAGAATATACAAATATTAATCAAATTTCTCTCCAAATTTTTTTTTAAAAAAAAAAAAATGTTAACATAGGACTCTTGAAAGAATTTAAAAAGATGTAGAAACAAACAATATTAAAACTGCTTTTATACATAGAAATTTAGGAGAAGTTAATTTATAATTGAATCATTGAGTATTTTCTTAATGACAAAAAATATATGAGGTAATTAAACAAAATAGTCAACATGAAGTTAAATATAGAAGAAATAAAACAATTGTGCACTAAAGAAGAAGACTAGGTGAAATTATAGAATACCATGCACAATAAGGAGTAACATTGGTAAAAAAAGAAAATCAAAATTTTACTTAAAATAGTAATTATAATAAAATCTCAAAATTCAAAGAATGTTATTTTAAAGGATTAATCATTATTTTAATAAAATATTTTATTTTCAGAGAAATAATAATTTATTTTTCTAAAATATAAAAATTATTTCAAATTTTTTTATAATTTATTTGAATATAAATTAATTTTTTTATAATTTCTTAAGTGAAAGATTTTATTATAAGCTTTTATTTATAATTATATAAAGAGTCAATTTTTTTATTATTTATGAATAAAACATAAGATTATTTATCTGAAATTAAGAATTTTTGTTAAAAAATAATATCATAAAATAATAATCAATAATATATACATGCTTACATAAAACATCAAGAATAGAAATTATGAACAAATAAAAATCTTATTTGCTATTATTTTGTTTTAATATACACCAATCCATTCTACAAAATTTTATAACAAGTTCAAAACAAACTATTATAATAATCTATGTTACCAATTGATTTGTAGATACGTAATTTTGAATCTTGTAAAAGATTAAATAACAATAGTAACAATAATAAATTTTAAAAAATATTTTAAAGAATATAATAATACTATACAAAATTTACTGTCTTTGCCTTTGTAGAAAATAATTGGAGTAGATATGGTAGCAACAAATTGATTGTTGAGCATATGACATGGAATTGTTGAAAGCTAATACAAGAAGTTGAAAACCAATTTTAAATTTAATAAATAAATAATATGTTATATATAAATATATA
Source organism: Physcomitrellopsis africana (assembly GCA_036785485.1). NCBI lineage: Eukaryota > Viridiplantae > Streptophyta > Bryopsida > Funariales > Funariaceae > Physcomitrellopsis > Physcomitrellopsis africana. Next base: position 296,602 of record JAWRVF010000077.1, on the reverse strand, counting down.
ATTTATATTATAATTAAAATTTATAAAATATCTATTTTTATTAAAGATCTTACAAAAAGTAGTAAAATATTTGTATATAATGTAATTACAATAAAGATACAAAGACTTTAAAAGATTTTTTTAGATTGTCTCATAAAAAATTGCTACATAAGTTTTTAATATATAATTTACTTGATCTTTAAAATTCTATTAAATTTGCAAGAATATAATTCTTTGATTGTATCAAAAATTAATTTATATTCAAATATTTTATAAGAGATTTTGCTAAATAACTTAGAGTAAATTATCAATGCAACATTATCATTGTCCAAAAGTTTCTAATTGAATACTTTATAATCTATATAGATGTAAGACTTTTTCTTTGGTAAGATTAATATTGTTTATTTTTGTATATTATTCCATGTTATAGCTTTTACAATGGTTCTTGTTTGGTTGTTACAATTTATGTTCATGTATGTGTATATATATATATTATTATTATAGATGTGAACAAATGAACAATATTTTATTTCTAAAGTTGCAAAAGTGATTTTGTTAAGAACTAATATACAAAAGCATTTCAAAACCAACATTCAAATGTAAGTCCTAAAAAACATTTTTTACTCTGGTAAATTTTTTATTGGTTTACTAAAAATAATCATAAGTGTCAAAAAATGAAATAATTACTGTTGTGTTTGATAAATTCTGTTTTTGATTGTTCTGTGAATAAACCTAATGTGGTAGCTCTCACTAACTCTATCTCATTTACTTTATTCTTCAATGCTTGAAAGACTTTAATAACTCACAAACTTCCACACATGGAGATCTATCTTTCCATGTATTATAAATGCTTGCTTATTTTATTGAGTCTTTTTGTGGACATACATGAGAATTAATCTAGGTGGTCAATTTAACAAACAATTGTGATTTAATTTTAAACCAATCAATATCACCCATATTGGCATCATCAATAGAAATTTATATCATACCTTAATTACTTCAAAATTCATGTCAATGAAATACTAGGATTATTGTCAACTTATGCTCATTTCTCAATTGATTACTTCAAATTATTCCAACTTTTGATTTATTTTTAAAATAACAATCCTCATGCAGGTATTTTTGGATATGTTACACATTGTATTTTTGAAGTTTGCAATGACAATGTAAATGTATAGCAGTGAATTGCATCATATATATATATATATATATATAGTTTCCTTTTTCTGGTAAAAAAAAAAAATCAATCTAACTGATTGTGATTTCAATACTAAAAATAGGATATAATATCATATTCAGCAGCACAAATTTAAAATGAACTTACCATTGCTACAAAACAAACACTGTTGATTAGAGCCAATTTACTAACAAAGCTTCATAACACATTTTGTATAACTTTAGGATTAATTTGAGATTCTTCCAACCATGCTAAAAGGTGATTTTAACTTCTGGAGTTTGTTCATCTGAGTTTTAAACAAGCACATTCAACAATGTAAATGTCAAAAATTACACAAGTTTGGTTAAATTCAACCTCATGTTTAAAATCTATGAAAAGAATACATTACTAATTACTAAGTCTTATGGATCTAATTTATGAAGTGAGTGACAAAGTTGGAACACTCATTTGTGTTTTTAAGGTTTTAAGCATAGAACACATCACATTGTTTTTGCAAATGCATACTTCTTAATGTTTATGTAGGTCATAATTTAAGTTTCTTTTTTCCCCATACATCTAATTCATTTTTCTTTTACTAGAATGCAAGCTTTATCTAAACAACATTGTCATATCATTTAAAAAACCAAAATCATATTTATTCTCCAATGATTTAAAAAAATAAATAAAATCTATTCTTATTTTTCTTTTTTCAAAACTAGAGCAAAAAATTATGTTGCAAATCATATAAAAAAATAAACAGCATGTTTGGTAGTGACTAGTTTTATTAATTTCTTTTTCTTTATTTTCTATATCATCACGTGATCATTAATATTAAAAAATAGAAAAGATGACAAATGTATGAATTGCAATACGGACTTATGTGCTGACCATTATGGATATTAATTTTTAATACAGTGATCTAAACTTACTCATGAAACTTTTCTTTTTCTCTATTTTTCTTTCAGTTTTCGCGTCCGTCTGTCACAATCTGTGTGTCCGTCGACATTCATTCATCGACAACATGTTCATTCATCCGTCGATAAGCTCCTTCGTTCATCCGTGCGTTTGTTCATGAAGGAAAGAAAGGAAAGCCTCGTCGTGGGAATTCTTTGAACCCCAGGATTAGGGATTTGTTTTTGTTTGTTTGTTTGTTTTTTTTTTTTGCCTTAGAATGGGCTCCATGGCTTCTTCCTCCACTCAAAGGTTCTGTGCTTATTCTGTGTGGCACGGACCCACGCTCAATAAACAATTGTGGATGAGTTGCCACCGATATTGGTTTATAATTAGGTCAGTACCGATCAGTCCAAAGGAATGCACATCATCATTTTCCATCGCGTGCGTCACACAGCGAGACAGACATTTCCAAATACAGTCAGCAGGACAGACTGACCCCATTTCTGGATATTGCTTTTCTTTTTCTGTTTCCTCGCGCCATTCGTCTTGCCTACCTGTGCGTCTACATCCCTCCTGATGCTCCATTATTGTTGCTTCCCTTGAAGCTTGGGAGAGCGACACACACTCAGATTGTGAGAGAGATAGAGAGAGCGACAGGACCGACTTCTCACTTGGAAACGTCGTCGTGTGCCATCAGAGGGTTCCAGGAGGCCGTCTTCAGGTTTGTCAGCGAGCGGTAGCCATCTTCCTCATGGGGCTCCTGTGTGTGGTTGAGGGGTTGTGTTGAGGATTTGCTAGCTTAGGGTTCGAGGGTAGGTTAATGGCGTCGATCAGAGGGAGTGTTTATGATGCTGGCATCAGAGAGAGAGAGAGAGATAGAGAGAGCGAGAGCGAGAGGGATATCTGCTTTGTTGAGAGATTGCCTGGTTTCGATTTATTTTGGGTTTATCTTGCGGTGAGGGGTTGGGAGTGACACTGTTTGTAATGTTTGGTGTCTGAGGTTGATGGGATGGAAATTCTATCGTTGTCCGATATTTTGCCAGCGTGAATTTTGTTCTAGATGGTTTGTAAAGTCTTCGATCATGGCTTCTCTTTGAGCTTAGTCTTGATTTGGGATTCCATTTACATCCTGGAGCTGTATCTTGGCTCGATTAGTGGTTGGGATTATGCGATGCACTCTGCTAAGGATCCAGCGTAATACGTAACACGTATCAAGTTTGAATTATTTTATTTCACTATGCTTATTCCATGACTAGAATTTCGAGGGTTTGGTTATCAAATTAATTGAGATGAGTGCTGATGTCGTTAAAATTATCCTAGTCTTACCTATAATTGTTGAGAAACCCTAAAATAAGCAAGAATTGGTAACGAGAGTACTCACGACTTGTAGGAGTGTTGTAAATATGGTACATTTAAGTAAGGAGGGCCTCCTGGACCACTTTGTTCTTAGTCTGACTGTATCACATTTGTTTGCGTCATTGTCACGTAGGGGTGGTATTTCGAGGTTTAAAGGGTAAATTGGGACACTTCAAATTGCTTACGAGAATCTAAGCTTGGTCTTCAATTTTTCTATTTACTATGCTACTTACAGGCCACAGTCTAAGGTGACACTAATGTTCGAAGCACATTGGGGTTTAAAAACTGCTGTGGGTGCTAGGGTTTTGTAGACTGGAGGTTTTTTTACAGGCTAGTTGTATAGTCCTTGAATATTGATCGCAGAAGTTCTGCAGTTGCTCGTGATTTATTCCTGTGTTGGAAATTTCCGTTTTGGCTTTTAGCGTCGATGTCGGGATATCTAATCTGGTTTTTCTTTCCTCGAGAGATTTATTCGATTTTGATTTTTTTTCCAGCGTCGCTCTTTTGCTCTTATTCATTTTACATTGTGGAAATCGTTATGGCTCATGGGGTCTTCATTGTTAATATGGACGCAGTTGTAGTGGAGCGAAGAGGGTACGAAATCCTCGAAGAAATGCCTTTGGTGGAGTGCTTAAATTCATTGCAGGAGACATTGTTCGTCATAGTATAAAACCCTCCTAGCTGCAGGCGCAATTAGTTCAAAGTTGGTTTTCGATTAGGGAATATTTCTGGTTTCATTTGCCCTGTCAAGGTTATTAAGCCAATTTCTATTCTTTCTATGTGTCCGCGTCATTCCCAAGTAGGTGGTTAAGCAGTAGGCTTAGAGATGCCGGCATGGCTGTTCCTCACCGTGGCTGGTGGAATCTTGACGGGGCTCTTGCTGGCAACGATAATTGGCTTCCACCTGGTAGAAAGCAATGCAGGAAAGTTTCGCGTCCACAATAAGCGACAGCACGAGTCTTTTACAGGAGCATTTGAGTCTAGACAGCTTTTCTGCCCGTGTGGGAATGTTCGAAACCGAAAAGGACCATCTACTAGAAGTACTGAGAAACCCGAAGTAGTGAAATCGGAAGGAGTTTTACAAGCGCTCGCGGATGTTGCCTATCGAAAACTGCCCTTAGGGGCACTGCTTTTGCGATGTTTTGGAAGCCAGACTTTCCAAATACCTGACATTGTGAAGTGTCTTCAAGGAAGCTGGCTCAATGCAGGGAAACTTTTTAAAATAATAAGAAAGGTCGACACTCCAATTTTGAAAGCAGGCGAACGCCAACATCCCGCTGTATCAACTGGATGTCCAGCAAGTATTTCAGCTAGGCCCTCTGTTTCAGCTTCCGTGAATGCTTCCGGCGCTGGCTCCACAACCACCATCACAACGACCATAACCACAACTACTCCTTCTTCAAGTTCTTCAGCTCCCACGTCATGTGGTAAGGCTCAATCATTCAGGAAAAAGTTGTATTTGATGCTTGATAGTATTCAAGGTCTAGGTCTTATCAAATGTCCCTGTATTTAGTTGGCTTGTTTGATAAATATCTAAGCTTGAAAAAATGGTGAAGTGATTAAGATTGTGGCGTGGGGATCTTCCTGATTTCATCTCAAGTACTGAATAGGAACGATTTTGTCCTCGTTCTCCAGGCGCTTCGAGCACTGGCGACGAGAACGGGAGCTCGGAACAGCCCCCACAAAGAAGGCTTGTGCTGGAGATTCTTATGTCCACTTCAGGTACGCGCTTTTGAGTGACGTCCTCTTTGCAAGGAGCTATACAGGGTAACCAAATTAAGTCACATTTCATCCTTATTCCTCTCTCGGAGAATGTCACATGAGTTTGGAAGTTGGAAAACGGTGAGTTTGTCTGTTGCTATCATAGTTAGGATAAGTAAAGTTATGATTATTTTTAGTGTATATTGAGAGAAAATTGTGCTACGTTGCAGCATGTACTGCATATTTGCATGGTCCTGAATTGAAGTTTGGTCTTAATTTAACTGCTAATTTTATGTGGTGGAGAAGGCGGAGCACTCCCACGTGCCACAGGAGTAAGATTGAAATTGGAATCAAATGCAAGTTCGGACAGCCTCGCCAATGTAGCAGCGGCTTCTTCATTAGGTGCTGAGGGCCCAAACTTACCGGAGCGAGATGACAACGTAACAGGTAGTCGGAAGGTCTCTTAATCTTCGAGGGAATGACAACTGTTCATCACTACAATTTTTTGCTTGATCAGTAGGTGCAATAATCGAGGTGAGTGTAATGTTAGACAAATTACTTGGGTAATATTCGAGGTAAGCGAAAATCTCGATTTAGATTTTAAGAGTTCGATTAGAGTTGTTTTGCTTGCTGTCCTTCAAAGCTTCGTTAATAGAGGGATTTTCGACCTGTTACTACCCCTGATTTGGCCATCGTGAAATCTTTTTACAATGTGAAGTAGATCTTCTCAGTTATGGTGCAGATCATTTATTTTTAATCTTGAACTTGTGACCGATATTACGTGACATAAATCTGCTCTTCAATCCCTCAGTATTCGCTTCCAAGACACGAATTTACACCGAATTTTTTCACTACAATGTGTTCAATCACTTGGAGAATATGTAATTGGATACGTTCGCTTATGACTCACTCCGTTTTGTAACCTTTCTAATAGGTACTACTGCCCCAGTAGATCTTACAAGCACGACATGTGGATCGATCCGTAGCACAGAGACGGGTTCATGCATCTCCAACTGTCTTCCACGATCTGCTTCTAGTGGGCTTAAAACTGTGTGTCATGTTTCAAAACAAGGTATCAACCCAAGGGGAGTCTGTACTTTCGTTAATCACCAGTCAGAAAGTGGATGGATACATTCTTAGTGCTAATCCAATGCTGCTGCAGTCATGTCTAACGAGTTTGAACGTTTGAATGTGCGAGTTGTAGGAGGATCCACAGGAAATGGGAGTGCTACCAGTAATAATATGAATACAAGCTGTTCACTGGCTTCTTCGTTGTCTTTCTCTGCAAATGCCACAAAGTCTAAGTCAAACAGTAACTTAACCTCTTCCTCCAAATCGAAGTCAAAAGGAGGATCTACATCTCTGCAGTGTTCAAGCCTTTCAAGTGGTTTGCCAACTGCAACGGCTTGTTCTGTGAATTCTGGAGGACAATCTTTAGGAACATGTAGAGCACCTGAGAGTCACCAGGGCCCGAATAACCTGTCTCCTGATGGCTTGGGTTCATTGAGGATTAGTTTACTGGAAGCCGGTGCTAAGGGAAAGTCGGTGAAGGAGTGCACAAAGGGTGTAACTGCAGACATTGCATCAGCTCTGGCAGCACTTAATGTCGATTCAATTGTTGGGAAAGGAGTAGGCATGGGAACTGGAATTGCTTTGGGAGGAATGATGACAGAAACAGGGAAAGCTGAAAGTTCTGCAGGCTCTTGCAGTAAGCACTCTTCGGATATTTTGCTAGACGAGGAAGGTATGGGAGAAGGTGGTGGATCTGAACAAGGTAATTTGCAGGAACTTGGCAGATGGTTCGTACTGTTATGACAATTTGCATTTTAAAGAGTATTCTGTCTTATTATTCATTGAATTTGGTCCCTTGCTGTATATTGACCTATTTGTTTAGTATTACAAGATGCTTTCTTTCAAATGTTATTTGGTAGAAATGATTGATTAATAAAGACTGCTTCATATGTAAATGAGAGAAAGGAACAGCAGCAGTAGGTTTGAAGGGTGGCCAGGAATATGATGAAAATTATGCAGATGGAAAAAAGAAGGAGAAGAAGAAAAAGAAACACCGTAGCAAAAAACACAAGGGAAAGCCAGCTGCCGTATCAGGAACAGGAGATGTGTTAACTGATGTGAAAGAGTCAGAGAAGCTGGTCACAGAGCACAGTGGAACACATACCACGGCAGCATCATCTGAGGTGGAAGTAGGATGTCTCTGTGGCACTGTTAAAGGCGGTTGCCATAGCAGTAACTGCCCATATCCTTTCACTTGTTCTGGTAGCATGGTGCAAAGAAAGATCAAGGAACAATATGATGAACTGGTTCGGTCAAATGCAGCCAAGACTCTCACCCTTGCACAGGTTGGACACCACTGTCTGAACATACTTTTGGGTTCACTTTTGAATATAGTTACTGAATAAACGTGTCATTTATAGATGTAGCTTAGCGCATTTGTGGGCATTAGGTCATGGGCATAATCATCTTTCAGCTCACCTTCTAAGCAGCCAGGTCAAAAATTCAGGACCTCATCATTTGTTGAATGACTTGCATAAAAGAAGCCGTATACTGGTGTGTTGTTTTTCAGGTTGGCCGTTTTACTACATGCTTAGTTGAAGCTAAATCAGCTTTACAACAAAAGTAAGCACGAGCACCCTTCATGGATTTCTTTGTTAGCTTAGGGTAGAGTAATATAGGTTAGAATTTTTTTGATATATTGCAAACTCGTTCATATTAAGCAGTGATGTACTGCCGAATGCTGGGCCAAGCGCGGTTGTCATTTTCTTAGTAGGGGGGTTGTAATACCGGTTTGCTGTACAGATTGCTGATCATGTTAGTGTTCCTGTTGGGTCGGAACTTGCAATAATATTCATGGTATTACTCTTTTGAATCTTCTATTCACTTGGATCACCTTCTCACATTTTGTTATTTGTGTGACTTTTATTCTCATCACTTGCAGGTCGGACACCATTCAGCGGAGGTTTACAATCGCAAAATCGTTACTTTCTAAAGCAGACAAGTCCTCATTTGATCGGCTATGTGGGCAGGTATGATCTCCCGCCAGGAGACTATTTCTACGGACAAGCATCTTGTGTTATTGTATTGAAAATCTCTTTGATGTCGGGTGTGGGTTCCTCAGATTTATGGGTTAGAAAATGAGCAAAAGAAACTGGAAGAAGATACTGTTGTGTACAATCGACTACAGGAGCAGCTCAAGCTTTCCCCAGCATATTTGAAGGTATTTTCATTGGTGCAAATCTGTACTTCAATGAAGCTTGTGGTGTATTAGATGGTGGGCTAGAGCAATCTTTAAAATGTAATGCAAAAAACATTAATCATTTGATTATGTATTTTCGAATGCTTCAGTTTTAAAGCTACATCATGTCTACCTTTTGAGCGAGGTCGTTTGTTATGTCTCGAAAAACCCAAGATGTCTAGGTGTTCGGTGATAGTATCGCAAATTGGGCTAACAATGGTTCTTTCCTATGCCTTGAAGATGCTGGAGTATGGTCGTGCACATTTTGAATTGCAGCCAAATACAGGACAGTTGATTGAGAAATTTAATGCTGACGACGAAGAGCTCTCATTTGAAGAGCTGCTAGCCCAAGAGAAGAAAGACTCTTTTTGGTACTCCCAATAACCCAATTCACATACTCATTTACTCCATGGACACCTAGCGGTTTCGTGTATTGTATAAATTTGGATAATGACTTCAATGGACTGAATATTCTGTATGCTGACAACGTGCAGGCAAAAGCATAGTCCTGCAAGATCTTCTGTTCAGGTCAGCTAAGCTTGTTTATAGGCACATCTTCTTGTGCAGATAAGCTTTTTAGTCTTATTATGAGTTGGTTGCAAATAGTTATTTTTCTTTCCTTATGATTTCATTGAAGCTTAATTAGTGGGGGGCAGATAGTCCAGTCTGGTCTAGTGATGTTTCTCAAGCTTTTATCCTCTCCACAAGATTGGAGAGCGATCTTTGTGGACACAATTTAGTTCATGATAGTTTTTGAACTTGAGGTGCTCACCTAGTTTATTAACTGGATGCTCAGCCATTTCAGTGATCTCTGTACATTTTGATACAAGTTCTATTGAATGGCCATGGTCTGCTCATCTGATCTGGTCTGGTTATGCTTGCATGTTGTTTTCAACCACTGCAACCATTTCTATATCTGACGTATTTTGGCTTTGCCAAACATTTACTTCCCTGTGTTTTCTCATTTATGTTAACTTTTGAGTTGTAACTAATGTTGAAATTTCGACATTATTGGTGAACCTTGTTAGCATCAATAATATGAAACACTATTACAAACTCAGTCCCCTATTCGGCTCCTCCTCCAGAGTCCCTGTAAACCACTCCCCGAGTGGGTTGGTCTAAGTAGTGTGTAGTAAATTACAATACAAACTATCTAGATTTAAATTTGCAGTGAGGTTTCTCCATAGTTCTTGTGATTGTAGTACTTTATCATCAACATTACTCGAAGGAAAGGCATACAGCAGACTTTCTAAATAAAATACTTCGTTGGACATGCTACCGAGTCTAGTTTTCACGATCAGCCTTAAGTATACATTGGGATGCATTTGCATTTTCTCATTGAAGTCATGCGGTGTTTTCAATCTTATGCTATCACTTTAAGAATAACACTCCTTTTGTATTGTCAAAAGTCCGTATTAAACAAGAAATTCATAATTAAATCCTGTTCTGCACAACTCATGCAAAATAATCTGGTACTTGCATCAAGTAGGATTCATAGTTTGAACCTGACGAGTAAAGTGCAATAGTGATATCTCTAATATGAAGTTCAATATATTTGGAGTGAAATTGTGAAATAATATGTTTTACAATTAAAGACAATTTATAATTTAACTCATAACATAATTATGTATCAAGATTCAATAAGTATTTGGCAATAGGACAAGCACAACTTAATATTCAATAAGTATTTGGCAACAGGACAAGCACAACTTAATATGTAAAAAAAAAAACACATTTTTTAAAACAATTAACACATTTATATAAGAAACAATAGCTCATAATTGATTGTAAATAGAATTTTGACAACAGTTAGATCCATTTGTAGGACAAAGCAACAAAAATTTGTGATTTTGAGGAAGAATATTATTCTATTTTGAATCTTCTCTTCACCTTCTTGCTTGTAAATAAGAAGCTATCTTTTAAAGATGCTTGAGCACCTTCAAAAGAAAATAGTGGATTGGCCTTTCTTTGCATAAAAGTATTGACCAACTACTCATAATACTCAAAACTTCCTCAAGTCCCATGTAATAGAATAATAATTTCTTCCTTAAGATTTCTAGGCCAATATGTATTTATATATTTAAACTCTAGTCTTATATATTATATAGAGATGAAACTTTCACAAGATATTTGAGGTTGCAAACAAGCTACAATTTGCAATCTTTGACAACATCACACACAATTTAGGAACTTATGAACATTTTTTAAATTCAAATCATAATACTTTTTATAACAAAAAAATAATATCAAAATTTGATTATATTTAGTAAATATTGCCATAATTTAATTCTTAATCTAAAAGAGTATTAATGAAGCAATAAATCCTTATTATTAAACTACATGGTAAAAAAAATTAAATTAACAATCTACTAAATAAAAATATCATTGCAACTTTTTTAATGTTATTAATCTTAAAAACTTTCTATAAGACAAATATTTTAAAAGATTAAATTTAAAAATATTTTTAAATTTAAATTTTTTATTATAATGATATGGTATTAAAAATAATACTAAATTTGGATAAAAGTATACCTTCGTAATATTCAATAGGAATTTTGTGCTTTATTGTGTGGAAATAAAAGAATCAATTATCCACAAGTTTGGAGAATCTCTTGTGGAAATGCAAACATAAGATTAGACTACATTATTTATGTTCAAGTTTTAAACAAAATATGCAAATAATAATGTATGGCAAACCATAATCCTAATCTATGCTATTATTTTCAAAAAATCATACATCAAATTCTAAAATTTTAAAACATATTTATAGATAGAGTAATAAAAATGATTTGTATGCAAGACAATGATATTGCATCTCACAATATAATATGAACATATAATAAAATAAAAAATATTATGTAACAATATATAATAAAATATAATTAATTTTATTTAATACATATATAATTTCTCTAAAATAAATCTATTAAGAAAAGATAAAATTCAATGAAAACTTGAGAAACTTTGATATGCAATATTATCTTAAAGATGTTATAGAAATAAAAAATAATATAAAAAATATTCTATCTACACAAGAAATACACCCCCTTTTCTCAAATAAAGACAACTTTAGGAACCAAGTCAAAATGAACCAACTTAAAATTAACTGCCAATTCAATTTAAGTTTTCATAGGGTGCTCGTAACTACTATTTCCAAACACAAAACAACAAAACAAACAAAAAACATAAATAGACGGTAATTAGAAAAGGATAATGAGAACCTTCCCAAACAAACACAGGAGTTTGTACTCAACTTGCAAAACTCACAGTTCCTCATGCAGAAGTGTTTAAACCTCTAACTTAATTCTTAACCCTTCTGTACTTGATCACACATGAAATTTGTCACTTCAAAAATTCTATCTGATAATTGAAATTTAGCCAGCTCATGAACAACCAATCTTTAAGCAGATGGTGGTAGCAGACACTTGCAAATAAATAATGATAGATACCAGTAAACGAGTGACTAACTGAGCGGAACACAATTCGGGTGCACAGATATAGATCAATAGCACCCACTTGCAATATAAAATTCCATAACTGGAAGCATTCAATTACAAAATTGTCCTTAATTGTTAAAAACCATTCAGCAATGAGGGATATTCGAAAAAAACAGAGGTAAATTCGCTTATGTCAGCAAGATATATATTACAAAATGCCAAATGTGTTCGTGCCTTGACGTTGATCTAGTCAATCCATATGCGTTTACAAACCGATACAAAATGGTAAAAAAAACACACCCCTCCACGTTTACTATATATGAAATCATCACATACAAAGTCAATGAAGTTCGCTAGATTCTGCAGGTCCACCGGAACATCCACGGAAAACAGATCGTTCATCCAATTGCACAACTGCAAGCACTTCTGGACATGCGAAGAGTGGAATCACATCACGAATCAAACATATTCCTCGTCAAGACCCTGACTCAACCAGTCCAGTCTAGTGCACGCCCATGCATCCACTTCCTTCTCCCTTTTGGAGATCGAATGCTGCAAATTGCGTGCACCATCCTCACAAGTTTCCATTCGCTCTCGACCCTCGCTTCAGTAGCCTTCGTGCCTGTGCCCCGATGACCAAGTTGACACCACACATCGAACTGGTTGAGCAGGTTGACACCACGCCCATGCTACGACACCACACTGCAACTAGATTCGCACGACATGCCCAGATGACCCATGCATGCAATACTGTAGACTAGAAGCCTCGATGTCGGTGCCAGTTGGAACCCAACATCTGCACACATCGTGATGCCAGAGGTAATCTATCCGGCGACCTCGCAGCCAACATGACTCGACACCGCCAAGTCTCCATGCGCCGCTTCGACACACAACACAACCTCAACATGCACCACATTCACAAAGCCACCAACGCGGACCTTCATCTCGGCCCAAATCGTGAGTTTATTTCTGGGACTCATCACACTTGCACACAATCACCTCCTCTTCTGCTGGGGTAGGCTTCACGCCCTCCTCCCGCGGCAGACTCAAAAGACCACCGTGGACGTGAAGGGGAAGAACCGACCCCCAGCAGCTCCGGTCCACACCACATTCTACTCTAAAAGACAGCTCAGGCTTCAGCCAGCAGCTTGCCGTGCAGGTATCGAGGTGATACTCTCAACACATGCCTTATTGGATCACACCACAACTAGACTATCTACGCTCTCGTTCCGCCTCTTCACCTCGCCCCACCTTCGCCGCGCTCTCTGCCGCACACCGAACCAAGCTCCGCCTTCTGACGGTGAATACCGCAATATCTTGGCCGGATGGATGGCGCGTTGGAGCTGGACCGAGATGTCGCCTACGCGCAGCACTTCTTCTTGTCGTGCCACTTCATCCCCTTCTTGCACTGCTCCACGCACTTGCCACCGCTGCATCAACGCCATCCAACCTCCAACCAATGTCAGCAACGTCACACCGTGTATCCCGCTGACGGCATCACATGAGAACGGCATCAGCATCAGCATCATCAAAATCATGCATGCAATGGTTCCCACGTGACATGCGCTTTCAGACGCTTGACAATCCACGTTGGCGACGAGCTCAACGTCGGATTGCAACCAAGCAGAGTGGTCGTGGTGGCAGTAGTAGTAGCAGTCGCGACGGCGGTCGAGGGCCGCGCTTACCTGCACACGACCTCTCCGCCGTAGTACTTGGGCTGCTTGCACTTGTTGCCGCACCAGCCGCAGTTGTTGACGTCCTTGTTCAGGTCCGTCTCGCACCCGTTCTTCCAGTCCTTGTCGCAGTTGCCCCACCCGGATTGGCAGCTGTACTCGCACTTGCCGTAGTTGCACTTGGCGGTGGCGTAGGGCGGGGCGTTGCACTTCACTTTGCAGCCGCCGCAGTTGTTGACGTCGCTGCCCTGGACATTGGTCTCGCACCCGTTTTTGGGGTTGTAGTCGCAGTCCTTGTACCCACTCTGGCACCACGCATGAGCAGAACCTGCAACAGCTCAGGGATGTCAACGTCAGTGGCTACTCGAGTGATCGAGGCATGTGCGGGCAGCTCATGCCGAGCAATCGACATCATAAGCGAAAGCATTATAAATCAGCAAGTGGATCGTCATGAATGGTTGACTTCGAGAAAGCGCAATGGTGCTGAGTCGGGGAGTTGGAGGTCACCTATGAACATGACCACCAGGGCTGCCACAAGCACGAGCTGCTTAGAGAGCGCCATCTTCACACAGCAGGGGTTGAATTCGGACAGCAGGAATGATGAGAGTGAGAATGGTGAGCAGGCTGGGAGATGGTAGCGCAGGCAACTGGGAAGCTGGATGCTGTGAGGGAGATGGGCATGAGGCGTGCTTAAGTAGTGATGAGTTGATGGGGTGAGAATGAATTTTCTAGAGTTTACCACAGTGACTGTAAAGGTCGGTTGTGTCAGAGTTTCCGGTCATTTTGGCCCGGTTTATCCACCCCGTCGTCAATTGTTCGCTGCATGCTTTGCTGAATGTGTAGAGGTTTGATGATGTTGCCTAGTTGAATTGTATAGATTTTTTAGTAGCCTAGCACGGTGTTAGCGTTTATTGTCTGGATGACGTTTATGTACGTGATGAGGCGGCTACTTTTCTTCGCTTATTGAGGAAATATGTTGTTATTCTTTCTGTGTCAGATTTGTTACAGAAATCTTATATTTATAATGAAGTAGATAGCTTTCAGCACGAAGTTTTCAGAGTGGGTCTGGTTCTTGACTACATCACTACCCATTTTATATACATTCACCTTGTTTTTGAAGCTTTGATTATCTTCCCTTTTGAAAGGTTTGACTCTAGGATTTTTTTTAAAAATTCTCTATCTAAATTTTGAGATTTACGACAAACTTTTGATAGTCTTACTAGTCTCACTGACAAAGGTGTAGTTTATAGCCATGCAAGAGATTATGCAAGTGTTTTAGCTTTTTCTGACTATTTGCGCGACCTTTCTGGTGGACCCAAATACTCTGCACTGCCACATGTAAGTTTTCAAAGTAAGATCTAAGTCATGTAGCAAGCTCATCATCCTTCGCAAACATGTGAAAGGAAGTGAATTAGTGGACATTCAAGTAGTGCCCAATCAAGTTGGAAAACATGTGCTACGTTGCTCATTGCAACATCAATACTGACCGATTTTGGTAGATTCAAAAACTTTCTATGATCTACGGAAATGCTGAGTGAACGGGCTGCGTGGATGTGGCTACAATTCAATGAAACAGTAAAATATGTTTCCGTCGTTTTCTTTTGTGTTATTTCCATCTTGTGCTTTGACATTACCTATCTACCCTGGTAGAGAGCCTCAGTCATGAACTGTTAGAAGTTTTCCGTAGTCCCGAATTCGGTACTAATATACAGTCACATTTTAGAATATGCGGATAGTTGTGAACAGTTCGGAATTGATCGGTTGGATATGTCAATATGCCAGAATAGACGCTGCAATATTATTGTCCAAATTATGTCGACCTACAATGAACAGTATTTGGATCAGCTGAGAACGACAGGGTCGGTTTGAAGTAGGAGTAGAAGGGCTAGCAAACTTGAGCGAGGGAGCAGACTTGAGGAGAGGAATGTTCACTGTGCACCCAGATTGAGAGATTTTCTTTGAGAAAAATGGTACGCATTCTTAGCATGAATGTGATGCGAAATTCTGGTTGTAGCGCATAAATAATGATAAGTAGTGTAAAAAATTCACATTTTCAAATTTTTTGTTCATGATTCTTTGCATAAAGGGTCCTGGAAGTAGTTCCAATTTTTTCTACAAGTGGGACAGATGGATAATGCATTATGCTGACCTCAATGTTTGATTGCTTCCAAAGATGCTCCTAATGAATCCAGGAGTAGTTTGTTCGGCTAGGGCCAGGTGCCGTGGCAGATGCAAAATATTCACTGTGGACATGAAATGAAGGAAGACTTTGAACAATCTACTCTCTGCGGACTTCGCTTGTAGACTTCCAAGGTTGCATCGCTCCGGAAGTACTCACATCACTGACAGCGAAGCCGATAACGAATGCAAATCTGAAGCATGCAGTGCGTGGACTAGAACTGCAAATGTCAACAGTCAACAAATATCTTTGATTCATCACTTCTTCCAATGCATGAACAGAAGGTTAAATAATTCGTTAAATAATTGGTTAAATTATATTTTTTATATTAAGTTTCTTTTGATGGTTTTCACCAAATTCACTACATCTTGTTGTTTTTTTTCATCTTCTACTATTATAACAAAGTAATTATTCTATTTAACCATTAGATCTTTTTGTTACATAATATCCTCTAATCTCTTTAGCCTTTTATTTAATATAGATCTATTGTATTTCTTCTTTATTACTATGTTGTATTTTATTTCTTCAACTAATTTATTTATATCAATCATTGCTAGTTTATTCTTTATTTAATTATTATTTATTTATTTAGACTCTATATTTTTTATGATTTTTTAATATAAATTTAGTATTTCTTTTATTAAAAAATAAGTTTTGTACTTCAATTTATTTTTAGCACTTCATTGCCACTTGCAATACTTCTTACTATTGCTCTTTTTTTTCTAGCTTATGTTGCTTTTTTTATACTTTTTGCTCTCTACTTAAATTAATTTTGTCTTGTTTTTAAATTTAAAAAACTACTATGTGGACACTCTCCTTTTACTATATGGACATCTCCTGTGCCAGACGCCCCTGTAAAACTCTCATTTATACTAAAAACTTTTAAAACAAAAGATTTGTATGCAATGGCTTATAGCATTTTTTTTTTTTGTTTTTGTTGAATAAATTTAATAAAATTTCATAACACATTTCATAATATATTTTATATTATTCTTTCATTCACTTTAAAAAGCTTATCAATTTTATTTAGAGTATCTTTTATTATAAATTTATCCTAAAAGTTTTTAGTGTAAATAAGAGTTTTACTATGTGTATACAGGGGTGCATAGCATAGGGAAGTGTCTATGCAATAAAAAGAAGGTTTCCACCTAGCATTTCTCTAAATTCATAATAGCCTCTTCTTATTAGTTCTTTTCTTTTTGTTTGTTTTTGCTCTTGTATGATTTTTTTTTTTTTTTTTTTTTTTTTTTTCACCTTCTTGTTTCTTTTATATTAAACTAATTTTGTCCTCATCTTTCTAATCTTATTGATTTTTTATACACACTCCTTTGCTTATAAATACATATACTTCATAATATTAATTGATGCTATTTTTTATTACAATAATTTTATTTTTACTAGCTTTTTTCAATGCTCTACTGTAATCCACTTACTAAAAGTCTTCCATATTTCTATTGTGTTCTTTTTTCTTAGATACCATGGTTGATATCTATGTAATATCTAGATAAAATCATTTTCTTGGTTTAAAAGCTCTAAAATATTTTAATTAATATTATTATATTAATTCTTTAATATATTTTAATTAATTTTCTAATTTTAAGTCTATTAAATATTATAATTGATATCTTATTAAGAATCCTTTTACATTTCAATCTTCTAAATTATTTTCTTTGAATTTTATTTTCTATTACTATTTTTATAATCAATATTTTTTCTATAATTAAGCTAGATTAGATCTAAAAAATTAAATAATATTTTTATTTTTTCTTAAAAATAATACCACCTAGAACTTTAAAATATATGTTCTTTCCATAATCTTTTACATAACAAAACAATTTATACTACTATATGTTTATTAATATTTTGTGTAAATTATAGATAGATTTTTTAATTAAAAATATAAATATATTAAATTATTATGATATTTAGTTGTGCATAGATGTGGCAATATATTAAAAATCTCACTTGCGTGATTAGTTTCTAGTTGCATGGACTATAAAGAATTAAGCCAATAAATGCATGTGTTTGATTTTATAAGCACTATAGAGTTATATTTACATTTTGCACTCTGAACTTTATAAAGCTTGCACTCTCTAACTTTGTACTTGCATTCTACTACTTCATTATTTTAAGAGTATAGAAGTGCAAGATATTGTGACGGCACTTGTGGATTGTTTTGAAATTAGAACAAGATTGTATTGTGACAGCATTTGTGGATTGTTTTGAATTTAGTACAAGATTGTGCTGCTTTGGCTTACAAATTCAATAATAACAAATGCATGACAATACATAATTGATACTCTTTACTAATTATGATATATATATATATATATCTCATAACTTTTGGTATGTTTGTTCAACTCATATTTTATTAGAAAATCAGCTTGAGGATTTTAACACACTTTTTATTACCTTATCTATCTTTGATTTTGTGGTTGACTTATATCAAGTGTGGAAATGCAAGATGTTGTGACAATACTTGTAAGTTGTTTGCATTTGGAAGTTTATATTATTTACGCTCATGCTTAATAGATTGACTATGAGGTTATTATACAATACTCTATATATATATATATATATATATATATAAATGATACTTTGCATATCATAGTCTAATCATCTATCTTGGTACAAGAGGAAAGGGAGCAATTACTATCCAACCATGTTCCAATTCTAGTACGTTGTCGTGGCAAAAGTCTGCTTCAGGTAGACGCAAGGTCCCTCTTTACAATCAAGTTGGATCCAAGATTCTTAAATTTTTCTTTTATAGTCACAAAACCATGCGTATAATAAATCAACAAACTAGAAGCTTGAAAATTTATAAATCAAAATCTAGTCGTTTATATAAGTTCAAATTTTGGAAACATAGAGTTCACTTCTTTAGTCATATTCACAAAAATTCTCAACCATGAATTCATTACCGATCACTAGATATCATCAAAATATTAGCAAGTAATTATATAAGTAAAAACCAAACCAGAAACTTGAAAATTCATAATTTAAGATTCAACTGTTCAAATAAGCTCAAAATTTGGGAAAAATTAATTCATACCTTTGATCTTTGTCACATAAATTTTGAGCCCTGAATTCATTGCTGATCATTAGATATCACCAAATCCTTGGCAGATACTTTTTGAAGTCAAATCTCAACCAGAAACTTAAAAATTCATAATTTAAGATCTAGCCATTCAAATAAGCTCAAAATTTGGTAAAACAAAATCTGTACTTTTGATCTTTGTCACATAAATTTTGAGCTGTGAATTCATTGCCAATCATTAGATATCACCAAATCCTTGGCAGATACTTTTAAAAGTCAAATCTCAATCCGAAACTTGAAAATTCATAATTTAAGATCCAGCCGTTCAAATAAGCTCAAAATTTAGGATAACATAACTCATACCTTTGATCTTCATCACATAAATTTTGAGCTATGAATTCATTGCTGATCGTTAGATATCACCAAATCCTTGGCATGTACTTTTAAAAGTCAAAACCCTAGACACCTGAGAACAAATTTGCTATTACTCCCTAATCAAAGTCTCAATTGATATGAGATTTTAGACATAGACTCTTTATAGTATAAGTAATATGTACACAAAAAATGAGCTTCAAATTCTTCTTGAAACTCAAGTTCTAGCTTAAAGCAAACCCTTCTATTTATCTAACTTCTTCAAAACCCCAGTTTAGTTTGCTAGGTTTAACTAGCCATATCTCACTCATTCTGAATTCATTTCTATCAATTCTTGGATGTAAAATGTATAGCTTGAAGTCTAGCTTCTAACCCAACTTCTTGATTTCTTGCTAGTATCTTAAAACTTCTAATATATCCTGAAAAGTGATAGTAGGTGTCATATTAGTAGTCTAAGTTCAAACAAGCATATCTCTCTCATCTAAGCTCCGAATCATGCGTTTCTACCACCTAAACTCATGCCAAGAAGAAGTTCTCTTTCAATACCTCTCTGGATTTGCCAAAAAACCCTGTCTTCTTCTCTTCCGAGCTCGTCAAAGAAGTCGTGGCCAAGATCTTCCAAGTCCAAGTCAACAATTAATAGTTTAAAGTTATAAAAACCCCAAATCTAATCCTCCAAGTCAGCAACATTAATGGTAGCCGATTATTGACATCCAAATCTACTATTTATCCTTGGTAAAATCCTAAATTCAACCTCAAAGACAAAACTCCTTATATCTACAAATATAACCCTGAATCTACTAAAATCTAAGATTGGAAAAAAAAGATAAAAGAAATAAAAGAAAGTTTCAAGGCTAGATCAAAGTTAAAGTTAAGATTAAAGATAAGGTAAAATTTTAACCAAAGAAAAAGAAAGAAAGTGAGAAATTTTTCCTAAACTATATAAAAACTTAGATTGGTAAGAAGAAAGAAAGAACTTAATAAAATTTTGAAGAATAGATAGTTAAGTTAGGTTTCTATATATGGATGTATTTACTTCACGACAATATGTTTATGGAGTGACATTCCTTTCAAATCTAATCCTATTAGACACAGTTTATGTAAAGAGCCTTAATTACATATGATAAGTAATACATCAAAAATAGCTAAAGGAGGAGCTTTGCATATATTTATAAAATCTTGGATTGTATCATTGCAGGAACATAAGCTTAATTCTTAGCCATCTTCTTTCACCAATTTGGTTACCATAAATAAGTATATCTTTGACATCAATGCATTTGGCATGAATCAAAAACTTCTTAAAGTAACCAAGCACATAAGACAAGTCATTTTTTTTGGCTTAAAGATAAGAATTGTATGATATCTCTTATGATCCTTGTTTTATAAGTTCTCTAAATATATGATATATATAATAAGACATGCCAAGCTATAACTAAGTGGATTATTTTTATGAATGATAAAATATATTAGATAATATTATTTTAATATTTTAATTGATTAATTAATTTTATATTAATTCTTTAAAGATCTAAAATTCTTTAAATATTAGCATCCAAAATAGATTTTGATGTAACTTATATGTATACAAAAAAGACATTATAAGTACAAAATCTATTTACAATATTACATTCATTTTAATTTTTAATTTATATAAAAATTAGAGATATAATTATCATACAAAAGGATATCAAATTTAATAGCCAATTCCATTGATTAGCTAAAAAAATTAGATGGATGAAAATTTTCTATAAATTAAAAAATTATTCACTTTCAAAAATATTTTGAGCCAAGTTTTGGCTTCTATAGTGCTTGGAGATTAATGGATCTATGTCAAGGGGCTTTTGTATTATAGTAGGTCCACATCATCTAAAGACCACACTAACAATTACCAAAATTATATGTTTATTATAATCTCCTATAGCACAAAAAAGATTACCATCATAAGCAACTACAATATTTTACTTCTACCACTCTTTACAATGAAATAGACAAGTAAATCATTGCGTTCACCTCTTCAATACTTACAAACACTCCTTATTTCATCCATATTGGCAATAAGATTTAGATCCCAATATTCATCAATTTTTTGCCAAAAGAGGATCTATATCCTCCTATATGAGAACATTCTTTCTTTCAAAAGCAGATCTTTAAAACCATATATGTCAACCATTATTTTAACACAAAACATAAATTAATCAAGCATAAATTTGAATAATAATTTAAATACCTAAATTTATGAAAGAATTCAAAATTTTGATATAAAAGCCAAAAAAGAATGTAATATTAAAACCAACACAATCCACAATTCAAAATCTACAAGTGTTATTCATATAATATTCCTATGCATATCCAAATACATTGTTACTTGACTTGCTAAAAAACATCCAAATTCAAAAAAACATACTAAAAACCTGCTTGCTCATATACATGCTTGTTGAGAAATCCTCTAATCAAATTCTTGAGAGAAACCACTATGGTAAAGTTTAAGCAATGTCTTAAAATTTAGAAGATACTCAAATAAAATATAGACTAGCTATGGAGGTTTTAACTTCTCAAGGGTTATGGATAGGATGTTATCAAAGGGATTATTGGAGGGTTATATAGGAGGGATTATTAGGAGATTATATAGGAGGGATTATTGAGAGGTTATATAAGAGGGATTATTAGGAGTTTATATAGGAGGGATTATTGGGGGGTTATATAGGAGGGATTATTGGAAGATTATATAGGAGGGATTATTGGAAGATTATATAGGAGTTTTCATAGGATTTTTAGAAGGTTCTTAAATGACTCTAACATAGAATTAATTAATTAATAGTTATCTTCAATAGCAAAAGATGTTTTGAGAGTTGTAAGAGCTTGTTATTTCTTTGATTGCCAAATCATTTTTAATAGTCTAAATTCAAATAAATAAATCTAATATTATTATTACTATAAAAATAAAAAAAACTTTGCATTGCAATCATATATTATTATATATATAGCCACCAAATAGAAGCTTGTAGGATAACAATTAGCTAATAGCCACAAAGAAGTTACCAAATAGAATGGTTCATTAATATATTTGATTTAATAATAGTAAATATAAGTATTTGAAATTTGATAGCTTTGTTCTTAAAACAAGGATATTATATTCAAAACCAATATTGCTATTTTATTCTGAAATAAAAGAAATCAAGACTATTTATAACTTTGAGATGTATT
This sequence comes from Physcomitrellopsis africana, assembly GCA_036785485.1. Taxonomy (NCBI): domain Eukaryota; kingdom Viridiplantae; phylum Streptophyta; class Bryopsida; order Funariales; family Funariaceae; genus Physcomitrellopsis; species Physcomitrellopsis africana. The sequence continues at coordinate 274,364 of JAWRVF010000077.1, read as the reverse complement.
ATGGATTCAAACTATTCAAGGTCCAAATTAATATTATAAAGGATAGGATATTGGCTCTTAGCATCTATTTAGAAACAACTATTCCAAACAGCTTCACAAATCTATTACATGTCTTCACGAATATGAAACCAATATGGAAGGTTTAGATTCATCAAGTAACGAGTTTGAAACTACTCACATATAGGTATTATTACTTGGGGTTGAGACTTAAAGAAGAAAAAGCTAGTATTGCTAAGAAGGCATGTGCAATGCTCACTGCACACTAAATGATGAATTTCTAGTGCAATCTCTTCTCTATCCACTCAAGCTTAGTTATTGTTATGTTTGGCCAAGAAGCGCAATCAATGCACATTGATAAATAAAATTGCATCTAAATGCAAATGTAAGGATAAAGCAAAAGGCTACATCTAGACTCTATACACTTAGCTTCAGCTACAAAATGGGTTAGAAGAATCTGAATCAATTTTAATATCTTCATTGCAAAGTCACATGTTTATAAACAAAGGTATAAACAAAGGTATTATAAGTACCTTCAATGCTTTCTTCTCTATGCAAGAACCATGTTTAAAGCATTGAAATGTCCTCTAAGGCCAAACAATACATGTATTCAATTATAATTTGAAAGTTGCTTACATTCTCTTGAGCAACAAAGGTACTTGACATGAATTCCAATATTGGACTTGCCCTTCTTATGCATGCATTTCACATCTTGAATAAATTCTCTTCAAATACAAATGCACAAGGTTGCTATTCAAAACTAACTCAACTGCAATGGCCATGATCCAAAAGAAACTTTGAGAATAGAATTTAATCCTTTAAATTCCTTGTATTTTTTGACAAAACTAGTAATTTGAAACATAATTGAAAAAAATATTTATCTAAGAAAATTAGATTAAAAAAATTAGATTAAAAAAATTAGAAAAATAACCATAGGATCTTAAAATTACCTATTTAGATATCAACTTCAAAAATTACAATTCTTTGTTCTTTGGAATTTATAAGATTATAATATTTGAATGACAAATTTTTTTTTTAGGAACTTTTTTTACAATATACTTCTTCAATCTAATATTCAAGAAAAGTAGATATTTTGTTCATTTTTTGGAAGGTTTTGGATCACTTCTAAATCACTTCTAAATCAAGTTTAATATGCATATCTCAATTTTTAGCATTTCATCTACAAATACAAATATAAGGGAGGTAAAATATTCTTAGTGCATGTAGTCTTGGTCAAAAACTCCAATACTTCCGACTTTGCAAATATTTTTGAAAAAAATTGAAGACTTAAATGTTGAATCTAAGCAGTCATGTTAAAGATTATATTGTATACAACCATGCATAATTTTTTTGTAAAAATGTGAAAATCCAAGATTTTATGAATAAAACAAACCTATTTTTTTGGTTCCCAACCTATCAGCCCTTGGGTAGTATTTGCCACATGGCTGCATCTAAGATCTTATCAAGAAAATACAGAAAAATCTAATAAATACCCATTTCAAAAAAACCCTTATAACTTCATACAGAATCAGAATTGGGTGAGCTTGGTGTTGCCTGAAAGCTTGTGAAAAATGCAGTTGATTACCACCTTCAAAAAAAATTGTTAATACTCCAATTTTCCCCTAAAGGCTGCCCAAACAACCAAAAAATCAAAATTTGGTTTCAAAGAATTTTAAGGGTTAATCCTTTACAACCTAGAGAGCCAGAAAGTGGTTTAGGTTTAGGGTTTAGGAACAGACAGTTTTTCTTGGTTTTTTCAGCCTAATTGGTATAACTCGTATATGATAGTCTAAATTTAGAATCTAATTGCACAAAATTGTAACTAAGGCATGCAAAAATTTCCTTTTCAAAAGCAAGGAATATCACAATGTACAATTTTTGTGTTAGAAGGTATTGTGTGTATTATCATGTATTCCTACTCAAAATGGCTTGTATAAGCAAGTATTCTGGGAGCTAGGATGGTCAGATTTGAATGATTTCTTTTTTTTGAGTTAGATGCGTGATGGGCGAGTCTGAACATTATATGTCAAAACCTACTTCATGACAGATCTTGTGATATTCCAAAAAATAACACCTCTCAGCAACCACTTTCTGGCTCCCTGCATATTCATCACTACCATTACTGCATGTCACTACCACAATTGCATCAATTCCCGTTCCCATGCACATGCGATCCGCTAAATTACCGATTAATAAGGTTATGTCCTTTTTTTCCGGAAGATTTCCACCCACCAAGTTAGACGAAATGGAGAAGAGGGTGAAATGAGCTTTATCACAACCAGCAGATTGAGCTGAAATGCTAGAGAACTCTCCGACGCTACGGCCACAGTTGGACAAGCGCAGGGAGAAGCTCACGTCGCTATAAGCTTCACCATCGCAACTCTCGCGCTCTGTACTCTCGTCGTGGTTCATCCAGATTTCTTCGCCGTCGTGTTGGACTTCGTCTGTCGCTGCGCACCCTTCGGTTTCCGCAGCTCGCTCGATCTGGCTCGCATTTGCCGTGCTCGTGGGGCGCAATCAACGCAGGCGATGGCGTGGTGATGGCCAGCAGCGGGTGCAGGCGTGGCGGCGGTACACGATGCGGTCGTAACGGGCGCGGGCGCGGAGGGCGAGGTTTATGCAGGGTTGAGGTTCTATGGAGGCAGCGCGTGGCCATGGGCCTGCAGGACGACTCAAATTCAGACACCATCGCCTTCTGCTTAATGCTGCGAAGGCGAAGCGCAAGAACCACGCGGGCTCGTCGGCCAACACGCGGATAGCCAGTGCCCTGCGCCAGAGTGCGGGGCATTAGTAGGAACGCCAAGAGGAGCCACATTAGGAGCAATAACAACAACGTCGACGGCAACAGCCACAATCCAGTCCGGCGGATGCGTGAGTTTTTGGAATTTTTGCTATTTTCCAATTTCTCGGATTCGGCTTTCCAGATTGTGGATGTTTCTGAACCTGTGTGGCGTAGGCTGCCTTCGGAGCGTGTTGTTGCTGAGCGTGTGAGCATTGTGAATTTTCCAGCATCTGGCCTTAATTCGGTCAATTTAGGGCATGATGGGAATTGGTGAGGGTGTCGTGTTTCTGATTGCTGTGTGTTCGTGGTGGATTGGATCGCATGCCAATAGTGGGAGACGGAAGCCGATCCCTCGATGCCATCCGATAGCGCTGCCAATCAGGTCCGCAGCTCTACTTGATACTCTTGGTTGTGGCGTCCCGGTGGCATGGTCCGTGTGTCGTGGCACGAACTCTGAAATGGCATCCTGATATAGCTTCCCGTAGCCGGAGGTACCTGCCGTAGAAAGCACGGGCGAGATCATGCTGGCTGTGATGACTACGCCTGTTGTGGTGTGTTTGCAAGTAGGTCCAACCTGTCGCTTTGGAGGTGATTCGCGGACGGGTGCTAACAATGTTGACCTCTGTGACATACTTTCTCCCTTTTTCGATTCCAGAAACGCTTAGAGCGATCTCAAATTAGCCTACATTGTGTCATTTAACTCAGTTGGTTTTCATTAAAATTCTTGCATAGTTTTTACTTGAAACTTTGATAAGTAGTTCCATCGATGTGTTTAGTTGCTTTCTGTCGACTGTGGGGCTACTAACACTGGGCCGACTATCATGCTGTGAGTGTAGGCAAGTTTCTCTGTAGCGAATCTTAGATTGTAGTGAACATGCACGCTGGTGATTGAACAGTGTACATGGATGTTCTACATTGTACTTATGGCTGAGCTGTGTTTCTTGGGGACATGCAGGAGTTTTTTGAGTATTATGAAAATGATTGGTGGTGACTGATCTGGATATCGCCTGAGGAGAGATTTCTGTCTTCGCTCGCTGCGGCATACTAGCCATGGCTTACCTTCAAGACCAGGTTGAGCTCCAACTCTGCGAAACATGCAAATCAATTGCATTTGACATCCTCGTCTATGGCGTTTATGGCACTCCGGCTCTCGTTCCATACCAGGTCCGGGGATTGAACTCCCGCCCCATTGCCCAGCTCGGCCCGCTGCATACAATCCTTCAGCGAGCTCCCATCTGCTCGTTCTGTACCCTCATCTCCGAAGCCACCGAGGAGCAGCAGCTCGCTAAGCATTTCTCTGAGCCACAAAAGGTCGTGTGCGTAATCAAGCGGGAAGAATTCTGGTATGAGGGATCAGAATGGGAAGATGGCGATGATGACTTTCGCTTGCACCCATTGGAAACAAAGCCATGTATCGGCTGATCGTGACGGCAGGCCTACCACCGATGGGGCACAAGCTAGAGGGAAAAAAGGGCGATTGGCAGCTTCTGTACTTGCACCCTTGTGCCCATCCGGTGCCGACGGTGGAGGGGCCCTGTGATCAGGGCGGTTTGGTGCCACCTCCTGTTCTTGGGAGTGGTCGCCTTATGGCTCCATGGATCGATGTAAGATTTCTTCGGCAATGGCTCGACCGATGTGAGAGGCTCCATGGGGCGACTTGCGCGTCGCCGTCGTGGTGGAATGCAGTATACAATCAGCCGGCTGGACTCCGGATGATTGACGTTCGCAGGAGATGTATTGTTGATGCACCCGACCACTGCAGATATGTTGCATTGAGCTGCATGTGGGGAGCTCCCGGCGCGGCTGGTCGTTTTCTGACCACGACTGGCAATATAGACCAGCTGAGGGTGCCAGGCAGCTTATCATTTCAGAGCCTTCCTCAAACAATTGGGGATGCAATGCGGCTTGTCAACGATCTGGGAGAAAACTACCTCTGGGTTGATGCGATCTGTATTCTCCAGGATGTGGATCAGGACCAGGTATTGTTTATCCCCGTGATGGATGACACTTTTTTTCTCGCCATCCTGACCATCATCGCTGCAAGCGGTGATAGCACTAGAGCCGGGCTCGCAGGGCTTTACTCAGTACCTCGCAACTCAGCATCTCAGAGCATCGTAAGAGTCTCGAAAGAGTTGACGCTCATGAAGACCTTCAATACTGCTACTGGATTCTCCAACTGCTAATGAAACACCCGAGGATGGACCGTGCAAGAGCGGCTGTGCTCGCGAACTGTGCTCACCGAGGATGGGTCGATTCATCAGGTCCCCTTCCCGAGTTGGTCGTGGCTTGGGTGGCTGGGCGGGATGTGTGTCGACTTCCCTCTACCTCTCGAGAACGTACAATCGGAATTGGAATTTTATCGTGTTGATATTGGCGGACCACGACTAATGAAGATCAACAAGCGAACTTTGAGTTCGACCAGCCAATCTACGAGCAATTGCGAGGTCGCTAGAATGGCTTTACAACGCTCGAAACGGATGACATCCAAAACGGCCGCTGTTTTCGAGACTCTGGCATGCTACGCTTCTGGACTAGTCATGCATTGCTGTGGTTGATGGATTCGGCCGACGGTAGTAAGTGTGATGTCTTGGATTCAGAGGGTAATGAGGTCGGATATGTTGTGAGGTGGAAACAGTCAGTTTGGGAACGTGAGTTGTGTTCTTTCATTGTACTTTCACGACATCATACATATCATCTAGATATAAATGTTACACATCGTGTTGAGAAAGTTACACCTCATCTAGAGCTACATGTGATGTTGGTCAGGTGGATCGACGGAATAGTGTCGCTAGAAACTGTCGGGAGCAGAAGTGGACGAGCTTGGGTTGTAGCAAAACCACAGTGGACTTTGGTGACGTTGCAATAAATGACTTTGTTAAATAGTATATGTGAGAAATGCCAATATCAACGTTTGCCAGAAAGATCAGTCGATTTGGCAAGAAATTAATCTCTCTAACTTGCAACTGCTGGAGCATTGACCTTTGATAAGCCCTATTCCGACAAGTTCAGTGGTGATGCTAGAACGGAAGGGTAAGCTCTATGCCATCAGCGCATTCAAAAATCAAAATAGATTAAAATATTTGTCACCGCATTCATGGTAAATAATGTAACACAAATTCCACCTAACACGTACCAGCTCTCTAGGCCCTTAACGACATAAGAACATAGATGTCGCACGGTGTATCTCAAATCAAGATTTTGAAGAAAAGGTAAACTTAACAGAATGTCTACAAGAAGCATGCACGTGGATGTGGATGTTGCGACATATTTTTAAACATTATTACTTGTGTTAATTTTTTAAACATTATAATTAAAAAAACCAAGTTATTAATATTAAATTAAATATAATTGATATTATTTTATCTGATTTTATAATTAATTTTATTATAAATATTTTTAGTAACATAAACTCCTTTAGAAAATACAAAATTATTGATTATTAGTATGCGCACATATTCAGTTTTATATGTTTTTTTAGCAATTCCTATTTTGATAATTTTTTTGTAGAAAACAAATTAGTGATTTATTTATACTTTAATAATAATAGCCATGCTGATTGATTGTTTTTGAATAGCTCACATGGTGCAAGTAATTTTGATTTGAAAGGGATAAAATAATTAATCTTACTTGTGTTTTAAAATTTAAAATATATAAATTGGCTATTCTCCAACCAAGTCAGCTTATATCGATGGCATTATCATCTAATAATTTTTTTGAAGTTTTTGGATAGTATTTATTATTTTCCATTTATTTTTAATAAAATTTAAAATAAAAAATCTAATAAACCAGAAAGGTATTTGAATCCGAAACCTATAAGCTTCCACGTTTATAAACATAAACAATATGAAACAATCAAAGTCCAATGGGATGAGAGGCCTCCAACGACAAACTAGAGAAAACGGCCATCCCTTAAGATGAATGAAAGTCCACCTCAGGGTGCTATCCTATCCAAAATGTGTGCCAAATAAAGTGGAGTATCATTCTAGTCAGCATGGATGAGAATCCAGGACGATAAATACCCCCTGCCACCCTCGACAAAGAGAACATGGATGAGAAAAGGATGAAGAAATATCGTCGACCCTCCTGCCTAGTTACGGGCCACCGGAGACAATGCTGCTCCTCGCAGCCATGGCTTCAACTATTGCATCACTGCCGCGAACTGGCCATGGCCATGGCCTGCAATGGCTGTCGCCACACCCTTGCCGAGAATCCTTGGCTTCACCGCAACCGACGAGAGACAGCGGTCTCTTTCTTGGAGAGAAGAATTGGAGGAAACGGAGAGGAGCGCTAGCGCGACCGGTATGTTTTGTCTTGCTATGAACGGGCGATGTTCGTTGCTTTAGGTGGATTGCGAAATTTTCTATTAAGAAAGAGTGTTGAAGAGCGCTTTTCGAGGATTTGACTTTCGTGATATTTTTTTTAAGGCTTGGTTGGAATATGATGTTGCATTTGTTGCGGACATCATATTCCAGTCATGGATCTGTTTGAGTGGTTCTGGTTCTAAGCTTTAGTGAGGTGGTTTTACCGTTCGAAGTCGAGGTATTTGATGAATTCAGTGGTGCACTTCTTGAAGTGGAGCTTTGGAATAAGAAGGGAATTTCGGAAGGTCTAAGCTGCGATAGTTTGTAGATCTGGTGTTTCCGATTCTTTTCATGTTAACCATTGGGATTTGTGTCATTTATTAGAGCTCAATGGGAGCTAACTGACTTTATTCAACTCGAATTATGAAGAATCTTTCAGCATAGAAGCTGCACAGTAGTTCCTTCGTCTTGTTCTACTTCAGAAGTCGTGGATCCTTTCAAATATGTCGCACCACCTAAGTGTTACAGCCGACACTTAGACATATTTATGCCATGTGTGACCTTGCTATGTGTTCCATTTCTCTGTAAATGCATATCACAATTTTTTTGCTGTTCGCTTCATTTGCTGAATACGTTCTCGCAAAGATAGTCCAGCTAGTAACTTTCAGACACAAGTAACAATATCTATGAAGGTCCTACGTGGTTGTTGCATTCGATGAGATGAACATTATAACTAGTTCACTGTGGAATTTGACGAAGAAAATATCTGCCAAGTTTTTAGTTGGAATGCAAAAGCTTCAATATGAACAGATTCGAGTGGAGAGCTGGATCCTTTCGCTTAATTCTCTACCAGGCACTGACCTTGTTGCAATGTAGTGGATCAAACCATATCCACACACACACACACACACACACATATATATATATGTATATATATATATATATATATATATATATATTACGAATTCGCTGAAAAGGTGGATTGTTGTTTGCAGAAATGTGCGCTAGCGGATTCCTCAGTATCCTGGAATGGAAGGCCGGTAGTACCTGTTGTGCCGAACCAGACTTGGAACAGCGTGGCTGGATCAAAAGCGCTAAGGGATACTGTGCTTCTTGATACCCGCTCGGAGAATCGCCTCAAAATTTTCTCTGGCACTGCAAATAAGGCTCTTTCCCAAGTATATGCACCAACAGACTTGTATTTGATATTGCATAATCATAGCAATAGCATCAACTGATCTGCTTGTGTTTCGGTCATGTTTTCTTCAATTGCATTTATCATACTTCGAGATTTTCGCGGGACTAACAGATGACTATTAATGGGATTTTTCCCGGTTGCCTGATAGCACACTTTAAGCACTCTGTTAAAAGGAAATTTCTTTGTTTTTTTTTGAAGGAGATTCAACATCTATGGAATCATTTTTTTAAATTTATTTTTTGTTCTCTTTGTAGGAAATCGCGTACTACATGGGTCTCGATTTGGGAAAGATAACCATAAAGCGCTTCGCGGACGGAGAAATCTATGTACAGCTACAAGAGAGTGTTCGTGGTTGTGACGTGTTTCTAGTGCAACCAACATGTCCACCTGCAAATGAGAATCTGATGGAGCTCCTCATTATGATCGATGCATGCCGCCGGGCTTCTGCTAAGAACATAACAGCTGTGATACCATACTTTGGTTATGCTCGAGCAGATCGCAAAGTGAGTGTCATATTACATCACTATGTTCTCTTGATCTGCGTTTCACTCTTTGACTTGAACACCATCCTCAAGAGTCGTCAATAGATATCCTCTTGACGTATTGCAGGTGAATATGGTTGAACTTTAAACAGGGGAGTTGATGATAGGTGTGGAAGATTGTAAGTAGGTATAACTATGATGAGTCAAACAAGCAGCATAGTAATTTCGTTGTCGGATCATCAACTCGGATGTCAAAACATTAGCAAGGGTGGAAGTGATGCAAGCATAACGGCGATTATGTTACTGCTATTTTATTCTATGCAGCATCTTATGATAAGACCTGTTCTGGTGTACAGACCCAAGGTCGAGAATCTATTGCTGCCAAGCTAGTTGCAAATTTAATCACTGAGGCTGGGGCCAATAGAGTGCTGGCTTGTGATCTTCACTCAGGGCAGTCAATGGGATATTTTGACATTTCCGTTGATCACGTTTATGGTCAGGTGAGTATGATTCTTGGCTCGTATTTTTTACCAAGCGCAATATGTATGGGTCGTGCGACGAGGTCACTTTATGCTTTTCGTTTTGAATGGTCTTTGTCTAATCTTGGAGCCTTGTGTGCAGCCTGTAATACTCGACTACCTGGCAAGTAAGATGATATCATCAAACGACTTGGTAGTGGTGTCACCAGATGTTGGGGGAGTAGCTCGTGCCCGTGCATTTGCTAAAAAGTTGTCAGATGCTCCGCTAGCTATTGTGGACAAACGAAGACAAGGGCATAACGTTTCAGAGGTATATTAGCTTTAGCATTAAGACCAACTCCACTCAATCATGCAGTGTGTGTGTGCAATTTACGGCCTATCATTCTTCTCTGCGAAATATTCCGATGCATAATTGAAGTGCCTTGGGATCAATTTGAGCAACTGAAAATGCTTTTTATTTTTGGCGGAAAACGATCTGTTAATTTGATTATAGAACGGATTGATTTGGGCGTGGTAGGTGATGAATCTCATCGGAGATGTCAAGGGAAAGGTGGCAGTAATGCTTGATGATATGATTGACACCGCCGGTGAGCCTTCTCGCTGTTGGCCTGCGCATCTGTGCCCTATATAAGAGACGAACTCTGGAAACAGTATCAATTATCATGCGTCTATTAATTATTATGTGGATATCCCCGCATATAAAGTTGCTCTCCAATTTAAACATTTATGGATATTATGGGAATGGGATTCGTGCCTTCGTGGTAGCGTTGCATGTTCTAATCGACAAGAAAATTTGTCTGTGAATTAGTGTTACGTATTGTTAACGAGAAGTGGTCCTGTCATTCTTACCAGTTTCTTCGTGCATCTTTCAGGCACAATATTTAATGGTGCAGCTCTTCTTCATGCCGAAGGAGCTCGAGAAGTGTATGCTTGTTGTACACATGCCGTCTTTAGGTGAACTTGCTCTAGATCCCGTGGGATACTTTTCTGTTTTGGATGCTTGTGTTCATGGTATTTCCATGTTTTCGCTCCCGTTACTTGTGGGCCTGACGAGGTGTTCAACATTAACTTGTTCAAATAGAAATTTTTTACTGTTGTGAAATTGTGTGACTGACTGCTGCATCCTCTGACAACACCTTTCTTTACTGCAGTCCACCTGCTATAGAAAGACTATCAGGAGGATTATTTCATGAAGTCATTACCACTAACACTATACCTGTGACGGAGAAAAATTACTTCCCTCAATTGACTGTGTTATCAGTCGCCAATCTTCTTGGAGAAACCATCTGGCGAGTGCACGAAGAAGGCGCTGTGAGTAGAGTATTTACTTACAGCTTATCCTTTTCTGCTGTAGAGATCTTACGTATGGATATTGTTGACGAATGCGTCAATTGTATGTAATACTGGTAGTCGCCATTCCGTTCGTACTTTGCCAGAACTTGCAGCAAGCTCTGTTTCTAACTTTTGACTGATCTTACGCACCTTGACTTTGGATTTCCAGGCTAAACCCCAGAGATTCTCAAGCCTCGACACCCACTGAGGTCTACACTCCTGGATTTTCCAGGCACATTTGCCCGTCCGACTTGAGTATTACAAGTTCACGTTTGATAATGAAGAGAGCTTTGTTTCAGCAGTCTCAGTGTACATAAAACTTTGTAACATAGATTGAAGTTGTACTGTATTTAGGGATTGATACATCCCAGATTTTCTGCTAGTTGGTGATACATGATTTCTGTGTTCTAACCAATTATATTTGAATATCCTTACCAGTATGGTTATTTTACTGAGCACAGCTTTGTATTTCACAATGCATTAGCTGCATGCGAAAACAGTATTTTGCTCCTTTTGGCACTTACTGCTGTGGTAGCAATTTGCATTCTTCAGATGAATGTGTGTGCAGTTGCCGTAAGACATGGATTTTCTATATATTCGTTGACGAATTAACTGTTCAGTGAAGACTTTCCAACCAATCTTCTCCGTTGCCTGCACTCATGTGGCCCACGTTGCACGTTCTTCTTTTATTAGACCATTCATGCATTGTGTAAACTATTGTTTAATCTAATGTTCCTCTTCAGATTGGATATTAAAAAAAGTTGCAACTGAATATAATGGAAGGGACAAGTGTTTATTATTGTGGAGGTGGATTGGAAATTATTTATTAGGGTTTGGTGATTGGAATTGGTTAGTGTTGTTAAAAACTAAAAAATGTGCTTTAGCTCTTATTGCCTCAATTTTTTTTTCCCTTTGTATTTATTGTTTGGAGATGGAGCATCAAGAATTAACTTCAAAATTAAGTATTTGGAAGGATGAATTTTTAGAAGTAGTGTTTTTCCAAATAAAGAATTTTGACAAGTTAAAAATTATTTTAATTTATTTCCTTGATTTGTCAGTTTATATTTTAAAAATAATGAGCATAGATAATAGGAAGGAATAATAAAGAGGCATATTTAGATTAAAGATTTATGCTCTACATCTCATAAAATTTTTATTTTTAGCTTTTAAAAAAAAAAAATACTTTGAGTGTTATATACAAAAGTAAAAAACATAGGATTACAATATGTTAGATGTTTCAAGATTAAAGAGAATAAGAAAAACTATTACAACAAGAAATTTAATAATAATAAAAAATATGTTATAATATTTTTTATATTTTATATTTTTTATATTCATTATTGTATGACAAAAAAAATAAAAAATAAAAAAATAAAAAATAAAAAACAAAACAAAAATAATATAAAGAATTTAACTTTTAAAAACAACAAAAGTTGATATAGTTTGCATTGAATTTTAAAAAGATTGTAATTCACAAATTATTTGAATAATGATGTTACTAAGCCAAGTTTAATAAGTATTAATAGTTGATCATGCTTGCAAGAATACACATTCACTATACATTGATATGGCTATAATCCAAAGAAATTGTTAGCCATTTGTTGGATCCTTGGATACATCTCTATATTCACTTCAAACCATAACAAACATAATAATTATTTTATTGTAGCTACATTAATGGGTGTATACTTAAGCATTTTATTTTACTAATTTTTTTTTAATAGATACACCAATATTAGTCTAGTTATTTTTTCTAGGCAAATTGTTGTTTTAAAAGATCCATAGAAAGTTATCTTGTCTTTGTTAGCAATTTACAACATTAGCACAAGTTTGCTACAACATTTGATTGGCTTAGTAAGTACTCTCATATATCTCAATAAATTTTATAAAAATAAGTTATTTAATTGTGTTTAGGTAGACACCAATTTTTTTTGCAGAAATGGCTTAATACGTAGATCAAAAATAATAGATATGTGGACTTTGTAAAAACAAACACTTTTTTTATACTTAGTAATTTGCATTAAACAATTGTTGCAAATCTCATTGTGTATATCCATAGAAAGATATTTGTTGCACCTACTACCTTTTTAATATAAGTATTGATGGAATGAAAAAAAATAAATAAAAAATAAAAAATGATTATTTTAAAGATAGATACTATTGAGGCAAACATTAATATTGTAGTGTCTTTGAATAGCCATTGAAATTGCAAAATCCTCAATTACCAACTAAGTATCTAATAGAATTCACAACATAAATCATTATTAGGAACAATAATAAAGATAGTATAGTCTTTGTGATAATATCAAATTAAATGCAACAAATCTTTTAGTAGCTTTTAAATGACAACAATACATGAAACCATTGTCTATGTATTATTCTAATAAGTTTCACATCCAACTTTATTGTCTTGTTTATGATCTTAAGACTTGCATAAATTGCCACAAGGGATTCCAAGAGCTTTGGCACATCCTTGATTTTTTTAATCAAATCTCAAAATATGCCAATGACTATAATTATTAGTAGGCAATATTTTAATCTTTCTTAATAATTACCTAAAGAATATGAACTAAGCAATGTTACAAAAACATAATTTGGACAACATAGGTGAATAGCATATCAATTGTGTCATTAAAAACATTATTAGTCTATTACAAATTAATAACAATTTGAAGATTTTTCTACAAATGAATGACTATCTTTAGGTTGGTGTTGAAATTATCATCAATGACTTCCTAGAATAAGCTAAGAAGAGCTCCATCTATGTCAAAAATTGCCTTGATAAGGTGAGAAGTCAAATACTTGACAGAGTGCACATATAACTCATAGATGAAACCAAATTGAAATAAAATGCTCTAATCATATAGCAATATAGTATAATTTATAACCATGTATCATTGTTTTGGAATAGATATCTACATATTGGTTGTTAAACTAATACTTTGATTGGCCAAATCCTTCTTCAATCAAATATATATTTCAATCTTTTTTTAATTTTAAAATTTTCATAGTATAATTTTAAATTGTCTTGCAAGTTGAAATTAGGTGCTTTAGCCAAAGTACAAAATAAAAAAAGATAAAAGTCTTTTTTCTCAATTAAAAATACTTACACATATTAAACAACCTAATCAATTTAGTTTATTTCTCCATAGTAGTTAATAGGTGTGAAATATCTTGTTGTATTATATTTATATTTAATATAAATATAATTAAAATTATAATATTAAAACTTTATTTAATTTAAAAATAACATCAAGTATTAATCATCATGGTACTTGAGAAGATGGGTACAAAAATTTGAAGTGCTTTGAGTCTTCTAGATTATTTTCTTGTTCTTCTATTTGTAATATTTGTAATAAAATAATTTATTTTTTATTTGTTTGACCAAGAAGATGTTAGAGGAGGCTTAATCAATATAACTATATACTCAACTTTTGATATTGCTCATTGTTGTTGATAATGTAACATTCTCAATGTCTTGGTTGTCTTTTTCAAGTAACAACATGTCTTGTTATAATCCATTACAAATAAAATTACAACTAATTTAATACAATTTATTAATTACACCAAAGAAACAAAATATTTATGGATCTTTCTAAAAGCCTCTTATAAATTTAAGTTTTTTTATATAATTAGAAATCAATTTAAAATTATATTTAAAAAATATATATATTAATATTTTTACAATTAGAAAGAATAGCAAAGAATAAAAAAGAGGTTTGATTTTGTGACTCAATTATGAATTAGATTGTAGGGCATTCCAAGGATCTATTTTATGCTATCAATTGAGCTACCTCTTTAATACAAAAATATAATTTATTCACAGAAAAAAAAAAATCCAAGCTATAAGACAATCTTCAAAATTGTTGTTTTTATTATATATGTCATCTTCACAAAATGATTGCTTCAATTTATAAGAGCCTTTTAGTAAAATAGAATCTTTTAATTGAATCCTTTATTTTATTATGCTTTATTAAATGATTATTTTTTTGCTATTAAAGAAATTATATTTGATATGCAAGTGCTCTCTATAACAAAAAGTTGGTCTTTTAATACATTAGAAAATGATTGTCAAGAATTAAAATTCTTTATATTAAAAATCATATGTGACACATAAGTAAATATTAATATATATGACAATTTCAATATTTATAAATATAATTTTGATTGTAGTTAGACATTGCAAATTAAGTAGTATTAAGAAAATTACCTAGTTGTCAATAAAAATATTATTTAATATCTCATATAAACAAAAAATATAATATAAGACTAAATTTTCCACATATAAATTATAAAAAAAAAATTCTTATAGTTGATGATGGTCAACTGGTGATTAGATGAAGAAATAGGACCTTGTTTATACAATATTTGCTCATGATCTTTTTTTATCATGTTTATAGTTTAAAAACCTCTTCTATAAATTAGTTGGATTTAACACATCAATGCAAGTATATGAGAGCTACAACTATTTGACAAGATATGAAACTTGACTTGACATATTTGAACTTTGTAATTGATGTGATGTATTAAGCAAAGTGTAAAAAATGTATCCATCTACATCTTGCTTTGATGATTGTAAACATCAAATGTATCATCAATTGTGGTGGCTTTTATAGTAAGAAGGTTCTTTGATTTGTTGATGAATTGAATAATTGGCTTTTGATTTAATGCACTAAAAATAAATATCATTCTGATGTGGTACTTGCTTTGCTTAACACTATGCCTTTTATTGTTAATTATCACACACAAGCTTGACAATGTTATGTAATATTATAATATTATTAAATTTACAATCCAAATACTTTAAAAAAGAATGTTATGTAATAGTTTATGAATATTAACCAAGACATTTTCAATCACAAGTAAATTTGCAAGGCTATACTTGCCACAATAATATCTATTGATTGTTTCTATCTTACTTAGGTATTGTGAAGGATACAAACTAAAATAGATGCATAAGTTAATAAAAAATATGTCAAAGGAAAATAACAAGAAAGAAATAAAAAAATATGTATATTTAAGAAGAAACTAGAATGACTATTGCCAAAGACTAAAAAATATATGAGACTCTTGAACTAGACTAAAAGCAAGAAAAGAATTGAAAAGAGTGAAGAAAGCTTCACTCTTGTTTCTATTTATACTATCTATCTAAGAATTATGTGGCAATATTCTATAGGACCTCCTACACGTGTCTAATTTACAAGACACATGTCAAACTTGCAAGACAAGTTTCCCACATGTGTGCCACGTACTTGGCTTGTTCCGCAAGCTATCAACATGTGCGACACATGGCTAGCTTGTTCCATGAGCTATCAATATGTGCGACACGAGGTTAGCTTGTTGACCAAGTTTCTAATCTATCAATCACCTATAGACATGTATAAAGGTGATTTTGCATCTATAAAGCTTCTAAAAAGCTTCTTTCTAAGATATTATCAAATTAACTTATTTTATCTATTTCTAATAATCTATATTAATTAAATAATTATTGGAGTAAATCGTATGTCCATCACATTATCCCCCCTTCTAGGGACGAGTTCCATAAGGAGCGGTGATTAAATGTTGAGAAAGTCTACGATACATTTAATTGTGCTTGCCACGTACTCTGATCTTTGTTTCCTCTGAAGGTAGTTGATAGGTTCTTTTAACCATTGATAATGTCCCATATTAGGGTGAGAGGACCACCCTGTTATTTGATCATTGTTGAGGCCTTCATAACTTCTTTCAAAGAAAATATTTGAAATACCATCACAAGTAGTTCCTACCTCTAAAAGTATCATCTAACTTGGGAGTCTCTTTGAAGGTCATGATATCAAACACGTTATATTTTTCTATCAATTCGAGGAAGGACATGTCGTTCTTGAAAGTCTTCATCTCTATTCCGTTGTCTTGAAGGTTGTGATAGTCATAATATCTCATCCGGTAAATCAACAAACAATGGCTCTTGAGCTGAATTTGTTGGTTATTGATCTTCCATCTTTTTAACATGAACCAATTCAAAGAAATAACAAACAATGATACAAGGTAGGATGAAACCTCTAAAGAACTTGCTTTGCTTTATAGCAAAGATTTTCTTGATTTTTTATCTTGATTTTGATGGATGAGCTTGAAGACGATTCAATACGCGTGTTGATATGAAATACTTGAGGTTCTTGTGATCCGTATATACAATGACTAGACTAGAAGCGCCTTCTAGATAGTGACGCCATTCTTAAAAAGAATTCATAATTGTAAGAAGTTCTTTATTATGGATTTTGTAATTGATTTTTACTGTTGAAATTTTTTTGGAATGAAAAGCTACTAGGTGGAGTTTGTCATCTGCTCCTATTTGTGACAATACTGCCTCCAAAGCAAAGTGTGATGCATTTGTTTTTATAAAAAATGCCTTAAAAAAGTCGACGTGATACAAGATTGGTGTAGAAGTAAAAGTTGTCTTCAAAGCCTGAAACAATGCTTCTACTTCTTTGCTCCACTTGAGTTTATCTTTACAAGTTAAGTGTGTAAGTGGAGCTGTAACTTGAAAAAAGTTCTTGATGAAGATTCGATAGTAATTGGCAAATCCTAAAAAATATTATACATCTCTTATTATTTTTAGAATCTTCCAATCTTTGACTATTTGAACTTTCTTAGGATCCATTTTGAGACCATCATTCAAAATGATGTATCCTAAGAAGTCAACTTGAATAATGTGAAATACACACTTTTCCATCTTGGCATATAACCTTGCATCTCTAAATTTTTGTAATACACGACAAACATAAAGTTCATATTCTTCTATATTCTTAGAGTAGATCAGAATGTTGTTTAAATAAGAGACAACAAAATCATCAAGAAATTCACAAAATACATCATTCATAAGCTGTTGAAAAGCAGCTGGTACATTTGTAAGTCCAAAAGGCATGACATTATATTCAAAATGTCCATACCTTATTTAAAATGTAGTCTTCTATTTATCACCTTTTTTGATGCATACTACGTTGTATGCTCCTCTTAGATCTATTTTTGTATAGATCTTAGCTTGATTCAATTGATCAAGAAGTCCAAATATCACAGACAGAGGATATTTATTCTTGATGGTAATCTTATTGAATCTTCAATAATCTATACATTCGTAGTGACCCATCTTTCTTCTTTACAAATAAGATAAGAACTCCTACTGGGGATTTTGAATCGCATATGAAATTATTGGCTCAGTTCTCATCAATGTATTTCTTGAATTCAATCAATTCATATTGGAATAGATTGTAGATTAGTCTAAATGGAGGTTGAGTTCCCTCTTTGAAATGAATTGAGCAATCATATAAACGATGCTTTGGAAGAATGTCTCCATTTTTCTTTTAAAAAACTTCTCAATAATCTTGATATTGGCTTGAAATGCCACTTGAAGTCCTTCCACCATCAGAAATAGGTATAACATAAACAGCAAAAGATGATCATTCTTTTGCTTCATTCATAAATGTTTTTGTGCCTATAAGTACGGATTTTATTATATTAGGCTTATGATTTGTTACTTGATTTATAAGACTCTTATTAATGCTTTGAAAAAAATCAAGTCTATGAAAAATCCAATCTATTTGAGGATTATACTTTTCTAGCCATGATAAATCTAAAATCATTGGATTAGAGGGAGATTTAATTATATTAAAGACTACACAATTATTATGATTATCTATTGTTATATTTATAGGAAGGATTTTATGAGTAATATTTTCAGAAGATAACGGGCAACCATCTATGATTTCTACATATATGGATTTAGTTTTTTATATTGAAGGTATTTTATGACTTTTAACAAATTTTTTATCTAAAAAACATGTTGAGGCTCCTGAATCTAATAAGGCAGAGGCTTTGTGATTTTTAGGTCCTAAATACACATCTATTATAAAACAAGGAGAGGGTTCTGAGGAGAAGATAGGACCTTTATTAGGAATTGTATAAGATTCTAGTTATACGGTCCCTATTATAGCTGGATAAACTCATTTTCTGACATATTGTCTTCTTTAACAACCATACTTCTCATCTTGTGGTTGCGTCGTTTCTTTGGACAATGTTGAGCAATGTACTTAGATTCTCCATAATATAAATACAATCCTTCATGACGACAATAAGTCTTTTCTTGTTCAATAAGAGGTTTAAAATATACCATGTCGATTTGCATGACTTCTACTTTTGAATGTATGTATTCAGAAGACGTTGATATTGCCATTGTATTGTAGTAACATTAGAGCTTCCTTGTGCGGCTCTCTGATCAAAATTCAAAAAGCCAATTGTCACACTTCACAACAAAATCAATTACTTGACTCAATATTTGAGGATTGGATAAGTTGAGCATCAATTTCTTTATCTCATATTGTAATCCATAGAAAAATTGGCTAATAAGTGCAGCATCATCCCACTTGGTATCAATTACTAATTGTCAAAATTGTAAAGCATATGATGTCAGTGATCAATTGTCTTGTCGTAAGATATGGATATTGTTGGTTGCAATACAAATTGCATCATATTTTCCATACATAGATCAAAATTTTGCTAAAAATGCCTCCAAAATTATCTATTACTGATCACATCGTTCAAGAAAGGACAAAAGCTATAATAAAACAGAATCTCATAGTAGTGTTCCAATAAACCTGACTTGTGACTCTTAAGTTAGATAACTTTAGGATTGAAGTTCAATCACCAGTTATATTTGATTGATGAATCCTCAAAACTTAGATCTGGTGCCATCAAACTTCTCTAATAAATTAATTTTTGGTTCTTTGATGCTTGAATGATGTTCAATTGTAGGTGAAGTGATATAGCTTGAAGCAGCTCGAATCATCTCTATATCTTTGCTTCTTGCTAATCTTGTTGCTCTTTGTGGTGGTGTATTGAATTGATGCATTGCGAGCATTAATTCTCTCATTTATTCTTGCATTTGTGCTACTACACTCTTCATTTCAACAAACTGTATTATGATACCACAATAGAAAAGGAAAAAATGTCTACTCTCACTATAAAATAAAACACTCAAGAACAAAAGAAAAAATTCTAAGAATAATATCAATTTAGAAGTGGATAATCTAAAACTTCTAATATACTTATATCTTATCAAGAAAAAAAGATAATCCACTCTTAATCTAAAAGAGACAAAGCTTTGATATTATAACTTCATTCTTGTCAATTTGTCAAAGATACAAACTAAAACAGATGCATAAGTTAGTAAAAAATATGTTAAAAGAAAATAACAAGAAAGAAATAAAGAAATATATATATTTAAGAAGAAGTTGGAATGACTAATATCAAAGACTAAAAAATATGAGATTCTTAAATTAGACTAGGACTAAGAAAAAAATTGAGAAGAATGAAGAAGGCTTCACTCTTATTTCTATTTATACTATCTATCTAAGAATTACAAGGCGATATTCTATAGGACTTCCTACACATGTCTAATTTACAAGACACATGTCAAACTTGCAAGACAAGTTTTTCACATGTGTGCCACGTACTTAGCTTGTTCTGCAAGCTACCAACATGTGCAACACATGGCCAGCTTATTCCACAAGCTATCAATATGTGCGACACGTGGCTGACTTGTTGACCAAGTTTCTAACCTATCAATCACCTATAGACATGTATAAAGATAATTTTGCATCTATAAAGCTTCTAAGAAGCTTTTTTCTAAGATATTATCAAATTAACTTATTTTATATACTTTTATTAATCTATATTATCTAGATAATTATTAGAATAAAACTTATGTCCGTGACAAGTACTTCTACAACCATTTATTTGACTCCTTAAACATATTAGGATTTATTTTTATTATAGACATATTTTAAGTTACTACCTTCTAGATCTTTTCATAGTCTTCTAAAATCTTTCGTAGCTTTTTAGAACCTTCTAGAACCTTCTTTAGTCTTCTAAGAATCTTTTATAGTCTTCAAGAATCTTCTAAAATCTTCTTCAACCTTCCAAAACCTCCCATAGATTTTTTAGAGTCTTCTAGAATCTTCTTTATGCTTCTAAAATCTTCTAAGATACTCTTAGAAGGTTCAATAGGATATAGGCCTTGTAGTATAACTAAGAGCTAAGACCAAGGAGTACCTTAGTCTTACCAACACATGTCTTGGAGTAATCCAAAGTGTTGCCTTGTTCTTGATATCAATCTAGTCTCTTGTTCTTCATCTAATTCTTGTTCTTGTTCTTGTCCATCCAGTTCTTTGTTTTTGAAATTATTCTAGTTCTAAATCTTCTCCTTGTTCTTTGCTAACTTGCTAACTTGCATCTGTGACAGTTTGACAAGACTACTTATATAATCATATCAGAGCTTTGTTCTCTTGATAGAGAATAGATTATCCCTCTTCAAGATACTATTGCATTCTAGAGGAGTGCAAACTATTCCCCTCTAGATTGATATGCTTACTTGTTGCAATTGATTTTTCTTCAAAAAGAGTGGATTATTCTTTTTTTAAGATATATTATTGCATTTTAGAGGTTGCGGATTATTCCCTTCTAAATTAACTGTTTAAAAGTATTTTTTTTAGTATAAAAAATACTACATTAACGATTTATCAATTTTTCTTTGTCAATATGAAAATAAATCTGATTAATGGAAGTGCATCCTCACAAACAGAGAATAGAGTGTCAATTCTTATAAATCTTTGAGCTCTTTTGGATATTGTATGAAAAGAAATGGCATTTCTTTGCAACCCAAATTTTTTTTATAAATAGAACAAGTATTCAAAAAAACTAAGCGAGAGATTCATAATTTACAATAAAAAATTATTTGATTGAGGAAAGCAGGTAGTAGACAAGCTATGTACATAATTCTTCTAAAAGCTCCAAGGATTGTCATAAAAGAGCCAAAAGTAATATGCCTGACAAATTTGATGGAACAAGATCCAACTTCCAAGGATTTATATAATAAATACAATTTTATTTACAACTATATTCTTCTCGTTATCTAGATGGGTTCATCCAAGTCACTTTTGTAGGCACCTTTTTATCAAAAAGTGCTCAATTATGGTTTGCTCTATTGTTGAAAAAGAATTCTCTGATCATATACAATTTGGATGCTTTTATGAAAAGAATTATTGCTGCATATGGAAATAGTGATTAAAAGAGGGTGGTAGAAAGGAAGATTCAAAATCTATGACAAGGACAATGTTCAGCTGCGATTTATGCCATAGAATTTTAACAACTTACTTGTGATCTCGATTGGAATGATAAGGCCTTTATGACTCGATCTTATTATGGCCTAAAAGATGATATAAAGAATTTATTGGTCAAAATGCCAAAAGTTGAAAGCTTAGAAGAACTCATAGCTCAAGCCATTCCTTGTGACAATCACCTATTTGAATTACGACTAGAGAGGCGATCAATTTTCAACAATATCTGTTAAGGTATGTCTGCTATATCTTCAAGGGTATTAGAGAAGCCATTAACATATCTTGAGCCTATGTAGATTGATGCAATTCAATTCAATCCATTAACACCAGCAAAAAAGATTAGATGTTAGCAAGAGAATCTATATCTATATTATAGAAGATCCAATCACACGGCATCAAATTGTCCAAACAAGTCTAGAGAGTTCAAGGCACAAGGTATAATAGCTAAATTGAAAAGGTTGGAAAACAAAGACATCCAACCACAATAAGGACCTTGCGGTTGGACATCTCTAAATTTAAAGCACCAAAAAAAGGTTTCTTCCTACCTTTAGACCCAACATCTTATTTTATACTTCTTATATATATAAGAACCCTAAAACAAGAGATTTTTGTTAAATTCCTTTTAGATACTAGAGCCTCAATATGCTTTATGAATAAGGATTTTGCAACCAAGCACAATCTAATACTTATAAAGAAGATCTATCGTGCACTTGTTGAAGTCATTGATGGATGAAACCTTGCATTAAGAGATGTTATCAAAGAAATCCAACCATTGAAAGTGATATTATGAAATCAAGTATGACAAATTATTTTCAACATCATTCAATGCCTGACAAATCTTATTGTCATTGGACTTCTTTCGTTTGAGCTACATAATCTTGATATTAATTGGAGTTTGTAAAAGATTTCCTCAAGACGTAAACATCAAAAGAAAAAACAAGATGCTGCTCTATTCCTTAGAGCTAAATCATTTATGCAAGCAGCAAAAAAAGGGGCTACATTTGTATTATATGCTATCTCAATGAAAGATCCAATAGAACAACCAAAGCAAGATATTCCTAGTCAATATTGCAACCTTGAAGATGTATTTGAAAAAAAAAAAATAATCATATTACCGAAACATTGTTTTTATGATTGTGCAATCAAATTACAAGATGGAGCTCAACCTCCATTTGGTCCAATTTACAATCTATTACAAACGGAGCTCACAGCCTTGCGGAAATATATTGATGAAAACCTAGCCAAGAATTATATTAGACATTCAAAATCACCTACAGGAGCTCCTATCTTTTTTGTGAAGAAGAAAGATGGTTCTTTACATATGTGTGTCGACTATCGAGGTCTGTACAAGGTAACTATAAAAAATCACTATCCATTACCATTAATCTCAAGATTATTGCATCAATTAGGACAGACAAAGATCTTTACAAAGATTGATTTGAGAGGCGCCTACAATCTAGTCAGGATTAAAGAAGGAGATCAATGGAAGACAACATTTCATATAAGATATGGACATTTCGAATATAATATTATGCCTTTTGGATTTACAAATGCACATGCAGTCTTTCAACATATGATGAATGATATCTTACGAGAATACTTAAATGACTTTGTAATCATCTACTTGGACAATATCTTGATCTTCTCTAAGAACAAATAAGAACATGAACATCATATATGTAAGATATTAGAGAAACTACAAGAAAGTGGATTGTATACCAAATTGGAAAAGTACTCTTTCCATCAACCATTAGTCAAATTTTTGGAATATATTACTTTTAAAAATAGAATTTTTATAGATCCAAAGAAGATAAAAATTGTTATAGAGTGGAAACAACCATCATCAATTAGAGATGTATAATATTTCTTGAGATTTGTAAATTTTTACAAAATCTTCATCAAAGATTATTCCAAGATTGTGGCTCCATTAACACAACTCACAAGCAAAGTCAAATTTATTTGAGATGATAAGATTGAAGAAGCATTCAAAAAGGTAAAAGAATCTTTCACTTCAATCTCTATACTTGTCCATGCATATCCAACAAAACCATTCATTCTAGAAATAGATGCCTCAAATTTTGCACTTGAATCCATACTCTTTCAAACTAGTGATGATGGTCAACTACATCTAGTAGCATTTTTCTTTCAAAAAATTTCAACTACAAAGATCAATTATGAGATCCATGACAAAGAACTATTGGCAATTATTGATGCTTTTGAAGAATGGTACCATTTACTAGAGAGAGCTCAACACAAGATCATGATCTATACCGACCACAAAAATTTGGAGTATTTTATGAGTATTCAAGTTTTGAATTGCCAACAAACATGATGAAGCATGTCATTATCTCGATTCAATTTTGTGATTACATATCATCTGAAAAAACTTCAAACGAAATCAGATGTCCTTTCTCAACAATCATATCTTATACCAAGAATAGAAGATATTATATTGGATCAACAAAAATCAGTCATATTGAAGCCGTCCAATTTGCACTTGAAGACATTAACGATATTTACTTTTATAGATACAACTCTTAAGACGAAAATCCAGAAAGCAATGAAGATAGATCCATTTACAGAGAATTTTCGGCAACATCTAAAAAATACACATGTAGAAGAAAACAACAATTTCAAATTTAAAGATGGATTGTTATATTTTAAAGATCTCTTATATGTTCTTCTAGATCCTACAAGACTTCAAATTCTTCAAGCATGACATGACCTTCCAGCAATTGGACATTTTGGCTTCAATAAGACCTTGGAATTAATATTAAGAGACTATTGGTGGCCTCAAACTATAATCAGTTCTGGAGAACGGAGGAGGCTGGCGTCTTTGGAAAAATGAAGGATGTTGCAGAGAGATGGCACCCTTCCCTAGTTCAATTTGATTGGCAATTATTTTATATGAAGGAAGTACATTGTTTACAAGCCATAAATAATATTTTATTTACTTAAGTTATTTCAATCTGATTATAGAATCATATAGACTTCTTCAACGCCTCCCAATTCCTAAAGGCCCATGGCAATCATTATCTATGGATTTCATTGTAGACCTCTTAATTTTGAATGGAAAAGATTCAATCTTTGTGGTGGTAGATCATCTTATCAAGATGGCATATTTTATTTCATACATCAAGACTATTTTTGGAGAAGAAATAGTCAAACTTTTTATTGATAATATTTATCGAATACATGGCCTTTCAAATGATATTATTTCATATTGAAGACCATAATTCGTATTAAATTTTTGAAGAAGACTATTTCAACTTTTGAAGGTCAAAAACAACTTCTCATGAGCTTATCATCCTAAGATCAACAGTCAAGCAAAACAAGTGAAATAGATCTTGGAACAATATCTTTGTTGCAATATAAATTATCAACAAGATGATTGGACGGACCTTCTATCTTTGATTGAGTTTGCATACAATAACTCCAAACATTCTTTAATAAAGCAAATTCCATTCTTCTCAAATTATAGATACCACCTAAGAGCAAATCTATTTCAAATTGAAGATGTGAAAAGTCCTGCCGCAGAAAATCAAGCTATCTACTTAAAAGCTATCCATGAAGAACTAAAATTCCAACTACAAATGACTCAAGATCGATATAAAGACTATACAGACATTCATTGTAAGAACCAACTAAAGTTCAAGGTAGGAGATCATATCTAGCTACTCCGGCCAAACATACAAACAAATTGACCATCACGGAAATTAGACTATCAAAGACTTGGATCTTTTACAATTCTACACCAAGTAAATCCAATAAGTTTTTGTCTTGAACTACCAAGTGGCATCCGTATTTATCCACTCTTTTATGTCTCTTTTTTAAAAACCTATTATAAATCAAATATTGTTAGAAGAACTTTTCCACCACCAATCCCAGTTGAAGTCAATCAAGAATTTGAATATGAAGTGGATGAAATCTGGATTCACGTTGTCGTATGTTATGCAGTCTTGCTTGAAAATGCTCTAGACACCTGGCTGTGGAAGATAAAAAAAAAAAAAAATGCAATAATAACTAGTCCTAACCTCTCTAATCAATCTTTAAATAATCTTTAATCAAACTATAATTAAATCCTAATCAACCTTGGTCAAATCCACACAAATTCTCAAACAAATCCTAACTAAATCATAGTCAATCTTGGTCAAATTTTAAAACAAATCCTAACTAAATCCTAGTCAATTTTGGTTAAATCCTAATAAATCATAAAACAAATCCTAACAAATCCTAAAACAAATCCTAACTAAATCCTAGTCAACCTTGGTCAAATCCTAACAAATCCTAAAATAAATCCTAATTAAATCCTAGTCAACCGTGCTCAAATCCTAACAAATCTTGAAATCCTAATCAATCCTGGTCAAACATTAACAAATTCTAAAACAAATCCTATCAAATCCTAACAAATCCTAAAACAAATCCTAATTAAATCCTAGTC
Organism: Physcomitrellopsis africana; assembly: GCA_036785485.1. NCBI lineage: Eukaryota > Viridiplantae > Streptophyta > Bryopsida > Funariales > Funariaceae > Physcomitrellopsis > Physcomitrellopsis africana. Next base: position 248,205 of record JAWRVF010000077.1, on the reverse strand, counting down.
AATCTTGATCAAATCCTAATAAATCCTATAATCCTAATCAACTCTGCTCAAACCTTAATAAGCCTTAATAAATCCTAATTAAATCCTAAAATAAATCCTAACTAAATCCTAGCCAATCCTGATTAAATTCTAACAAATTCTAAAATAAATCCTAACTAAATCCTAATGAACCTTGGTCAAATCCTAACAAATCCTAAAACAAACCCTAATTAAATCTTAATCAACCATGATCAAATCCTAACAAACTCTAAAATCTTAATCAACTCTAGTCAAATCTTAATAAATCCTAATAAATCCTAACTAAATCCTAATCAATCCTAATTTTAATGAAATCCTAATCAAACACTAAACTCTAAATCCAAATCTTAAATCTTAATCAAATCCTAATCAAGCCCTAAGCAATTCCTAAGATAGTTTTAGAACCTTAATAATTATTGACTAAATTGTTGATCATGCTTAAGAATTTATACACTCTTTAATGACTAAGTTGGCACCAAGCACATAAAATTTGAAGAGGATCAAACTTACCAGCAAGAAATTCAATCCAAAATTTCAATCAAGTGTCGGTTGGCCTCTTTTTCCTATCTTAATGCCAATTGTCTAGTGCCAATATCTCCTTCTTACACTATTAAGTTGCTTCCAAATTTCACATGCATGTAGGAAATTAAGTCTTCTATACATATACAAAAATTCCACTCCAATCCAACTAGTAGATTGCTAGAACTCTTGGAAAACCTAACTGATCCTCAATTCTCAACTTTTGAGACCTCAATCCACATAAACTTCAATAATCTTTGATTGAATTGTTAGATCAATCTCAAATTTGTAGTACTCTATAAGCACAACCTACAAAATATCACCTATAGATCTATAACCAATCTCATAGAATGCTCAAAAATATAAATCCTAATATATTTCACAAAATCAGAGTCATTGAAATCAACCCTAACTTTGCAAAGCCCTTACAAAGTCATTACCAACTCAAATCACTCCCATCTAATGCTCAAAAAAAGATCCTATAGTCTGTTCTTTCACTCCATCTTTCAATCTGCATAAATATTCTTTGACCCACCATAGGCACATAGTTTTGTTTCTTGGAGTCAAATTTCAACCCTGGCTTATAACCGGTCCTCTTCGGGTATCTATTTTGATATTTTTATAATAGAGTTTTATAAAACCTATTTTCAACTCCTTTCTAAAGATGCCTTTATTGTTTATTTTTCTAATCTACTTTGTTTTGCCTTATTTATGGCCATACAAAGCAATTAGAAGTCACTTCTACAAAATGCAACATTAACACTTTTTGAATTTTTTCTACCTCCTTCTCGATTATTTATTTTTCTAAGATAATTTTCTCAAATATTTTCATTTGAGCTTCTCTATAATATAACCACTCCTTTCTTCTTTCACCTAATGATCATATTACTATATGACAACGTATAAGACATGGACGATTGGAACATTTCATCTATTAGAAGGGCTATAGAATTAGTGAAAGAACATGGGAACCTTCAAATAACCTTAAGAATACACCTCAGAAAGTTTACAAATTCCATCAATGATATTCTAAAAAATCTAGATTCAATTGCTATTGAAGATTTTGTGAACAACAACACCTCTTGGCTTCTAAATGACGCTTTCTATCAACAATAGAAGACCAATATAAATAGAGGAGAGCCACGCCAAGACCTGCACTTGTATTTTATCTAAGATAAATAGATCCTATTAGAAGCTTATTAATGATCATGTCAAATCTTCGTGTTTCAAGGAAATTGCAAGAACAAGAGCTAGAAGACTCTTCTACCATACAAGCGGCTGAAGAACCATTGCATCTTTCACAATCTGTTGGATTTGAAGAACATGGACAAGGCAAAGAAAGAATATTCCAACGTTGAATAAGGCCACGTTTAGAGTCTTTGGAGATACGGCCTTATCACAAAAATCTCAATTTAAATGCTCGAGCTTTGGTAATACTCTTTGGAGTTGGAAGGATGATTCCAGGTGGACGAGAAATTATGTTAGGGGGATGTTTTGAAGGTCGCAACAAAGAGTAAATTCTTAGATGGGACATTGGTTTAACAGAGCTTATATTTGGAGGTTATCGACGCCATCTCAAGGGTCCTATTGAACTAATAACCAACGAACATAAGACAAAATACGTTGCTTCTCTACTCCGACGAATTCTAGATTTCTTACGTATGTGATTTGATGATCAAATCGCTTTGGTTCCTCGTAAAACTCGTCGCTAGAAGGAAAGGTGATGTTTTAGACATATTTTAAATTATCACCTTCTAGATCTTTCTATAGTCTTCTAAAACCTTCCGTAGATTTCTAGAACCTTCTAGAACCTTCTTTAATCTTCTAAGAATCTTCTATAGTCTTCGAGAATCCTCTAAAATCTTCTTCAACCTTTCAAAACCTCTCATAGACTTTTTAGAATCTTCTAAAATTTTCTTCATGCTTCTAGAATCTTCTAAGATATTCTTAAAAGATCCAATAGGATATAGGCCTTGTAGTATAAATAAGAGGCAAGACCGAGGAGCACCTTAGTCTTGCCAACACAAGTCTTGGAGTAATCCAAAATATTGCCTTGTTCTTGATATCAATCTAATCTCTTGTTCTTGATTTAATTCTTATTCTTGTCCATCCAATTCTTTATTCTAGAAATTATTCTAATTTTGAATCTTCTCCTTGTTCTTTGTTAACTTGCTATCTTCCATCCCTGATAGTTTTCATCTTATGCATTAATGTGTTACCATATTTATCTAAAATTTGCTTGTAATATTCTATCATTTATGCCTTTAAAACATCAATAGTAAAATTTAAATTGGACATATTAATCTTAATCTAAACATGCCAAGCAATTGAACAAAATACTACTTATAATTGAGTGCTTTTATTTTCCAATGTTAAAGATGTTACTACTTAAAGGATTTGGACTCCTTGGCACAACAAAACACAGATCTTATTTTGTTTATGAACACCACATCTATAGTAATACCTATATTCACTCCAATAAAACTCTATATTAAAATTATAGCATACAACCTTATATACTCAAGTATCAAAACATGTTCACAATATTGAACATACTACCATACTTTAGAATTTGATATACTTCACATCAAATTTTTTATTTAAGTTCTTTAAATTTATTTGAAAGCATGTATGGAGAAAGTAGAAACTCTTGGATTCCTTCTTTAAGTTATCTGCTTTGCTTTTCTCCCTCTACAGTAATTTTTGGTTTCTTCCCTTCCCCCTCATTCCTGACCAAGTTTTTTAAAATAAAAATTGCAACCCCCTACATCCACCCAAGAAAGACAACCAAACCAAAAACAAGGTGATGGACACTCAATACACATTGCCCCAGCAAATACAAAACTGGAAAAATTATGGATCTCCTTGTCTGCTCCATGACTCTGTCATTGAATAGTCTGTACAAAAGCCTTGCCAAATTCAGCCTTAGCAGAATCAATGAAATCTTATGTTGTGTAAATTTGTGGTGATTGCTTTCGTTACACCACCTGACTTGATTTATCTACCAAGCAAACCCTGCATGTCGCAACATATTACATTCCAAACACCTTCACCTATTGACCGAAATTGTGACAAGGCATCAAAAAACAAAAAAACCAATATCCAGCCATTCGACCATTCGGATTCCCCAAATCCACTTTCTCACTGCCATTATCTCCATCTGCCACCCCCAATTGTTGCTAAACCACAACCTAGCATAATACTGGTGTAGGGAAACTGTACTTGGTGTATAGGAAAGCGAATTTTTTGACCTTTCATGGTTTGCCGTACATTTTTGTTCTGCATTGTGATTAGGCTATCAAGAAAACACCACAACCCTGTAGATTCTTCACTGAAAAAGAACCTCTGCTTTCATGAGGCTTGGGCAAAATTCTGTGATTTGATTGTAACTGAGAGTATTCCTCATTAAAAGTAAGCTTCGAGGTCGAATTCCAACACACAACACATAGATGACAACCACTATACTCCTACACGTAAAGTTAGAACGTACGTCATACAAGATGCACTATTATCACTGAAAACATGTCCACGATGGGACCTGACGACAGTCTTCGCTGAGCTGATTAGTCCTCGATGATATACAGAAATGAATCTACTGGCACTCAGCGTCCATACTTCTGAAACTCCCACTCGCTATTATCTAATGGGCACACTTGCCGCGTCTTCAACCATCTGCTGATGCAATGGAAGTGAAAGGCGTGATTGCAAACACCTGATCCAAAACCCAAAGATGTGATGATCCATCAGGCATCGCGACAAATTGAAAACGGACAATAAGAATTTGACCAAAAACAGTCGGTGTAGCAAGATCGAAGAGAGTTCAGAAAGGCTCACCCCATGCTACGGTACACTCCTCGCTCGTTGCACTTGCTTGATTTGCTTGGCACTCAATACACAGGTCCATGATATGGTTGCGGCAGATCGCGCAGTTATCTACAACAATGTCTGCAAACGGGATCTTCACAAACGATCGATTAGATATCTCGCTGGAATACAAGCTTACATGACTTACCCGACAGCCAAGCACATTTCCAAGCTGATTGAACACCAAAATTTGTGACATAGCAACAGATGTTGTAGTCGGTGGTTCCTCGCAAGGGGATCAGGCAAGGGTCGTGACACAGAAGTGCAATTCACACCATAAAGCTCTTTTTGAAAATCTGAAGAATGTGCTCGTCTCTCACCGTATTCATCAAAATACGATTTCCAAAACCACTTAATCTCCGATTGTTCTCTGGCAGTGCTCAGTCAAAGAAAATAAATGTTCGACCATAGAGAAAGCACGCTTACCCCATGCCCAAAGAGCCACAGCATTCCACTTCTTGATCTCGAAACGCTTCGGACGCTTGGAGACCGCACTGGAGCTTGCTCCGGCGCCGGAGCCCTCACCAGCCGAGCCCACCGTGGCCATCTCCGTGTCACCCGCTGCCGCCATGAAGTTCACCTAACCAATCCCCCTTTAGACACAGCTAACACTCAAAAACAACGCGGTGTTGCTGTGACCGGATCAACCAAGCGAGACGAAAGTCGTGGCAAACAAACCCTAGAATAAAAATACAATAAAAAACACACACTCTACTTGTGGCGGACTCCGTCTTATGCACGATGTCTTCGTTCCTTCGTTCAAATCTCGACGTCAGTCGCCACGACGACGACGACGACACCACGACCATAACGTAAAAGGCAAAGTAACACCACCAGACATGCCGACTAAATTAGAGCAGCCATCAGAAGCGATCTGTTGTTGAAGACGAGCTCCACCAAACCCTAATTCTGTTTGCCAGCAATGCTTTGTTCTCCAGTCTGTGCCTGCATCTACTTGTGAGCTGAAGGTTCTTATCACTATTTATTAATATTTAATATACAAGGACTGCTCTGCCTCAAATACTGTCTGACTCCGGGGTGCATCATTTAATCTTAGTTTTATTTCCACATGTTTGTCGATTGTGTAACAAAACTTTTTGTTAAAGATGATGACAACTTGGATTTTGTTAATCCAAGCTACTGCACTATAATTGAGGCTGGTCAATGAAGGGAAGTTAATGTTTCTGCTTCTGTTACCGATACAATTGTTTCCTTTTGATTTACGACATCCTTTTTCAAAAATGAAAATAAGAGATTAAGTATTGACACTCAGAGAGATTAAGTATTGACACTCAGAGATGCTACCAAGCATAAGTTGTTTTCTTTTTAGGTCTCAAAGAAGAAACAAAAAGATTGTGCACCCCCACAGTAGCATCAACTACTGTCTATGTTTTTCTTGGTCTGCATGCATATGAAAAGGACAATAAAGTTGTTTTTTCTATGAATTTTTGAAATATGGCATATGAATGTTGACTGTTCAATATGATGCATGAATGTACACAAAAAGATGGTCAAAAAGAGCCAAGAATCAAAAGAGCCAAGAACCATTGTCTTATCCATTTATGAATGTAACATCAACATGCTTTTTCTAAAAACAATTATACAACATGATATTGTTCACATATAATTTTAACAATTTGTGTATCTATATCTATATATACACACATACATTCTCTTTCCTTACACGGATTAGTTTCAACATTGTGTATTTAATTAGTATCTTCTCAATATGAAGAAGAATTTTGTTTCTGAATATTATGCTCACACCACATAACATAATGTGGTAAGTGCTTGTTTAGCATGGCACAAATGAATCTTCCTACTATTGAAAGGTATTACTTGTTCTCACACACATGTGGACTCAATTTGAATAATGTGTTGATTAATGATTCAGAAATCTATTTACATTTAAGGCCTTGAATTGTGAATTTCAAATCTTAATCACATAGATGACTAGAGGTCTAAAAGAAGATTTATCTGTATTTTTAAAAGAACACAGATAATTATTGTAGAGAAATTTTTAAAAATTTCATGTTACAAATGATGAGGTTCTGAAATCTACTATTCTGATTCATTTTATTATTTTAACCATTCATATATATATATATATATATATATATATATGTGTGTGTGTGTGTGTGTGTGTGTGTGTGTTTTGCAGTATAAAATAGAGGTTATTTAATCAAAATCATTAAACTCAGAAAAAATTGTTTTCTTAACTGTTACATATTAAAATTTGTTCTTATTATATCTGTGTTGAAAATTACAGTCTTGGTTTTACTATTTAAACAGCTTGGTTTCAAATGAAAAGCAAAGAAAGGAGGGAGGCATTAAACACACATTGAACAAATCAATGATATTGGGGTGAACAAAGGAGATTTAAATGTTGATTTATTCTTTCTTAAAGTTTATTGGTTTTTTTGGAGTTGCATAGGTTACAATGTGATGTGCAAAAGGAGATTCAAATACTTGTTTGTGGTTTTGAGCAAAGTATTGAAAATATTGTAAATTATTCTGTAATATCCATGTCTGTAAAAACATTTCTCCATGAAATTTTTTTGTTATATATCTATCTATATATATAGACACATGTACATAACATTATGTATGCAAATGCTCAAAAAAATAAGGACTGGTTTTTATCATCATTTTCAGATTCAAAGTATTGCAAGTGATAATTTTATTTATTTATTCATTCATTCATTCATTCACATTTATTTATATATGTGTGTGTATATATATACACACACACATTTTGTGTAGATGTTAATATCTTCTTAAAAGTTGAATACTTTTAAACATTCAAATGCATCCACTACTTTAAAAAGCATTTCTTTTAAACCTTTATTCCTGTGAAATGCAACTCATTGTATTTAAGCTCGGTAATATCATATTTAAATGCATATATATATATATATACATACATACAGTAAATATATTATATATGCATCTTATTATAAGAATCAAACTTTTATAAATATAATGAATTCTAAGTAGATCTTTTATGAAAAAATGTACAAATTCTAGATATCATTTGATATGTTTTTGGTTCATTTGTTGTGATGGGATTTTTAAGAATAAATGTACATTAATATAAGACATTAATATAATGTCAATGTTTTCAATTTTCAAGTGTAAATATTTACACAATTTTATCAGTTCTAATTATAATATAAAACATTAATATTTAGCAAAATCTCATGAAATAAATCATTCTATTTGTTTGATACCCAGTATTCACCAATGCACATGAAGTGAAAATTTTGCTTTAATAATATTATTCTATTTTACATTCAAAAGGTTTTAATTTTTTACACACATTTACACACGCGTATATATATATATATATATATATATATATATGTGTGTGTGTGTGTGTGTGTGTGTGTGTATGTGAGAATGCATACATATCTTGTATATTAAAAACAATGGTGTTTGTGTGTGCATCCATTCAAAGGGCATTCCATTTCTTCATGCATCTGTCCATTTATGAATTCATCCCATATTGTTAGTCAATTTTTATCTTTCTAAAGTGTCTCAATTAATGAGAAAGATAGAAAGTGACTGAACTTCTAAGGCTGATACTAAGAGCTACATCTTATGAATTTTAACTATATTGTGTGTTATCCACTTTGTGAGAGACACTTCGCAATCTTTTATTTTTGATTTTTTTGTTGTTGTTGTGATGCTATTTTGAAAAACAGATCTGAATAACAAAGAATTGCCACTTTCTCTATAAGCATTTAATACCCCATTGCTTTAACATGTTACTCTTAAAGCAAACAAAGGGACTGCAATGCTAGTAGATATAGATATATATATATATATATATCACTTGTATACTTTTGTAATTATTTCAAACCCTATATTATATATGTTGTCTCAAACCCCATTTTGTTCCTTTTTCTTTTCTTGAAAACACCATGTTTTCAATATCAAGCCAAAGAAAAAAGTGTTGCCTCAACCAAGAATTTTCATTTCCTTGAGATTTTGGGATAAAAACTCATGATTTGCAAATCCATGTTGTAATTAGCCATCAAAGTTGGTATGCAAACGTTCGCTCTTATGGGTACACAACATCGCAGTAGGCTCAATGGAATCCTCCCACAGAATTTCACCTGCCAAAGCACGACCCTTAAGTAAGATTAGCGCTAATCAGGCTGGATTAACTGCAAATCTGTACCCAGACCCCGGTGCCCGGTACCCCGGCCTGCACAGCCCACAGCACGTAGAAGCTCGCCGGCGCCACCACCGAGCTCGAGGGCGCCGCCGCTGTCGTCGTGAACTTGCCGCTGTCTTCTATCGCCTTGGGCTCCGTCATCTCCAGCTTCAGCATTCGCTGCCCCTGGCCGAACGAATGCGTCGTGAATGGCGCGCTCAGCAAGTTTAGCTCCACAACACCGTCGCGGATCGTGACTGTGAACTCCACCTCAAACGTCGAACCGTATTTGATCGTCTTCGTAGAGAGGTTGTTGATACCTGCAGGGTAAAGTCCAGTATAATCCCATGAGTCGATGTACATTGTCAGAGTCTTGTAGGGAGGGCATTTAGGTTGGACTGTTGAGATTACGATGACTTGACAGTTTGAAGGATTTCGACTTCCTGTGACTGTAACTGGAAGGTGAGCTGGAATCCATGAATCGGCATTTCTGAAAAGGGGTGATGAGTTGAAAGAATTCAGAGAGAAGGTGTGAGACGGAAGAGATTTTTCTAGTTCTGAGGATTTGAGGTTTAGGTTTTACACTTGCCTTGTGTCGAGGTATGGTGGGTCGAATGCCTCGACGCGAAGCTCCGTGGGGAATTCCCCCCGGAATGTGTAGTATTCGTGCGTGTTGCATCCCGCGACGAGGATGCGGCCGTCCCTGAGGAGATTTGCAGTGGAGTGGTACACTCTCGCAATGGTAGTGGGCGCTAGAACTTGAAACCTAGATGTGGCATTGTTGGTTGCGTAGGTGACGGGGCTGTAGGCGGGGTTGGACGCTTTCCCCCATCCTTGAGACCCGATTTGAGCGCCGTCGATGATTAGAACATCACCAGTTGGGAGAATGATCATGTCGCCCATGACGCGGTTGATCGGCATTGTCTCCATGCTCCAAGTTGGGTCCGATGCGGTCGCTACAATTCGTCCGCAAGTACCAGATGCTGGCCAAGTTGATCCAGTCGAATTGAGGAATGCCCCGTACTGTGCACCGCCGCAAACCAGCACCTCTGCGACCGTGAAATTGTCCTCGTGATTTAGTGGTAACAGAACCGAAGATCCTGCCGAAGGGTAATTTCTAGGTTCACCTGGAATCCTCGGGTACTTCTTGAGGATGTTATTATTCACGTAATCAAGCAGAACAGAATCTCGATTGGCGAAGACGAAGAGGTTGCCATCAGGCAATAAGTGCACGTAAGGGTACATGTTGTCATTCTGCTCATCGTTTACATCGCTTAACAAACTAAGCGCAAACGTCCCTTCGCTAGAATGTCTCTTAGGCACAAACTCATATGTGTACACATCTCGCCCACCAACTAAAATCTGGCGATCACCATCCGGCAGCAGCTGGTTGGATGCATACCAACGTCCGTCGGTAAGATACTCAGAGTCCAACTCTACCCAGTCACATGACCCCTGCGCATCACAAGGATCAAATTTTCGTATCCTGTATAGCCCTTCGTAATCACCTCCTGTCTGCACCACGGATCCATTCGCGAAGAACTGGCCCGAACTGCACCAGGTGTCAGTGAGGACCGTCAACGGCCGAACCGTGTTACTTGAAGGATCAAACATTACTGAATGTGCCGTGCAGTCGTGCTTGAGTCGCCGTTCTCCTGGGTGGTCTCGACAATATCCATTTGTGAAATTGATCTGCGAACCGCCTATATTGGTTCTGTCGAGGAATATAGCGGTGTCATACCGTGTGACCGCTGTGTGCATGGAGGCGATTCCTGCATTGTTGAGGAGAAGGCTCCACGTCCCGTTATGACCCGTGACGGAGGTTAGTTGGCCTATTCTCAACAGTATGATAGTCAATATAGAAAATTTCCGTAGCAGGGATTGTGAAGAGCTCAATATCAGATTCATATTAACCAACTTTAGTCTAAGACACTAAGTACTATATAGTCTAAGACACTAGAGACTGAGCTCGTGCATGGATTGCCGCAATCTGAACCTGGACCCGACTGGAACAAATGACATCAATTTAACGCTGCAAAAACAACCCTGCCTGGACCGAAATTGTGGAACAGTGCTGGCAGATCCTTCCTGATGCAGCGGAAGAATAGTTGAACACAAAGTCGTATTGAAATTCTGCCAGTCCAATTCTGACTCCTTCCCGATGTAGTTGCGAAGGAGTTCAACTTGAAGAGGTTTACGTTGGTGTGGCTCCGCGCAATGCCGGATGCAACCTCAAGAATACTGGTACCAGCTGGTGTGGAGCAACAACCAACTATCGACAGGCTTCGAACATAAAACTAACTAAGACATTCCACAGTTCAGTTGACTGCAGATGATCATTATTGCGAATCGCCGGAACTTAATGGCATATCTATTAACACATCTTCACTCATTACCCTGGCTTTCCTTTTATCTCTTACGTGGCAGTCCAGAGACGGTTTCATTTCAGATGCATGAGTTTGTATGAAGACTAAGGCATAGTAGTTTACAGAAGCTCGTAGGGTAGGAACTTCGGACTCAGGTACGTGAGTTGCTTATTTTTGCATGTTGTAGGCATGGTAGGCAATTTGGTGAACAGCGCCCTGACGTACATAACAGTATTCCTAGGTGCATTAAAATCAACTTTTTCTTCCTTTTGCGATTTTGCAGTCGTACTACGTCAATTTCTTGACTTGGAAAGCAATAAGCAACTATTTCGCAAATGACCACATCGTAAAGAAGTGCGTTTGAGTGCTGAGCTTGTTTTTCTTGATGCTACGTCATTGACACACAAGGTACGCATGGCAGAGATTGACGTGGAGGTAAAGCACATGTGTGGAAAAAAATAGCAGAGTGTGTCCGATGTTACATTCCGGCCCAGATGCTCTTATATTTCAATGGACGCCACGTTAACAGAAGGTGCTTCTCATCCTTCCAATCGATTTGCTGGAGGAATAGATTTCGGAAGTTACTACGGAACTGAACCGTCTCCCATCTACCGGATCACATATGTGCACTTTACGTCCGAATCCATCAGAAGCGCCGATTGAAAATATAAACTAGTCGCAATCATGACCTAATTAGGATATACTTCAATCACAAGACTGTGACTGACTTTCGTAATTTACATGCAGCCATCGAACTTCCGTGACTCCATGTGCTTATAGGTTTTGAGTTTCACTGTGAAGGAACATATGTGTCTTGTATTATATTATGAATGGGTGTAGAATTATATATACTCTGTTCCACCTCAGAGCATCCAATTCAGTTCGTGAAGAACCAGCTTGTACCAAGTCTCTATTTTAACGGCATCCAGAGTTTGACTGCAGGAATTTATTGACCTTCTCAATCATTCAACACAACTTCGCACTACGGCAGGGTGTCAGAACGCAAAAGATAAGGTCGCCGTCGCGTGATGCATCTTTTTATGTGGAGCTGCTGTATGACGCAGCTCCGTTTCGCCGTTTTAAGACGCATCTTAGTGTGATGACGGTCTTTTAAGTAAGATACACGGCAGTAGTTCGAATGATGGAATACTTGGTAAAAATTATTTTGCTACTTTTGGTAGAATGTCACTATGTCTTTCTAGAAATGTTTTCAAGTCTTTAACTTAACGCCTTCCACGATGAAGTCCACATCCCCTGAAGGTTAGGGTAAAGTCTCGATTTCTTGGATCCAAAACCTCGAGGTTCTGTTTAGTATGCTGTCAAGCAGATGGTTCTTGTGACGAACTAAAAGATTTTGTCATGAAAATACTCCACTAATGTAAAGTGACTAAAGAACAATCTTCCATAATACAAGAAGATTGACAAGAACTGACAATGATGCGACACTGTCTGTGGGGCCCTGCATACTAACGCCTTTGACTGTCAGCATTGATCGAAGTAAAACTCAATTATTGGAATATAAACAAATGATCAAGCTTTTACACATGAATCAAAGTGCTATTTATATTGTGGGTTTACCGTAGACAATGTTAGCTGAGGATGCTGTCATGCTATTAGCAGAGAGAATAAGCCTCCTTTTTATGTTTTATCCTAGCACATTCAAATTTGATAATATATCATTTTGTAACTGCCTTGACACTTTATACTAGAAAACTGACAATTCTCAAGGTTTTGCATTGGATTTAGCACTTCAAGATCTGAAGCCAACAGCATGGCTAAGTTTAATACATGCTAACGCTGCTCATAATGTGGTCAAAATTTCAGATTCTTTAAAATGCAGTTTCTGCGGCTTATGTTCTGCAATTGACTATTGATTGGCCTCATTCCAAAGCAATATGCTCAAATCACTACTCGTCTGCTACCGGGCTTTCCAGAGTGGATAGTCCTGGGACGAACTCAATTGGAGAAAGACATGCAATCACCAACTACTCACGAACAGCAATATTCATTACAGGCCCATTGTGCAGTAAAAATTATTTTAAGAGATTCACAATCACTAATAATATTGAACTATGTCCTAGATTACGTACCAAAATCAATCGCTTGAAGTATTTATGTTCCAGCGATTCAACGTATAAATACACCAGCTGCCTGGATTTTCAGGAAATCGCTGCTAGCAAGCCCTGTTTGCGAACTACTATGGACAAATATTGTAGAGGATTAACAAAACTTGCTCTGAATCTCTTTGTTCTCACCAGGAGAAGTTTCATTCTTATACAGCTCTCGAACTGTCAATCAATAAGTGTGTTTATGGTCATTACACCCACAGCTGCTGCAACATGCCAGGCAGCATGAATGTATGGTGTGTCCGGGTAAATGTCATCCGCAACAAAAAGTGCACCTCCAACTAGAGTTGATGCCGTATGCAAAGCATGCGCTCCACGAAGCTTTGGGTTTTCTATCACCTTCCTTGCAAAAGTTGCCTAAGAAAAAAATTAAAACACGTAGCAAGGATCAAGTAAGTATCAACTGGCGAATAGATGGTATTTGTGAGGAAGACACAACATGAGCGTTCTAGAAACACAATACTTAACGAGATATTATATGGAATCAAAATAGGAATCTTTACATTATGTCTACCTCAGCAAGACTTGTGTGAATGGCAGTGACAAGCAGTGGCTGGAATGGGAGCATCATGATTGAGGCAAGCATCAAAGCTCTAGAATTCTTGTTGTCTTTCTTCACTGCCGATGACATGCACTGCCAGGACAGAATAGGCTCACATTTCAGCATTTTCAGGATTTTAATTAAATTTCTGCAGTTAAAGAGCAAAAGTGCATTGAAAAATCAAATATACAGCATCTGCTCCGATGAAAGACAGAACCCGTGGAAGAGATTTACCAAAGTTGAAGTTGCAATCATTGCATAATCCCCCCATCTTGTACCTTTCCGAGCCTCTCCTCGGGACGTGTGATATAGGGTCGAAGCCAAGCCCACTCCAATCAATGAATTAGAGTACATTGTGGTCGAAAAATCCTTCCTGTGACGGGTCACACATCTTAATTACCATGCAGAATGAGAAGAACGTACATTGCGGCGTTTACGTTGCCAAAAAACTTTATCCATCCTGAACCTTGAAGTTCCTTCAAAGAGTTGGACACAAAATCCTCGCAATAACTGTGCTCTTCTGGGAAATCCTACAAGCTTCAGCATAAAGAGGATGCCCGAAAACATGACAAGGTGAACCAATCTGAAAAATACCGTGGCACTCGGAGACCTATGAGGACGAAGGGAATGGACGTCGCAACATTGACAACGCTCTCCATTACAGTGCTATCTCCTGTTACCAAGATAGACAGAATGAAACAGTATCCTGTCAGAGCTACTCACATGTGTATAATTTCATGTGATGTACAAATTCGCCGAGAAAATTATTCAAGACTCACCTTCTTTCCCTGAGTAAACTGTTCGCATCCACGATGGTCTTCCATCCCACGCCGTTTTCCAAAATGGCAGTCTGCGCTGCGTTTCTAGGGTTTGGCTCTCCTTCAGTTCAGCATCCCTGCATACATGGGAATTATAGCTCAATGTGAGAAGTTTGCATTATCACTCTCCGCTTCAACAGCAAGTCTCCCAGCTACGGAACCAATGAGCTCACAGCAAAGTTCGTTTGAGAGAACGCTTACGACAAGGCGAAGGTATCTGCTGAGTAGTACGTCTGGTCTAGGTCTTGGCTGTTCGTGAGTTCAACTCCATAGAGACGATTCGAAAGTTGCGTTGATGTCTTTGAGTAGTCCATTGGGGCATCTTCAGACAGACTGCCCCGATATCTCTGGACAGTCTCAATACTAAATCCGAATCACGTTAGCTGCAACTTCCTTGCCTGCAGAGCCAAGCTTACACTCAGATGATCATGTGGCTTCTGTAACAAAAGCATTGGATTTGAAGGGTTTGAAGAGTTCAATTATTCACTCTCACCGTTAATTGATGGACATAAACTTTACTGTGAGCATTTCAGGATTTGAGCATTCTGCTTTCAAAATGATGGCATATCACTAGCAAGCAGGAATTGAAACAAAAAACCATCAAAGACTAGCATGCAGAAGGAAAAATCCTGAAGTACCCAGAATGGAGCATGTAGAAGTAAAGGTAATTACCAGAGACTTTGAAAACAGTTCCTGCGTACTCTTCCTACTCGTCCTCATCCAGCAGCATGGAAATTTCCTTACTCTATCTTTCCACCTTCTCAAAAATTCACCGCTCAACACCCGCTCTTCTTCCACATATGTCAACGCTCGAGAAAAACCAGCAGAATGATTCCCGGATATCGAAATTTACAGCTACCTGCAGCTTATCCTCCAAACTGTTATCATAATCGGAACCCACAATTTTGTAATCGTTAACCTTCGCGTCTGAACGCCACAAGATCCCTCTATAGTTGAATGCGATGAATTTGTTTGGGTTTGCAAGAATTATATCACGAAAGCTGGCGCGAGGATGTCGTTCGGCAAGCATCCCACGCCACCGACAGAGCCAAGCGTCGACATGTGTGGGCTTAATCTCATAAAGAGACCACCGAATATTTCTATCGTTATTTATTATTCACTTTCAACTTTGTTTTAGGGCTGGAACTCGAGATTACGTTTGGAATCGGAGTTTTAGGGCCTGAGCTCGGGTTTAGGTTCGGAACTGTACGGTAATTCTGTTGAATTGGGGTTATTTTTTAGGGTTTCATTTGGTGGGTTTTGGTTACACTCTTATTGCAGTTCTTACACTATAGAATCCAATGTTGGTGACTTCTTATAAAACAGAATTTTAATACACTAAATTTTCGAAATTACCTATTACAAACTAAATCGATATTAAAAATTTATCTAGGGAAAAACAATGGATTGCTTGATATATGGCATCAAAAGATATATATATAAAAATAGCAGGTGGTTAATCTTTCATTAGAAATATGCTTTAATTTTTATTTTTATTTTCAAAAGACATTGTTGTATACGTAACAGATGTAATTGATATACATTAAAATGTATACAAGTCTAGTTAAAATTGTAGTTTAAAGATTGTCAAGTTTTAAAAAATATTGCCATTAAACATTGATAACAAATATTTGTTTTTATAATGTGCACTCTAAGAAATTATGATTTTTCGGAAATAAATAACACTTGATCAATTTCGTGTTGATGGTAAAATTGATTGTTGAATATTTTCATTGATGAGGTTTTAAATCATGCATAGTAATTAAAATCATATTTGATTTGTATAAAACTAAAAACTAAAAACTAAATCAAATTACAAACCTCTATATATATATATATATATATATAACGTAATTTTAATTGCTACAGACAATTTATTCTACTTGAAAGTAATAATCACTTTTCCATCATATAAAATTATTTGTATTCAAACAAAACAAGTAAATAACTTACATAATAAAAAATATGTATATTACATAAAAGGCCAATTATATAATATGAGTAACACTCATTGCTTCAAAAATGGAAATTAATCAAACCAAATAATGATAACAATATAATAATAACAACAATGCTTGCTACTAATCAAGAATCAACTTGCAAAATTATATTCATGAAAGATTTGGTTGTATAAAGAAAACAAATAATAAACATATTTTATTAGACACCAAGTCTAGAATACATAAGATCCAATTACATATCCTTTGATTGATTTTGCATGTTTAGTTTTATTTGAATAAAAAATTCCTAAATGTATCAGATGTTGCAAAAGATAATACAATATATATTATACTATATATTTTTTATTTTTTATTTTTTATTTTTTTTTAATTTAAACTTTTATTTGTATAATTTTAAAGCATGTACAAACAAATATACAGATTCATTATCAAATATCCAACCCGAATTTTAATATGAAAATTAGTAATTGAATTAAAAAATACATAAAAACAAAAGCAAGATTTGTCTTAATGATAACAAGCTGTTAGAATGGTGAAACTAGTGTACAATTTTTATAAAAGTAAAATTAAATATGAAAAATTGGTCACATGATGAACAGGATTTATTTAATAATACTCAATAAGATTAAGGCTTGTATTGAACCCACCTCAATTTGCACTGTTACTTGTGAAACCAAAAATTCATTGGCAATATCTTGATTAATTTGTGGTATCAGATTTTCTGAATGTGGTATCATAGTTTTTTTGCTAGTATGTTCCTGTAGAATTTTACCATAGATAAGTGTTTTCTAATATTATAAAATTTTAATATGCAATATTCACAAGGGAGTTCTACAGAAGTTTTTACATTATTTCATAAATACAGTAGAAGAAATTTTAATGTTTTAGAAGATTCTAATAAAAAAATATAAATTTTGTAGAAATAATAAAAAAACCTTCCATATTTTTCTTTTAATAACATATTCATAAGAAAAACTGTTACATTTAAAATTTAAAACTTTAATATCAATGTTATGATTACAAAAATCTTTTGTACTGCTGTGTCCTTTGCGCTTTGGGCACCCGAAGCAGTATTTTAACTATTTTAATTATTTTAATTAAAGTTTCATTAAACTTTTGTAACCATAAAATATTTATATATGTTGTCTCATATATATATATATATATATATATATATATTATGAGTTTTTTTGTTATAATTAATTTTATAGTAATCTATAAATCTTTAAAACAAACAATATTGTTACTTGTTAACATTTTATTACAATTTATAAGTGCATCTATAATGATGCATTAGTAAGAATCTTTAAATTTAACTTCAGGGCCTTCTATTAGCATAACACATATATTATAATTTTCATGATGTATACATTATACATCAAGAGTTTGCAATCAGTTATTTTACTTTTATATTGTCATTTAATGATTATATATATATATATATATATATATATTTAATGATTATATATATACAAAAACTATGTCTCATAATTAATATAAATTTGCACCAAGCAAATAATGAGGGAGATGAAAATAGAGATTTTTTACTATATTTTCTTTACATTGAAAAAGGAACAAAGACTATTTATATTGATAGCTATAAAATATAATTTGTATTCTTAATAGAATTTCTATACATGAATTAATGCATCAATTAATTAAAAACATTTATGGCAATATAGCTAACTATGCAAATAATCAAGAATACACCATAAATCATGTAATTTTATTTACTACTAATATAATTGTGGATAAATTAAATCTTTTTATCTTACAAGATTTTCTTGGGGAAGAGGTGAAACTTATTTCACAAACTCATTTTTTCCTATTGATGAAAATAAATGTGAAAATCTATTTAATCAAGTTTGTTAATACTCTTTTATATTAATAGATTGTCATCCATTGCTTAAAGCTAAATATGTAATCTTTTATAATGATATTATGGAATCTTGCACATGATTTATGTAATAGAACATACCTTATTGTAAAAGCTTTTACAAAATGTGTAATCATTTCCTAAATTACAACTAGAGCCAAAATAATAAAAAAAACAAAAAAGCTTGTATTCTATAAATTATCTTAGAATCTTTTAATACATGATTTTTATTCAAATTACAACAAAAAGAATATCCAATAATTTTTTTTAAAAAAAATAACAATTAACAAATCTTAAAGACAAATAATTCCTATCTTAAAGTTAAATTTGTCAAAATTAGGATTTTTCTATGGAAAATTTCATATTCTTTATTACAAGCTAAATCTAAACAAAACATTATTATCCAAAGATGAATATAATGGATATATAAAAAATGATATTTACTATAAAATATTTAAATGCTAAAATTTATGTTTTACACTTTAAAATAAAATAAAATAAAATATTATCTAAATTAAAGTAAGAGATATATGTCTAACTGTCCTATCTAGATTGTGTTACTCTTTATTATATCTTAACAACTAGCTATAATATATAAGTCTCAAAGCAAAGCAAGGTGCTTCAATGCTAATTATGTTTGAAAATATTTGTTAAAATCCTTAATATATAAATACAACAATGAATAATATTATATATTAAAAAATAAAAATAAAAATTATTTAGATATTTTTATTTTTATTTTAAAATTTTAAAAAAATTTAAGTATTTTATAGAAATACCTATCATATTTAGTTTATTATAAAATCCAAAATAATTATTTTGAAGTTCTATATTTTTTAATATATATATATATATATATATATATATACACACAAGGTTGGATTTTGATATTTTTTTTTAAAAAATACTTTATAATATATGATTATATTTGATATATATTTTAATTTATTTAAAGTAATTAGACTAAATTTTTATATATATTACCTACATAATATGTTATCATCTTTTTATCAAGTCTAGTAACAAATTTTTTATTATAAAATTATTCAAATTTACCAACTTAATTAATCTTTTAATTATATTTATCAATTACTATAAATAAATATTATTTCTATCTACATTAGATGACTTAATTTTATTTTTGTGATATTAAATTAAATAATTATATTACTAATATAATATTATATAATTTTTGATATTTATTAATTCTATATTTAAGTCTATAGTTATTAAAAAAATAATTTTAGTTTTTAATTTCATAATAAATATTTTTAAAATAATAAAAATACATATATTTTTTAAAATTTGTCTCTATTTTATAATTACTTGAGTTTATATTGTAATTTTAATCTATTAAATTAAAATAGATTCTAATGAAAGTTAAATGTTATTGAGCTAATAAAAAATTTGATAGAAAAAAATATACATCTTCAAAAATAAATAATACAAACACAAGTTTAAGATTTATAAATTTTTTATTGAAAATTTTAAGACTTTTTAAAATAATCATATTAAATCTTTTAGACATTCAATTTATGCATGATATTACCTTTATAATCAAATTAAAATATTATACAAAAAAATTAGATGTAAATCCAATAAAATAATATAATATAATATATTTTATTATTATTGTGTTATCTTATTTTTTAATTTTTTAATTTTCATAATATTTTTTATATTAGATATTTGTATGTGTATATATATATAAGCATATTTGTTTATAAAAAATATTATTTTTATATAATAAATCTTAAAATAACTATATATTGTAAGATAAGATGATCATTTAAAATCAATAAGCTTAAAGTGTAGTAAATATTAACAGAAGTTATATTAATTAGAGTACACATAAATAAGATATATAGATGGTTAAAATTTATTTTTGGTCTTTTTTTATAGGATTGCCATAAATACAAAGTTTGATTGAGGTATTGCATTTATTGATTTTTTTTTTGTGTGCATAAAAAGCCATAATAAAAATATAATAAACTGTATCACTATATATTATGAAACATTTATCAAGTTAATATATTAAGTTATATTAAAAAAAATTCTATTTTCTTTAGTAGTAAATTGTAACTTTGTATTTTTCTGAATTTCTGAGTTTCAATTTATTGTATTTTAACTATGTTATATTCTGGGTCAAAATTTTAAAAATGTTCCTTGTCTTAGAATTTATAGATAGTGATTTGGTTTAAAGCTTCAAAATTTTGATAGATGCAACATAACTATTTTTGTTTCTTATAGTAGTAACAACAATTTTGATCAATTTGCATAGTTTTATTTTAGTTGACGTCGGTTCCAAAATTTTAAAACTTTGCTGCAGATACAAATATAAAATTACTATCATATTGCATAAACCATTATTTTTGGATGTCATAGAAACTATTATAATACAAATATTCCACTGTACCTGACCATGTTGGATGTCCGAAAAGTTCTAATGAGGTGGTGGCAAACATTCCTGATTGGATTCAAAGTAAAGAAGAGACTGCATGCGGTGCATGTTCAACCCTCAATTTCTTCAGATCTCAGAGAAACCTAAAACTTAGGCTGGTCCAAACCAAATTGGCAGGTTTGCACTATAAAAAGGTAAGAAAAGGTGCCTTCTGAACTGAGCTTTATCTGCATGCAGTTGTAGACTTGTGCTTTGTATCTGGACAAGATATGCACTCAAACGTAGAGCTGGTTCCTAGCTAAATAAATCACGTGTGCAGACTGCATGTTCCTGAACCTAGAGCCGTCTCTTAGAATATATGTTGTGCAGATTCCAACAGAACACAGCAGTAGTGATTCTCATGTTGACGTCGTGGCCACTTGTCTGGACCGCTGTAGCACTGCAGAAGCAGTAGGCAGGGCTTGGCGATTGAAAACAATAGTAATCCACTTCTGAAATACACCATACATGGTCAAAGGCTCAGCTCAGTTCTAAAGCTGACTAAGCAAAGTGTGTGCCGACTGTGGACCAACATGGGGGACAGGCTGACTCGCGGTGGCCACAGTGCAAATACCAGTACCGCGTATCCAGAAACAGACTGCACATGAATGTGCAGAAACAGAAAAAACTTGGCTTGGTCGAGTCACCCATTGAAATGACAATGCAATGGATTACCCACAGCTTGGCTCACACGGCAAGAGTGGCAAAAGAATCTTGGGAGAAAAAAGAAACGCGCCAAGTAAACACACTGATCTCGACAACGAAGAGTACCAACACGAAAGTAACAAAGTTAAGACACGAGAAGAGATGGAAGAAAATTGGTTAGGCTAGGAATTCGGGACATTGTGTACAAGTTTCCTCTATTAAGGGTACATGAGATTTCTCAAAAATGAATATGAAAATCCGTAGCGTGTGGTGCGTGTGAGCCCGAACATGGAAGGTATCACGAGGACATGGATCCCTTGCGTGTCTTCTCAAGAGCCTCCCTGTCATGATGTCTGCAATCACACCAAGATGGTGTTAACAAATTACAACCACGAGCCTGCAATGACAGGGTGGACACAATATGTCCCTATCTATATTCATTCCCTAACCCATATTTTACCTCCATCGATTTCATCACCTTTCCGGTGCACAAGATGTGTACGCTAATGAAGGACGTGTGCACGAAAGAGATGGTAGATGGGGCGGATCTTATCACTTGCATGGTTTAACGTCTGCGGCTAAAACACTCTCCATGTCCGCTAGGCCAGATCCGTCGATCACAGTGAAACTAGCACTAGCAGGTTGTCACTCGCTCCATAGAGATGATTTAAAACTCGGACGACATAAAAGAAGTAGAATCAATCCATCACAGGAGCAATTGATCTGGAGTCAATTTCCTTCTTTTCTCGGCCGGCTCCTCGCCTTCTAGGTGATACTCTAAAGCGTCGGAAGACGGCAAGATGTTTGCAGAAATGGAACTGGAGAATTTTTGCAAGGAATTCGAGGACGCAGTGCAGCCCGTTTGTAAGTCCAAAATTGACGCTGCAGCAGCGCTGGTGGTGGACCCAACAATGTTCTTCAACAAACCCTCGACCTGAAACGCTGTCGCGTCGCGGTTGGATTTCGTGAGCGTCAGGATGGCAGTGTCCGGACGCCGCTTGATAGCCTCCACGAAGGGGAGATCATGGCCAAACCTACAAGCTGGAAGGGAGCCAAAGACAGCCACCTGGGGAGAAGCCAGCAACGCCATCAAGGATTCCTTGAACTGATCGCTCTGCAGCTCCATCCGTCCCACTTCATCCACCACATGCAGCTTGATTGCTTTGCTAGGAGTCAGCAATGGGAGCACAGTCCGCTCAAATGCCTCCAATGCGAAATAGTATTTGCCCACCTTGGGGCCACATCCCCGACGTAATCTCGACAGAGGCGCCCTCTCGCCAGTGAAAGTCTCCACGTCCAGACCTATCTTCTCTCCCGTCTTGGGATTTCGCGCTTCGAGCGTGTAAAACCCTGCGACTGCATCCTTGGGCAGCTTCTTCACTGTGTTGAGGACAAGCGACGTCTTCCCCACCCCAGGTTGTCCCGTGACAAACACATTAATGGCGGACGACGATGGCACTGGCTCGATCCCCGATGCATCGACTTCACCCTGCACTCCCTGTAATGCTGCCTCGGTACCCACCATGATCACAAACAAACATCCAGCATCCAACCACAGACTCAAACCCACTGACACTCAAACCCTGAAAAAAAACCCACACTCCCTTTCAAAAAATCACACACACACACACACACACACACACCACCTCTGTTCAACTCCTCCACCAAACCAAGATGGAACTCCCCCAGCAACCTTCCAATCATCCGAACCCAGGCTCAATTTTGAAGCAAACACGGCTACGATTATCACCACCGATTAACTACCTCAAGCTCCAACCAGTGAACCCTAAATCGCATTCCGCTCGCATCAACGAAAGACACCCACAAATCCAAATTGCACGAAACTTGAAAAGAGGGAAGCTAAAGGTTCCTGCCCCCGATTAGAAAAGACGAAGGCAGATAGAGCGCGTTCGTGGACATGGCCGGAAGGCCTGATGGAGTGTTGAAACGAAAGTCCCTGCCCCCGGTTCAGCCGACGACGACGACGACTACGACGTCAACGACGCCGAGTCGTCGAGTCGCTGACCGGAAGTGGTGACGGAGTCGTCCGTTCTGGGCAAGTGGGGCAAATTCCTCGTGGAATCAAACCTACTTTCGTCCTGTGCCATGCTTCGCCACTGGGCCCCAGTTACCGGCCCCGTCGGTTGTGGGTCACGGATCCTTGGGGACCACGGTTCCTTGTGACTACTCCATCCGCTCCTGGGAACGACGTCATTTTCCTTTGGGAACCGCGGGAACAAACTCGTGGGTGCGATGTCGGTCGTATGAATACAAGTACGCGTGAAAGTAACGTTGGAACCGTATAATAAATTTGATTTGTGTTGTGTCAATTGCCTATTTATAACATAAGGATGAATTTCATGTCAGGGAGTAGCAATGGAGAGATTTACAAGGGATGTGAACATACTCACTAGTTGGTCAATATTTTATTTTAGTTTGTATTTTGTCAAATAGAATATTAACTAGGACTTGTAAAACGTATATTTGTATTTGATGGCACAGGCTTCCACTAGTTAATAATAAAAATCTGGAAAAATTTACAGTTTGAATTTGGTACTTGATAGTATAACTCAATTCATGGTATGAATAAGAATGTTGAAATGAGTTAATATGTTTTTTTGAGTTGCCAATAAAATGAAAAAATTTAATTAAACTAGTTACTAATATTTTTTTCAAACTCTATGCAATTGAAAGAACATTGTTTTGCCTCATCTTGTGGATTAGCTTCATATTTATAAGTAGTAGAGCAAGATACCATATTTATAAGCTGCAGATTACATTTATGATTAAAACTAAAATATGTGGTCATTCTCCTTTTTATCTCTCTCTCTATATATATATCTATATTTTTTTAAAAGATGTGTCTTCTCATTTAGGTGGTATCTTTCTATATTTTAAAAATTGCACTGAATTAAAAATGATTATGATTGTTTATTTTTATAAAATTTAGAATTTGATTTTTTTTTCAACAACTTTTTTTATTGTTAAATAAGTGAATTTCAGTTAGGAACATCTGTTTTTATTTTTTTATACTTGTAACTTTAAGTTTTGAGTGGTATCAAGTGTCAAAAATATTAATTAAAAAACCATTATTGTGAAAATAAAAAAACAAGTATAATTTCAACAAACCAAATGTTGTATAGAATTCCTATTATCAAGAAATAACTTATACAATATATTAATTTTGTTTCCATCATTAAATTTTTTTTCGGTTTGAATAAATTACAAATTAGATGTTTAGCAAACATAAAAATCCTCATTATTTGAGAATCTGGTTTGTTAAACATTTGAATTTAATACTTTTTCAAAATAATAAAAAATAAAATTTCATTGGAATAATTACTTTTTGAACTTATTTTACAGATCATAAAAAATAATCAAATAATAGTATTTTACTTCCCATGGTTTTTTTAATAATAAATCAAGATGTTAAATATATAAAAAGTGTCGGTGTAGTTAGAAATGTTTTAAAGTAAATAATCTAAAACATTTAAACCTCTATATCACTTTCAAAATCAATGATTAAACAATGATTAAACAAAGAAGGAAGACAAACTCTAATACTTGTTAAGAGATACCAATCTTGTTTATGAGTGTTAATTTTCTCATCAAAAATTTAAAGGTTTGATCTGACATTTCAATGATCAACTTGAATTTTCTATGCAAAAAAAGCATAAAAAAAAAGAAGCTAAGGCTGGATATAATGGATGAAAACCAAGACATGAAGGTAATTATGTTGAAATATAAAACATTTCTAAGTCCCATGATTAAGTTTTTTTGTTTTTGAAATAATAGTTTTGAGGTTAATTCTAAGATTTGATTGTATAGTGTTGAAAATGATTATTTATTTATTTATTTATTAATATTAATATCAAATTTCTAAAGCTCTATAATTTAATATAAATGTGTGTATATATATATATTGCAATTATGTAATTCTTTTTAATTCGTAGTTTTAAAAATAATGACATTGTTATCTACTTTCTTTGTTATTCTATTATATGAGTGTATTATTCTACAAAAACACCACCTTTTATTTTTTATAAATTATTATGTAGTGCTTTTAAATAAAATAAAAATTTAATATTTTAGAATTAGATCATTATGAATTGTAGTTTTTAAAACCTTAAATTTAATTTAAGATATATAAATTCTACAAAAAATAAATTAATTTTAAAATTAAAATATTAAAAAATCCTCTTCTTTTTTTCTTCTCAAATTATTTTTATCAAATACTTAACTATCTTAGATTATTTTTATTAAATTTATAATATATTTATTTATTTTTTAATTACAAAGATCTATTATATGTTTAATGTAGATGATGCTCTTTTAAGAAACATGCATGAATATGACAATTTGATATTTTTAAAATTTAAACTATATATTTTGGTTTAATTCAAATTTTCTAATTTTTTTATTTATTATGATAATTGATAACTTTAGAAATTATATACAAAGGATATTTAACCTAAGGAGTTTCTAGAATAATTAAAAATAAAAATATTAAATTAAATTTTTTTATACAAATTAATGCAAATTTTGATATTTTCATTAAAAAATATTCAAGTAGAATTTATCTCTAAAACTTTATTTGAATGAGCATATGTATGTGTGTGTATATCAAATAAATTTTGTAGGTTAGACATTTTGATACTTGATAGTTTATCTTCGTCAATTATGTACACTTTATCAGGAACAAATATCAGAAACAAGCTTTCCATAGCAGTTGAAACTGGTTCCCAGTGACGTTCTCCACAGCCTCTTAAATCACTACATGTGCCACGTGTTCAGCCAGGGTTTCACTTACGCAATACGATGACGTCAGACTGGCGTTTCCGATGGTCCATGAGCACAGTAGAGATCACCATTATACGAACGGTTAAGATCAGCGGATGGAAACGAGCGGCCGACCGGGGCACGGCGACCATGGCGACTGTTGGTTATTGTCACAGGAGAGAAGGTTACGCCTCATGAGATCTCGGGTCGTTGCTGCTGCTGCTGTGAGAAGAGACGATTGGGCCATGGTCTGAGAGTCATGGAGAAGCTGATGGCGGGATGATGGAGGTGGTGAATGTGACGATTTGACGGTGAGGATAGCGTGAGGCTGAGGGAGAAGGAGAGGAAGAGGAGCAACACAGTTGACGGGTATGAGAGTGTAGGAAGAAAAGTTGCGGAAATGGAAGGAGTCAGGGTTCGTAATGCGCAGGCAGCAGCGAGTCACGCAGCCATCGCTGCTGACGAGGGCAGTTGATAGTGTGTGTAGGTTCGTGAATTTGGCGGAATTCGAGATCCTCTTTGTTCTCTTCTTTGTCATTTCATTCGTGCTTTTCAAGGATCTGGTACGTGTTCCATCACCTGCGCCCCGCCTCTCCTTTTACAACTCCCTCTTGACTCTCGAGCCCGTGACGATTTCTTTTCTTTTCTGGTGGAATGATTGGTCGTTGGCTCGACCGGATCGCAAATATGACTATGGAAGTGGTTAAGTAGGCCCGTGTGCGATACTTTAAGGCTTGAGCAGGACTCTTTCATGTTTTGTGAAATTGGCATGGATCGTGAAGATGTGGCAAGTTCTGGCTCTGATGTGAGGTAATGTAATTGATGAGTGTAGGTTGTGTAGCATTCATCTGTTTGCAGAGTTTTTTCCGCATGCTGTGAAATGGTAGTTTGTGTAGTATAGATATCCTAATTTGAAGCGTTAAGGCTAGAATTGCTCAATCTACAGAGCGGCCTCGGTGATTTTTTCCAGAATAATTTGTGTTGAATTTCGTGCTGATTAAGTGCAATTACAAGTATGTCCATGAGTCAAGTTGCTGGTCTATATTGAACGAGTCATTTTATGGTATTAGGAATTTCAGAATCGATGTAATTGATAAACAGAGTGCTTTCCGAATCTTCTGCCTTTTTGACAATTGTGTTTAGAGGATTGCATGTTGTAAAATCCTTTAACTGGAAGTGTCAAACGTACTTTAACCAGCCGGCAGGAGTCTTATTATTTTCTGTCTTGTCTTCGAAACCTTTGGTATCTGAAATAGCTGAAGTTGTCTTGAAAAGGTTACAAGCTACAGTTTATGCTTTGCCTCGGCTCCTCTCTTTCATGTGAGTCCTAGGGCTGCTGTCGCCCTTTCAGGGCTTTCCTGCACCATGTTACACGCTAGATGTTCGAGAAATTTGTGATCGTTTTCAATAGTAGTCATGAGCAAGTTGTTGATTATTTTGAGTAAGGGTTCTATTTCAATTCTCCGAAATCGTATCCCTTCATCGAAATATCAAACATTGCTGTGAACTTGTTCTGCAATCTTGCTACAGGACTATTTGTGAAACTTTTCACATATCTTTTATTTTATTTTTAAGTAGGTCTCAATTGAGAGGATAAATTCACTTGAACCGTGGTTTCTCCTCTTGACTGAAGATTATTGGCTTCTGTTGAAACCAGTGAAATAAAACAGAATGGTAAGTGCAAATTTTCTCTGAAATCTATCATCTTGTAGTTCTGATGAGCAGTGGTTATGTGTTGTTGGTATAGACATCTCGGCCAGATTTCAATCGGATTCTATCCAAGAAAAGGCTAGAAGAGGTCACTGGTGGTGTATATTAAATCTTCAGCATGTTTCGGAACTCATTTCAGGCCGGCTTTCTCTCAATCTTATACAGCATCGGGTGAATACTGGTCTCCTCATTATTATATATTGTTATTGTTATGTTTCTGTTGTAGATCATTTCTTGTTAGTCAGGTTGTGTTGAGTAGTAGAGGATTTATTATTATCTTGGCAATTGTATGTTGTTCCACATTGTTGTGAAATTGGCTTAATTGTATTTATTTATTTATTAATTTTTCAATTCTTGTTATTAATATTATTTTTAAAAGTTCAGTTGACATTCCTTACGAATGAGTGTATGTTGTGGCTTGTGACAGGGCTAAGCCTCTGCACATATGGGACAAGGAAGGTATGTTGGTCTTCACGCAGTGTTCACACTGCTCATTTGCACTGCAGGGTTATATTAAGGAGTGACTGTCACCACTTCTATGCTTCCAAATCTGCCTTTATACTATCATGCATGGCGTGTTAGTTCTTAACTTGGGTAAGTGAAATTGTGATGTTACTTTTCATGTGCAAGTAGGTTGGTTAGTCTAACTAATCCTTCTGCTGAAGTGAGAGTTCAAGGTAGAATAGTTTGGAATACAATTTCTTATGGTTGTCGTGTCTTTCAGTGCAAAATGGTCACATCAAGAGATGTACCGATGAGGACATACAGTCTAGTGTGCTGGAGATAATGGGCACCAATGTGAGCACCAACTTCATAACAGCACCTGTTGACCGTAAAGACATATTGGCCATAAGGCTACCATTCTTGGTTATGATCATTAAAAATATGAAAAAGTATTTCTCATTCGAAGTTCAAGTACTGGATGATAAGAACATTAAACGCAGGTTTCGAGCATCTAACTATCAGGTTCATTTTCGTGTTCCTTTGTTTCTTATTTATCCCCTAAGTTCATATTATTTCATTTGCAGGTTACAGATGTGTCACCTGGTAACGCCAGCAGCCTAGGTAGACAAGTTTGAATAGTTGGGAAAAGTGTTGATTGTTTCGGGCCAATGAATAGATGATATTGTCTGTAGTCATTATGCAGTATTAGGCAGCATATTGCTTACTCAATCAAACTTTTCCGCTTCATTCAACTGCAGTCGGCAACACGTGTTAAACCTTTTATATGCACAATGCCAATGCGGTTAGACGAGGGTTGGAATCAAATTCAGTTTAATCTCTCCGACTTTACGCGGAGAGCATATGGAACAAACTACGTTGAGACGTTGCGAGTGCAAGTGCACGCCAACTGCCGCATCCGGCGTATCTACTTCTCAGATCGACTCTACTCCGAGGAAGAGTTGCCTCCGGAGTACAAGCTTTTCTTGCCAATCCAAGTGAGAACATGTTCAAATCCTTTGATTTATTTAAACACTCATTCGCATCAAACTGTTCTCAGAATATACTATCTACCAATAGACCTTCGAAGAGAGACGACTTACGCGGCTACTTCATGTAACGTTGAGTTCAAGTATTAACCTTGTGAACAAGCATTAATATCTCTATTACATATCGACTGATCTAAAGCATTAAATACTTAATCCAGTATGGACTGATCTACATTGGATGTCCATTGTAATACATTGCTGTATTCTGATCTGTGCAGAAGAGTTGAGGGTGGAATTGTTTCAAGATGGTGATTCAATGCTTTTTGCTAGCTACCATAAGCTTTTAGTTATGTAAATGATAATAGATGGAGAAGTGCAGGGAGAGTGCTATGTAACTATCGCAAGACAGGTGAGAACCTAAGGATGTGACACTGTTCTCCGTGCAATTCTGTAGGTGGTTTGTTCTCCTGGTTTGTTCAACAGAAGTAACGTCTTACTGTAGTGCATGTGGGTTTGTTCAAGACCATTTACTGTTGGTGGGGATTTGAATCTTGTGCTTTGAACCCAAGAAATCTGCTGAATAGGGGGGTGCCTGACCTTATCCTTCATCACACTTGGCCAATCAAGGATATTGGGAATTGATTCCATGTTGTTTCACCTTCTTGGAAAATTCAAGCTGTGATTATTAGGAGGTCAATTTTGTTTTATGACATTATCAACATATGTTAATTGTATTCCAATTTGGCTAATCAAATAGTGGGTCTGAATGTAAATTTGAAAAAAATTTGAAAAAATGTTGGAACTACTGACATAGTTAAATACTCAACAAAAAAAATAAAAATGTCAAGCATTATTTACTTATCAATGCAATTATTACATTTAAAATTTCCAACATTTATTAGGTTGTACTTTTATGAAATCTACAGTATTTGGTTTTTTCATTGGTAATAATTTTATATTGATATATAATTTAAAATAAAATATAAAAAATACTGTCAATGTGATGTGACATTTTTTTTTATAATATAAGATAACAGTACATATATATATATGATTTTAATTAGGTTTCTGAATTATTAAAAATGTTTATAATACAAATTGCAATCCAATCAAATATGAAAATTTTACCACTTAACTGTAATTTTGATTAATAATGTTTTATTTTTTAATACAATTAAACTAATGTGTGTATTGGACTTTATTTTTATTGGCGATGTTTTTTTTGTAGATTTTCTTTGATATTAAGTTTGTATAATTTAAACCATAATACAGAAATAATTATAAATATTTTTGGTTGGCTTATAATTTTGAACAATACTAAATTGTTGGTTAGTGATGCAATGAGTTGAAAAGACAATATATATCTTATTACATGCAAAATACAATATATATCTTATTACATGCAAAATACAATATATATCTTATTACATGTAATACTAAATTGTTGGCTTATAATTTTGAACAATACAAAATGAGTTGAAAAGACAATATATATCTTATTACATGTAATAATATCTTATTACATGCAAAATAATGTTAGATATTAGTGTATTTAATATAAGCATAGAATGTAAAATTCTTTAAAAGTAAATTACAACTCTAATTATCTTTAAAAATTATTAAAATATTATTTTATAAAAACTCAATTTTTCAAAAGAATTTGTCAATTTTTTTTTTTTTTAAATGCATAAATAGTTGTAATATACTTTGTTTTGATAGTAGACAAACCAATTCTTGCCTATTTCTTATTGTTTCAACTCATTGCATCACTAACCAACAAAAATATGTATCTTTACTGATAGAAAGTCAAGTGTTTATGTTCTAAATATAAGTCTCATTGTAATATCCAATCACTTTCAAACTTAGAGAACTTCTAATGTATTGTAGCAAATGATTTAATATTCTTTTTAAATATCAAAAAAATTATTTAGTAGCTATGTAATGTTAAAATTTAGATATATTTTATTAAAATATTATAAAACAAAGTATAAATCTTTTTTTAAAACAATTATAAGTTGACTAATAAATTTATCTAATAACTATATTTTTTTAGAATTTATTAATAACATTAATATTTTATAGATTATGCAAGTACAAAGTGAATAAAATTTTAATAAGCTTTGGAGATTTTAAAGCTTATTTAATATCATACATATTTATAACCAATTTAATTTTTTTCTTAAAAATAAATATTATATGTATTTTTCTAAAAGTGCAAAGTTAGATTTCATAAGAATTCTTAGAAATAATAGAATATTAGCAACAAACTAATATAAGTAAGAATTATATATATATATATATATATATATATATAAAAGTTCATATTGCTAAATTAATTAATTAGGTCTTTATATATTTTTGGTGTATTAGTAAGAATTTATAGATTATTGAAGTTTGTTATAATATATAACAATACATGTTTATTGTCATAGATTGACAATATATGTTTATTATTTATTAAAATCAAGTATATAAATCTATATATATATATAAAATAATCTTAACATAATAAAAATTAGAAATACATCATTTAGAATTAAATAAAATTAAATATATTTATAGAATTTATTAAAAGAACCTTCAAAAAATAATATAAGATTTGCCAAATTGGTTCAAAATAATTTGTTTCAAATTGAACTAGTATATATATATATATATATATTAGTAAGCAAAACAAAAAAAATCAACATGATTGATGTTGAAAAATATATAATAGATGTCTTAATAAAAATATTATATTTTAATATTTAATTTTTTTTATATATTAAAGAAAAATGGATAAATCTAAGATCTTGTGATATTATAAATATATATGGATATATATATATATATATATACATAAAATGTTTGTGACCACTTATAGCATTTCATGCACAACATAGAAGGATGTCAGTTTAATATAAATATAAGAAATCTATAAGATACTTTTTAATATTTTTCTTAAATTTTATAGATCCAATTGGTGGCAAATAGACTAATCAACTACCTAATATATTTACTTAATAAAATAAGATAAATACAAATAATAAATAAATATTATTACTTAAAGAAAGTTATCAAAATTGATAAAAATAAATAAAACTAATTAGATGTGATCACGAGAATTTATTTTGACACGAGAATTGCCATCAATTTTATTTTTTATTTTTATTTTTTTTCTTATAAAACTTCTAAAATAGATTAAATTTCTTCTATTTTATGTATTTCTCATTATATTATTTTAAATTTTTTTAGAAAATTCATTTAAACCATATTATAAGTCATTGAAAGCTCTTCTTTGGTAATTTTATTTTTTTTAATTATAACTACCTACTTAAATAATAATACAAATCCTAAAATAATAAAAGTAGGTAGTTATAATTATTTAAGTAGGTAGTTATAATTATTTTCTTTGGTAGTTATATATATATATATATATATATATATATATATTATTTAACTATGGATTTGAAAACTTGAGTATTCTAATATATAACTATATTATCAAGTTTTAAGAAACAAATGGTTATTGCTAATACACACTCTAATATTTAAATAAATTTTTTCATCTATTTTGATATTTTTTAATTTTTGTAACTTTTATGTAAGCTTGATTTGTAATACTTAATCAATTAAATATCTATTTACAAATGATGGAATATATCAACACAACATTAAGCCAAACTATTGTTTTGTGGAATTAAAAACATTTATATAGTTTCATATCCATTTCATGAATGCTACCAATCTACATGCATTCTGTTCTGCAACGAGTGAATGAATTGGAGATAACTGGCGATTAGCAATGTCTGAAACCAACAAAAAAAACCATCACATCTTAGTATTGTTAAGTCCAATAATCCTCCACTGTTATGCTTTGGTCTGACTCCTCCTCGTTTCATGTTTAGACATATCTAAATCTACACTTGGGCAGTGTATACAAGCACCATTCTCATGGCGAAAGTTGTGTACATTTAGATTTGGCAGGAGCTTTTGACATTTGACAAGCGTACCAGAAGAGGATAATTGGAATTAACATCATGAAGTCGAATGTGATAAATTTCCTGCTGCCACCAGATACTGCATCACCTCCAATTTGTTTACTTGCTGCAAGAACCAAAAACGCATGTACATTGGTAGCATTCATAAAATTGATATGAAACTAGATAGAAAATCCTAGAAACCACATAAAGATGACCCAGTTATTCCAGTGTTACAAATCACGCAGGCATGAAGACGGGGGAAGAGAGCAAGAGCGTTAAAACATGCGGAAAGCTTACCAAGTCCGTGTCCTGTAGTGTGCGGTAGCAATGGCCAACACAACAGACGGATGCAGCATCGTTTCAGTCACTCACTCGTTAGAATGAATAGTGGTAGGTCGAGGAGGAAACAAATTCGAGAGATATGGACAGTGAACGATTGCACGCAGAGGTAGAAGTTCTGAGAGACGAAGGTAGAGATAGAGGAAGGCAATCAACGCCAAGGAACTCGTCTCTGGTTTTACCCGGCCGTAGTGGATCCAAGTACCGTGCGACTGACAGGAGCAGAATTCAAAGTCTTCGATGCCCTTACGAATCGCCTGGAATCCCTCGGGTGGAAACAAAACAGGGACGGCACGAGAACACTCCACATGAGACAAGGTGAGAGCCTGCCACCCGTTTGCGCCGAAGAAATCCCTTCCATGTCCACAGCCTGCGCATCTATCGCCAAGAGTTACTGCGATCGAAAATTCAAGTCTTTGACTTCCAGGGTTTAGATCTACCAGTGGTTTTGGCACAATTGCCACAGAAGACGAAGCCATTGTTCGTCCTTCATTGCCAGCTCGACAGGAGTCAGCCTCGGGGACTCCCTAGTACCTGGTTCCGGCCCAAAGGGAACCTCCAACAATGCATATTCTGTGTAAAGGTCAAGGTTGCCACAAATAGTTCGTCAAATTCTTATTAGAGAAGAACACATGTGTAGTGTTTAAAATGGCATCTTGAATACGTTTCCCTCACAACGACGATGACTTTTTGGGAAAGATTCATGCATTGAAAGGTCAACGTGAGAATATTTCATATTCTTGCTACATATCGTTCTAATTTGGAGAGCCCAGTGTCAAAAAGTGTGCCCATCATGAGTAGACGTATTGCTTCAAAGATATTATTGTAAGAGAGAGAGAGAGAGAGAGAGAGAGAGGAGGTGGGGAGGGGATGTGGTCCTAGGAGATGTATTGTTTTCCTTCTGAGGATGAAGGAGGACCTGGTTCTTAACTTTGGACCATGCATCGAATTTACAATAGTCATAAGATGGTCATCGTTGACGCTCCAAATCCACACGTCATAAAGTGTGTTGACAGTACCTGAGAAGCAGTAGATAGGTAGAGCGAGTCTGCATGGATTGCCGATTCCCTCGCTCGTGTACTTCGAAGTATACTGTGGGTTACACACACCATCGGTGTACGTAGAGCGTGCTTTTGTGGAGACGATTCACACTTTGACTCTCGTGCTGCGGTAGTGAGTAGGATTAGCAATAGCTGGTTGGGGGAACACAAGCACTTTAGAGAGAGACTTTCTAGAGCACATCGAAAAGGATTACATGGGAACCTTCCAGTTGTCGCTCTGCTGGTGCGCCATGGACTGTGGTGAATCAGCCAGTCCATTGAGGTGTTGTGGAACCGTTGGAAAAAGCTCATACTGGCTACCGCAGAGATTGCCGTACGTGAGATATCGCTGAAGGCGGGGGGTCTCTTGACCGTCCCTAGAGAGTGATTCAACCTGTGGAAGTCACCTCGCAAAGTGGGGCTGGAGATGTACATCATACTCGAGGGGAATGACTGCCCAACGACTTGTCTACTCCTGTAGGCACATGTTAGGCATAAGTTATTCAGTCCTAGGGTGATAGATCAGTGATCTAACCTGTAAGTGCTCACTTGTAATAGAGAGCGAGTTGAGTGGACATTTCTTCACCCCCTCGCAAAGGCGCTGGGCGAGGTCGGATGATGGACACACATGAATGGTACAGTACACCACGAAGACCAGACTCCAGTGAATGAATGGTCCGTGGCTACGCAGACTTAGCAAAATCGGAATATTCTGGAAATTCTACTTGGCTGAAAATCCGGAAACTCAATCGCCATCAGAAGCACCTACTTGATATAGAACCCTGTCGTACATCATGCAATGTGAAATATCAACCAGATGTAGATCGGTTACACACCAATAGATAACTGTGTGACATGGAGTTTATTAAGCAAGATTAGCTGGGAATATGAATGGAAGACATTGCATTCAATTCATTGTGTGGGAAAGTATTCACGTCCACGAAAGTTACAGTTCTGCAAGGGAAAAGACATGTCTATGTAGGAATCCCGTTCCAATTGATCACATGGTACAATTTCCTTGATCACATCCACTTGAACAGGTTCTTCAAATGTCCACAGAAAGTAAAAGTACCGTAGAACTAAATTCAGCCAGCAGATACAGCCAAGAAAGGGAAAGTGACGTTAGTATCCCATGTAATCCACCATCAAGTAGGGTATAGATTAACCATCTTGAGATCATAACATGACGACCAGAAAGAAAAATGCTAAGATTTGGGCATCAAAAATGTACAATCTCACTGATGTCTGTCACGTATCAGACTGCACCATAAGTAAGTCTCTTTCTAAATGCTCAAACAAAACAACATAAGCTGCCTACAAACAAAAAGTACAGCGCACAGCCCGGCCCCATGCCCAGAGGAATTTGACAAGGAAAGCGACCATGTTCGTGGTCTGTATCAAAAACCCCTGAACAAAGGGTCTATAGAGGCTGAAATACACAGCAGTACCAGAGAAACGACTACCAAGTATGTACCAAAGGTAAACTAGAAGCCTATCATTTCCCGTACAGTCGCAACAAACATCTTGAGGGAGGGACAGCTGCGCCTCGTGAATTGATTCTCACATTCGTCACCAGATATTGCAGAGTCTATTCGAGAAGGATGCCCAGTTAAAGTTCCTGAGTGGTACAACAAAAATGGAGCACCTCTCTGTATGAAAGGTGGCACTTCCGCATACTTGAGACTTTACCATTGGGATCTTCTAAATAAGAGTTGATGGCTGTGATCTCCAAATTATGTGTTTCACCCTCCAGCGTGAAAAACCGGCGAAGAAAACTTCCGAAGATGCAATATCTCCTTCAAATACTCAATGCCCATTAACAGCTTCCATGCAAAATTCAGCATCCGCTGTCCACAGAGTATGATGCTCAACTGACAGAGGCAAGCTGATGCCACGTCAAAAAAAAAAAAAAACGAAGAAAGGAATACAGTCAGCAAGCCCAGCACGTCTACGCAGACTATCTCAAACGGAGAGTAAAGCAACTTCCAATT
The DNA here is from genome assembly GCA_036785485.1 of Physcomitrellopsis africana. NCBI lineage: Eukaryota > Viridiplantae > Streptophyta > Bryopsida > Funariales > Funariaceae > Physcomitrellopsis > Physcomitrellopsis africana. The sequence continues at coordinate 211,621 of JAWRVF010000077.1, read as the reverse complement.
ACATCACTATGAGGACTAAGCGGAGAATGTGCTGATCAACTCCAACATCCCATCTTCACAGGGTGTCCCGTCACTAAATTGCACTGGATCCGATGAAGCCATTGATGCATCCGCATGTACGGAGATGGTGTTGGCCGAAAGTCATTCAAGACTCTCACGTGTCTACACTGTACTTGCAGGAAGAAATGTAAGGCCTAGACGAAAGGTTCTTGATGCATCCGTAGAAGGGGCATCCTTCTATCTTCTGGCACTTGGAAAATGTCTCAACATGTGGTATCCGAAACGCGAGGAGAAGTGAGAGGGAAAAGCGTTAACAGCTCAGGCTGTTGTCGAGGCCGTTCAGGGGTGGGTTGAAGATAGAAAATAGGATCTCGTTCCGGCTTGGCTTGGTCGTCCCTCGGACGAACGCAAGGATATCCCTCATATGAAGTTGGAGTGGTGGGGGCATACAAACTTTCGAAAACATCCTTGGTGAGAGGAGTAACAGGACTAGCGATGCAGGAGGGAAACTTGGGTGAAAGATCAGGGGTGGGAGAACCACCTCCGTATCCTGCAACGCCTTTGCGAAATGCAGCTGCAGCACCCAGTCCCTTCACATCCAATTTCCTCAGATTAGATTGCCGTCTTTCATGTAGTTTGAAGGCAGGCTTTCGAGCGCTCAAGTCGCCCACAGGCTTGGGAACAAGACCACCGTACGTTCCGTCCATCTTGTGCGCGTTGCTGTCGCCCCCTCCCCGGGAAGCTTGGCGCGAAGGCAAAGTGATTGGAAGCTTCTCCAAATCCGAATCGGATGCTCCAGTCAGCTTCTGAACGAGCTCACGGAAGCTCGATGTGTCTACTTGAACAAATGTGGTTATGGATGCAAACTCTTGCCCTCCATCTTTATCCGCCAGGCTCAGGGACCCGAGCCCAGATGTTGGGCTTGGAGGAACCTTCGAGGCACCTCTGGAGGTCGGAGACACTAATGACGACCCGCCATTGGAGTTGCCCGACGCTCCTCCACCGCTGAACGCAACCCCCCTCTTCATCTCTTCTGCGCTCTCCGCAACTCGTTCCAGACAACTCGGATGCAACCCACACTACCCTCAACTTAGCGTCGACCTTCCAGTTAACACCTACCAAGCAGATATCATTTCTCAAAAACAAACCGACCCACGACGCATCCGAACATATCCTGCCAGACCCACTCCCTACGCTGTCGCATAGCGTGCTCCCAAAAAAAATAAAAAAAAATAAAAAAAAAAAACCCACACACACACACACACACACACACACACACACAGAGAGAAGAGGTCAAAACATCACTCCCAAAGAAACCGAAAATGGACACACGCGCGCTCAAAAGACCTATCCAACATACCCAGAGACATCTGCGAAACCCAAACCCACATACCGCAACGATAGAAACCTCAAGAGAAACACATAAATGCACGCGACCGGCACAGGCACCCAACAACAATCGCTCCCTCAGACGCGACCCAGGTTCCAGCACACGCGACGCTGACCTGCGAGAATGCTATCACGGCTACTCCAAATACTGCTCAGTCGCGAGCAAGGCTCACGCAGGGAGTACGAAAGAGAGCAAAGTGAGGGGGTGGGGGGGTGGCAAAGTGAGCTGACTCGTCGCCAGGGAAGTGTGATAGAGCTGTGGTGTGAGAGAGAGGGAGAGAGAGAGAGAAGGGGGCAGGAAAGGAGTTAGAGTGGGAGAGAAAGGGGCCGAAGGGATGAGCAACCCCTGATTTCTCGGCGCACGGAACGGGTGTTGACAATCTTGACCAACCCAACCCTGTGGGCTATTGTCACGACTTGGCCTCCGCCCAACGTCCAACCCAACGGCACAACAACAACAACATCCCCATCCCCATTTCTCTCTCTCTCTTTCTCTCTTTCTCTTTCTCTCTTTCTCTTTCTCTTTTTTTTTCTCTTCTTTTCTCTTCTTCCTTCACCGCTGGCCGGACTGGGCTCTGACCCTGACGCTCCCCGTGAACCCCGCCTCCCTTCAACCAACGATACTAAGTTAAGGGTCCCGTAGGTTGACTCTCCGCCTCGGCTCTCTCTCTCCTCACGGCAGCCTGGCTGGCTGGCTTCCCTGTGGTCACGCAGCCTATCTCGCAGTGCCTGCAGAGAGATCCCTGTACTGGGCTGTGCGTGAACAGTGCAGGTCAGCCCCTGCTTTTGCGCATTCCAGCGGAAAAAAGAGGAGAGCTCCGATTCATCGCCGAAGCCTCCTCCTAGTTGACTTTATGCCCCGGCGCCCTTGGCTTTCGCCTCCCCCTTCGCCTTCCTTTCCCCCCTGTCCAAAGTCTCCTCCTCCCTCTTTGCCTCTCTATCTCCGTGTCGCATCATTATTGTCCGACTCTCGGGTGAACGTTATGGCTCCCTCCCCGATCCCTGCCTAGCAATTAGGGCGAAAAAGTGCGGTTGCTCCCGATTGGGTTGAGCTCCAAACCCTAATTTGCTCCGTCGCTCGCTAGCTGAGCTTTGCAGGATTCGGTATTTTGCTCTCTCTCTCACGGTCTCGGAGTCTAGTTACACCTCAGCAGCAGCTTTACTTATTGTCTAATTGTGGACTTGTGAACAGTGACACGATGCGCATCTAGTCAAATTGATTCATTTCTCTGTGTTCCTGTGTCAGAGCAACCGCCCATTCTTGTCTACTCGTTTTTCTTTTTCTTTTCTTTTCTTTTTTTCTCTTTGTGTGCTTCATTTTTGGTACTAGTTATGTATCAAAGAATAGCGACACTGCGCCAAACTGATTCTGAAGTCTTTATAAATAAACATGAAAATGGTGCTGAAAAATAGGGGGTTAGTGACATAATCTCATTTGGAGGATGCAAGTGGGACCCTACATTGTTTGAAGATGGTGTGCATGAGGATTTTCTGTGTTGATTGGCTTTTTTGTTGCGTAAAACCAAAAATGAACTACATTGTGAAAATCTAATCTAATGTTTCTATTTTTTTGGAACTATTTTTTTTACTGTTATGTAACTATAATACATATGAGTGTTTTATGTAATTTATCTTGTAAAATTATAAAATGCTAAAATATTGTTTCTAAAATAACATATTATAAATATTATTTGGTTGAAGTTCAAAAGTTGTATGATATTGAGGTTTTTTCAAGCTTTATAAGAGATGTTTGTATGATTAGCAAAAGCTTTTAAAACATTCTTTTGAGGTGTATAGTCCAACACACTACAATATTATAACAATACATATTTAAGAATACTTGTTTCAGTAGATAAAAAAAAATTAAACAATAATTGCTTATTCATTAAATAAAACTAAGATTTTTTAAAATCAAACCATAGATGAATCAATGTTTGATAATAATAATAACAAGACTGCATTAAATATGTAGGTCTATTAATATCTTCAAAAGAAAAAAATTTAAGATTTTTAATCGAATTTACACTCTTGCATCAATTTATAATTTTTGTACATAAATACATAGATGTAGAATTGAATAACAATGTATGTATACATGTATATATATATATATATATATATATTACCTAAAGTCATAATCACTCAATTAATATAAATTTAATTTAGTTCTAAAAGATATTTTATATTATATATGTATATATATATATATATATATATATATGTGTGTGTGTGTAAAAAAAGAATATAATTTAATTAATCTATATAATATTAAAAAAGATATTCAAATATTATTTCTTAACAAGTATAACAACTATAAAAATAATATATAGCTATGCTTTAAAAAATAATCATTATCTTGATTACCTTTATTCTTATTAAAAAAAACTAAATTCTTTAGAAAAAGGTCCAAAAGTAAATACATGTAAGTAATAATATATATTTTATTTATAACTAAAAAGAAGTCAAATATAAAGTTTGATATTATATTCAATGTATAATATTAAATCATTCTTCAAATATTTAAGATGATTAATGTATAAATTTTTAGTTATTTATTATTATTATTTTAAAAATAAAATAAGAATTTAAAAAATCTTTTTATAACTATTAATCTTCTATTTGAGATATAAAAAATTGAGATATAAAAAATTGAGATATAAAAAATTATATATATATATATATATATATATATATATATTATGAGATATATATATTAAATTAATTAGAATATATAATAATTTTTTAGTATGATGTGTAATATACGCATATTATTTGATATAGATTTATTTTATTTTTTATATAAAATCTATTATAATAAGTGTTATTTTAATTTATTTTGATTAATTTTTAAAATTTAAAATAAGACACATCATATCTTTTAAATTCTATTATATTAGGCATATTAAAATTTAATTTTTTTTATATTTATATTTTATTTAAATAGTAGAATAAATATATTTTATAAGGTTATTAATAAAATTTATTTTTAATAAATTAAATATATTTTAATTTATAAATAAAATATATGATTTCAAAAGCGTATATATATATATATATATATATATATATATATATATATATATATTTTTAAAAAAATTATTAGATAAATTATAATAATTCAATAATTTTAAAACTTTGAATTATATTAGAAATAAAATTTATATTCATAAGTTTTTACACAAATTAATTTGTAAGAAATATAATGATTTAAATTAAAATATTTAATATAAATTTGGTGAGTGTATAATTAATAAAAAATATCAAGGACCTTCTAAATTATTTATAGATGATTATATTAATTTGTATAGATTAATAAAGACCTCTAGATTCCTCTAAAATATTACGAAAAAATTATAAAATTTATAAATATCTTCTATAAGCTTTTATAACTATTTGTCAAGGACAAGGATATGAATCATAAAAGAACAAAATATACTCTTGTGTTACTCAAAATCACTCAAAGATGGTGTAGTATTAAAACTAGAATGGCTATTGCCAAAGACAAGAAGACTAGAGACTCTAGAAATAAGACTAAGAACAAGAAAGGCGTTGATAAGAGTAAAGAAGGCTTTACTTTTGTCTCTATATATACTATCTATCTAAGAACTATGTGGCGGCATTCTATAGGAATTCCAACGTGTGTCTAACTTGCAAGATATATATCAAACTTGCAAGACAAGATTCTTACATGTGTGCCATATACTGAGCTTGTTCCACAAGCTACCAATATGTACGACAGGTGGCTAGCTTGTTCCACAAGCTATCAACATGTGTAACATGTGGCTAATTTGTTTCACAAACTACCAATATATGCAATACGTGGCTAACTTGTTTCACAAGCTATTAATATGTGCAACATGTGGCTAACTTGTTGGCAAAGTTTTTAGCCTACCAATCACCTATAAACATGTATAAAGATGAATCCGTATCTATGAAGTTTTTAAAAAGCTTTTCTATAAGATATTATCAAATTAATCTACTTCTATTTACTTCTATCTATATTAATTAAATAATTATTAGAATAAATCTTGACCTTGACATTACCTCTTTTTTCAGAGACGAGTTCTACAAGGAGCGATAGTTATGTATTGAAGAAGTTCAAGATGCACCAAATTTTATTTGCCACATATTGTGATCTTTGCTCTTTTTGAAGGTAGCTGATAGGTCTTCTTAGCCATTGATAGTGTTCCATACTAGGGCGGGAAGACCACCCTATTATTTGATCATTGTTGAGACCTTCATAACTTCCTTCAAAGAAAATATTTGGAATACCAATAAGAATATTTCTTACTTTTAAAAGTATCACCAAACACCGGGAGTCTCTTCCAAGGTCATGATATCAAATATATTATATCTCGCCATCAATCCAAGAAAGAACATATTATTTTTAAGAATCTTTATTTCTATTTTGTTGTCTTGAAGGTTGTGATAGTTGTAATGTCTCATCGAATAAATCAACAAATAATGGTTTTTCAGTTGAATTTGAAGGTTGTTGATTCTCCATCTCTTTTGGCATAAATAAATTTAAAGAAATAGCAAACAATAATATAAGATAGAATGAAACCTCTTTTGAACATACTTGGCTTTATAGCATTTTTTAAACTCTTCATTATGATTTTGATGAATGTCGTCAACAAAAGACATTGACTTTTGCTGATGCATTTGCTAGATTCTTGGATGGTTTCCATGTGCATTCATTGATATTTTATTCACACTAATATACAAGATATTCTATCCAATTTTGATACCGTCTCAAATCTAAGATCTATTCCACTAGAAATTCTTTATTGTTATCTACTTCTATAAGAGGTAGTGGCATTTATCTTCTTTCTTGTATATCCATTGTCTTATAAGACTCAAGCAATGATACGTAGAATACATGATTGATCTTCATAGATTTTGGTAGTTATAATTAATAGGTAATTAGATTAATTTGTTCAAAAATTGAAAATGGTCTAAGCCTACGATAATCTAGCTTGTCACAAGGGCAATTAGTCTTGATATTATAATAAAGTAACCATATCTTATTGCCTATGTAGAATTGAGATTGTTCCTTACAATAGACATTTGTATTGATCTTTTGTTATTTTTGAGCTTCTTTTAATTGTGTCTTCATTGCTACATATAACTCTGACAATTGATTTGCCAAATCTTCTGCCGTAAGATTATCAACCTTTGAAAAGTCAAAATATCAAGTCATGGATGATAATTATAATTTGCAAAGAATGGAATTTATTTAGTAGACGAATATATCAAATTATTATAAGAAAATTCTACCAATAGCAAATTTTTTTTTCAATCATCTTAATGATAATTGATTGTACATCTCAAATATTGCTCTAAAACTTGATTTACCAGTTCTGTTTGTCCATCAATTTGAGAGTAGAAAGTTGAGGATAATTTTATATCTATCTTCAATATTTTAAAAAGGATCTTCCAAATCTTCATACAAATTGCATTCCTCTATCTGATATAATATCTCTTGATAATCTATGATAGCAATAGATATTATCAAAGAATAATTTAGATATTTCTTTACATATGATAGATTTTGTACACGATATAAAATGGACCATCTTGGTGAAATGATCTACAATCATTAATATAGAATCATATGAACTTGAATTTGGAAGATGCTTGATAAAATCTATAGAAACACAAGACCAAATGTCATAGATTTAAGATTTATTCCAATAATTATCTAGTTAATATAGATCAATAGAAGTGGGTAAAATAAGTTAATTTGATAATATCTTATAGAAGAGCTTTTTAGAAGCTTCATAGACGTGGAATCAATTTTATACATGTCTATAGGTGATTGGTAGATTAAAAATTTGGTCAACAAATTAGGCACATGTCACACATGTTGGTAGCTTGTGGAACAAGCTAGCCATGTATCACACATGTTGGTAGCTTGTAGAACAAGCTAAATACGTGGCGCACATATAGGAAATTTATCTTGCAAGTTTGATATGTGTCTTACAAATTAGACATGTGTAGGAGATCCTATAGAATGCCGCCACGTAGCTCTTAGTTAGATAGTATTTATAGAGATAAGAGTGAAGCCTTTTTTCACTCTTGTCAATTCCTTTCTTTTTTCTAGTTTAATTCAAGAGTCTCATGCATTTTCTAATCTTTGGCAATATCCATTCTAATTTCTTCTTAAATATACATATTTCTTTATTTCTATCTTATTATTTTCTTTTGACATAGTTTTTACTAATTTATGCATCTGTTTTAGTTCGTGTCCTTAACAGATTAACAAGAGTGAAGCTATAATATCAGAGCTTTGTCTCTTCTTGATTAAGAATGGATTACCTCTTTTTCTTGATAAGACATAAGCATATTAGAAGTTGTGGATTATCTACTTCTAAATTGATATTGTTCTTAGAATTTTTTCTTTTGTTCTTGAATATTTTATTTTATAGTGAGAGTAGACATTTTTTTCTTTTTTCTATTGTGATATCATGGCAGAACTTGTTGAAATGAAGAATATAGTGGCACAAATGCAAGAACAAATAAGAGAATTAATGCTTGCAATGCGTCAACTCAATGAACCACCACAAAGAGTAATAAAATTAGTAGGAAGTGAAGATATAGAGATGATTTGAGCTGCTTCAAGACATACCACTTCACTTAGGATTGAACATCATTCAAGCATCAAAGAACCAAAAATTAATTTGTCAAAGAAGTTTGATGGCAGTAGATCTAAGTTTTGAGGATTTATCAATCAAATACAACTAGTGATTGAACTTTAATCCCAAAGTTATCGAACCCAGGGATCACAAGTTAAGTTTATTGGAACACTACTATCAGATTCTGCTTTATCATGGTTTTCATCTTTTCTTAAACAACAAGATCTAAAATTAAAAAATTTAGAGGTATTTTTAGTAGAGTTTTGATCTATACATAGAAAACATGATATAATTTGTGTCGCAACCAGCAAGATTCATATCTTACAATAAAGCAATCAATCAATAACATCATATGCTTCACAATTTTGACAACTAGCAATTGACACCAAATGGGATGATGTTATATTTATTAGCCAATTTTTCTATAGATTACAATATGAGATAAAAAAATTGATGCTCAACTTATTAAATCCTGTCACGAACATAAAATATAGACTGGAAGTCTAAATAAGAAGTTTAAGAAGAATTGGCAAGAATTGGATTAATCAGATGAGTATAAAAATAACACCAGAGAGGTGAGCTAGAGCTCCAAGAGATGTGTTGTCGAGACTGAAGAACTCTTCAGCCTCGACTCCAATATATACTCCTATCCAGGAAGCTTTTCAAGCAGCTTCCACCAACTAGGGAGCTTCTCAAGCAACTTCTACTAACTAGGAAGCTTCTTAAGCGACTTCTACCAACTAGGAAGATGTTAGAAGGCTCTGGAAGGTTTTAGAGAGTTTTAGGAACCTTCTAGAATATTCTAGAAGGTTCTAATAAATATGTCCTTGACATCACCTCTTCTTCTAGCTTCGAGGTCTCCGAGAAGCCATTTGAGATGTATACTCACAAACGTAGGAAATCAAAAATTTGTCGCATAGTCTCTGCAATATACTCCAGTTGTCATTCACGAGGCAGATGATACATGGGTCCTTGTAGCCACCGATAATGACCAATACCTTCCACTTGAGACCATGCTTGAACTTTTGTATCTTCATTGTAGAAACGACTTGAAAATATCGCTTCGCCACTACTTGCATGAGCTGGTTCAACTTCAAAGACAATTACAAGTGACTTGCTGCTTGGTATTCTTTGACGTCTTCTTGGCTCTTCTAATTCTTCATCTCGAGGTCGACGCCGTGAGCTACTCGGTTGAGATGGTACCACTAGTACAGTATCTATATTCTCACTAGCCATATCTAAATACACCTTGATATTAGATATCTTGATACTACGAAATACAACAAGTTATGTTTTGATAAGACTTGGATCCCTTTTCTATTCATTTCTCCAGAGAAGGCTTCATCTTCATGCTTTGTTATTAGCCAATTTTTGATTTATTAGGATATTGTTGATGGAATTCCCATATCTTTTGCGACGCATTGGCGAGATTTTTGGCCGGTTCCCATGTTTGTTCATTAATATTGTAGCCGCTCCAATGCACAAAGTACTCTAATTTATTCCATCTTTGCCGTGAATCTAGTATCCTTTCCACCTCATATTCTTCGTTGTTTTCAATTTCTATACTAGGTGGTGGACATTGCACTCTTCCAGGAAAAGACGATTTTCGATAAGGCTCTAACAGAGAAACATGAAAGACAGGGTATATCTTCATAGCAGCTGGTAACTCTAAGCGGTATGCCACATGATTGATCTGCTTCTGGATAACAAATCGTTCCAATCTTTGATAGTCCAACTTATCACATAGCCGCTTGGTCTTGATATTCAGTCGAAGAAGCCATATTTTATCTCCAATTTTGATATTAGGTGCCTCATTCCAAAATTTATCCGCGGATGCTTTGTAAGACTCTTGGGCAATTTGCAATTGAAGCTTCAATGTGGTTTGAAGCTCCGATAGCTGCTGCACCAATCCTTCAACTGCTGGGTTGTTATTCGTTGACGGACTCAATAGATCAAGCTTTGGATGGTACCCATAGTTAGAAAAGAATGGTATTTTCTGAGTCGATCCATGAAGGGTGTTGTTATATGCAAACTCGGCTAGCGGTAGATATGCAGTCCAATCATCTTGCTGATAGTTGATGCTGCATCGTAAATACTGTTCCAAAACTTGATTCACCCGTTCCGTTTGGCCGTCAGTTTGAGGATGGAATGCCGAAGAAAGCTTGATGTCCACCTTCAATATCTTAAAAAAAGATCTCCAAAACTTTGATACAAATTGGGTTCCTCGATCCGACACGATATCATTTGATAGACCATGATATCGATACATATTATCAAAGAAGAGCCTTGTTGTGTCTTTGCTTGATGATGTCTTCTTGCAAGGGATAAAATGTGCTATCTTGGTAAGTCGATCCACTACAACAAAGATGTTGTCAAATGAATTTGATGGCGGCAGATCTATAATAAAGTCAATGGAAACTGAAGACCATGGATGACACGGAATAGGCAATGGTTGTAGAAGTCCTTAAGGGCCATGCCGAGGGTTCTTGGATCTTGAACAAATGTCACAAGAGAGGACGAAATCTTTCACATCTTTTCACATTTGGGGCCACCAAAAATCTCGAGAAATAAATTCCAAGGTCTTGTTTAATCCAAAATGTCTCACAATTGGAAAGTCATGACGAGATTGAAGGATTCAAAGTCGTCTTGGCCCTTTTGAAATATACAGCCGCTCTTCAAAGTATAAGAGATCTCCTTCAATCTTAAACTTGTCATCATTGATACACTACTTGATATCAAGGACTATTGAATCTTCAATGGTCGCAGCACGTTGTCGTGGCAAAAATCCGCTTCACGTAGACGCAAGGTCCCTTTTTACAATCAAGTTGGATCCAATATGCACAAACTTTTTTTAAATTTTTCTTTTATAGTCACAAAACCATGCGTATAATAAATCAACAAACTAGAAGCTTGGAAATTTATAAATTGAAATCCAGCCGTTTATATAAGTTCAAATTTTAAAAGCATAGAGTTCACTTCTTTAGTCATCTTCACAAAAATTCTCAACCCTGAATTCATTACCGATCACCAAATATCATCAAAATATTAGAATGTAATTTTATAAGTAAAACCAAACCAGAAACTTGAAAATTCATAATTTAAGATCCAACTGTTCAAATAAGCTCTAAATTTGGGAAAACATATTTCATAGCTTTGATCTTTGTTACATAAATTTTGAGCCGTGAATTCATTGCTGATCATTAGATATCACCAAATCCTTGGCAATTACTTTTAAAAGTCAAATCTCAATCCGAAACTTGAAAGATCATAATTTAAGATCCAGCCGTTTAAATAAGATCAAAATTTGAGAAAACATAACTCATATGTTTGTTCCTCATTACATAAATTTTGAGCAATGAATTCATTGCCAATCGTTAGATATCACCAAATCCTTGGCAGGTACTTTTAAAAGTCAAAACACTAGACACCTGAGAATAAATTTGCCATTACTCCCTAATCAAAGTCTCAATTGATATGAGATTTTAGACATAGACTCTTTATAGTATAAGTAATATGTACACAAAAAATGAGCTTCAAATTCTTCTTGAAACTCAAGTTCTAGCTTAAAGCAAATCCTTCTATTTATCTAACTTCTTCAAATCCCCAGTTTAGTTTGCTGGGTTTAACTAGTCATAACTCACTCAATCTAAACTCATTTCTATCAATTCTTGGACATAAAATGTGTAGCTTGAAGTCTAGTTTCTAACCTAACTTTTCGATTTCTTGCTAGTATCTTAAAACTTCTAATATACCCTGAAAAGTGACAGTAGGTGTCATATTAGTAGTCTAAGTTCAAACAAGCATATCTCTCTCATCTAAGCTCCGAATCCTGTGTTTCTACTACCTAAACTCATGCCAAGAAGAAGCTCTCTCTGAATACTTCTTTGCATTTGCCAAAAAACCCCGTCTTCTTCTCCTCCGAGCTCGTCAAAGAAGTCGCAGCCAAGGTCTTCAAAGTCCAAGTCAACAATTAATAGTTTAAAGTTATAAAAACCCCAAATCTAATCCTCCAAGTCAGCACTATTAATGGTAGCCGACTATTGACATCCAAATCTACTATTTATCCTTGGTAAAATCCTAAATTCAACCTCAAAGTCAAAACTCCTTATATCTACAAATATAACCCTGAATCTACTAAAATCTAAAATTAGAAAAAAGATAAAAGAAATAAAAGAAAGTTTCAAGGCTAAATCAAAGTTAAAGTTAAGATTAAAGATAAGGTAAAATTTTAACCAATGAAAAAGAAAGAAAGTGAGAAATTTTTCCTAAACTATATAAAAACTTAGATTGGTAAGAAGAAAGAAAGAGCTTAATAAAATTTTGAAGAAAAGATAGTTAAGTTAGGTTTCTATATATGGATGTATTTACTTCATGACAACGTATCTGGTTGACCAAGTCAACATCAATTGACACAACATCAGTACAAATCTTGAATTGCTCTGGCTTTAACAATGTCGTACACTGTTGATTAAGCGCTGCTTCTCCAACCTTCAACACAAGATATGATCTTTTTGATAAGGCATCGGATAGTCTTTGCTGCTTTCTAGGCCAATAAGTAATAATAAAGTCAAATCTAGATAGCGATATATTCCATCGAGCTTGACGACAATTTAGAACCCGAGCCGACATGAAATACTCCAGATTCTTGTGATCCGTATATATAGTCACCGGATGCGTAGCTCTTTCGAGGAAGTGATGCCACTCTTAGAAAGAATCCACTATAGCAAAGAGTTCCTTATCATAAATCTCGTAGTTGATCTCAGCCACAAAAAACTTTTGTGAAGAGAATGCAACTGGATGAAGCTTATTGTCGATGCCCATCTGCAAAAGTACGGCTCTTAAAGCAAAATCTGAAGCATCGATTTCCAAATAGAAAGCCTTTGTAAAGTTTGGGTGTACTAAGATTTGAGCCGTAGTAAATGCCATTTCAAGATTTTGAAATGTTTTTTCTATTAGAGGTCTCCACTGGAGTTTATCCTTACATGTTAATCGAGTGAGTGGAGCAACAACTTGGAAATAATTCTTGATAAAGATCCGATAGAAGTTAGCAAAGCCGAGAAAATATTGTACGTCTCTAACCGTCTTTGGAACTCCCCATGACACAATTGCTTCCACCTTCTTGGGATCCATCTTCAAGCCTTCCATAGTCGCAACAAATCCTAAAAACTCCATCTCAGTTTGGTGAAATAAGCACTTCTTTAATTTGGTGTAGAGTCCTTGCTCGCGCAATTTTTTGAGTACCAAACGAACGTGCTTCTTATGCTCTTCTTCGTTCTCAAAAAATATCAAGATATCATCCAGATAGATGACAACAAAATCATTTAGATATTGTCAAAAAATATCGTTCATCATGTGTTGAAAGATCGCCAGAGCATTGGTAAGACCAAATGGCATGACATTATACTCAAAATGACCATATCTTTGTACAAAAAGCTATCTTCCATTCGTCTCCTTCTTTGATTCGCACAAGGTTGTAAGCTCTCCTTAGATCAATCTTTGTAAAGATCTTTGCACATCCAAGTTGTTCCAGAAGACTAGAGATTAAAGGTAATGGATAGCGATTCTTCTTTGTCACCTTCTTGAGACCTTGATAGTCCACGCACATCCATAGTGAGCCATCTTTCTTCTTCACAAATAAGATTGGTGCCCCAGTTGGCGACTTTGATTGACAAATGAAGTTCTTGGTTAGGTTCTCGTCAATATATTTTCGCAACTCAGCCAACTCTGTTTGCGATAGGTTGTAGATTGAGCCAAAAGGCGGTTGTGCTCCGTTTTGTAATTCTATGGCACAATCATATGGTCGATGTTCTGGTAGCATGTCAGCATTCTTCTTTTGGAACATGTCTTAAAAATCCTTGTATTGTTCCGATATACTTGCTGTTGAAATCTGCTCTTTACTAGTTGGAGTTGCATAAATGACTAATGGTGTGCCTTCTTTGCATGATCTTACAAACGTTCTTGCTTCAATGAACAAGGATTTTTTTGTTTGGGGTCTTCTTCCAGGCTTGTCCTCAGGTTGTTCTATAAGAAATGTTATCCTCCGCAACCTCCAATCTATGGATGGATTATATTTTTTCAACCAAGAAAGACCAAGAATAATAGGATTTGATGGGATGTTAATATTATTAAAAATAATATAATTACTATGGTCTTTAAACGTCACTTCTATAGGTTTTGATTCATGGGTGAAACTACCAGATAATAAAGGTTGTCCATCTATTACTTCTATATGAACAGTTTTGAATTTTTGTACTAGGAGAATTTTGTGACGCTTAGCAAATTCTTGATCTAAGAAACAAGCAAATGCTCCTGAATCTAATAAAGCTAAGATTTTTAGTTTTTCAGGACCAAAAGACAAAAGAATTATAAAACAACGGGCAGGTTGAGTAAAAAGAGAGGAACTTGGTTTTGATTTGTCTAGCCGCATGGTTCCTATTGTGGCTAGGCATCCTCGTTTTCTTGAACAAACACACTTCTATTCTTGATGCTGCGTCTATTTTGCTTCTTAGAACAGTTTCTAACTGTATGGCCTTCTCCACCGCAATAAAAGTACAAATCTTTTTCCATACGCTGCTTCTTTTCTTTTGAAGTAAGGAATTTTACACGTACCACATCAATCTGCATGTCCTCTATCGCTGCTTATGAATTTAGGCTACTTGTTGATATAATTGCAGTGTGATGACTTGTATATTGTCTGGAGCGTTGGTCTTGGTGACGTTGAAATAGGCGGTTATCGCACTTCACAGCTTGGCTAATGGCTTCATTGAGCATTCGTGGATTAGGAAGAGATAACAACAAATCCTTCACATCATCCCTTAGACCACTATAGAATTGACTCATCAATGCTTCTTCATCCCATTTGATGTCGCATGCTAATTGCTTGAAATCCGATGCATAGATTGATGCAGAGCGAGTCCCTTGTCGTAGCGATTAAATTTTTGTTATAGCCCATCGAGCCTTATCATGCTCGCCAAATGCTTCTGCAAATGCCTCCAAAAAAATCTCAAAGTTGTTCAAAATCGGTGATCTTTTTTCAAATAGAGGAGCAAACCACGATAGAACTTGTCTCTTAAGTAAAGTTCCAACTAATTCAATGCGTGATTCCTCCGTTGAATAACGTTTGGATTGTAGAGCTATTATTAATTTGATTTGATTGACGAAACCTCAAAACTTGGAGCGTGTGCCATCAAACTTGTTTGGAAGGCTAATTCGAGGCTCCTTTCATTGTGGAAGTAATGGTTCTTGTTGAACCACAGGTAAAGCTGCTTCTTCTGGTGCAAAAGCTTGAGGCTGATGAAGCCCTGATTATCCTATTTCGAATGCTTCATGATTATGAAGTCTTGCAAAGACTCCTTCTATCACCGTAGTTCTCAGTGATAACGTAGCAAGAGCATTCATAATGGCATCCATCTTGAACTCTAAACTTTCACTCATATTAATGTCTAGACCTCCAACCATTCTAAGAGAAAGGAAATAATTGTTTCTACAAGGAGGAAATATTGGTTTAGAAGAGGGTACTTTGCAACCTCTAAAACGCCTTAAGACCTTTAAGAATAGGGGTAATCCACTCTCTCCAAGAAGAATAAGACTCCAATATTATAATGGAAAAGACATTAGTTTAGAGGAGGGTAATCCGTAACCTCTAAAATACTAGTGAACCTTCAAGAAGAGGGGTAATGGACACTCCAACAAGAAGAAACTAGCTCTAATATCTAAGATGAGAGTAGTCTAGACAAACTATCACGGACATAGAATATAGACTGGAAGTCCAAATAAGAAATTCAAGAAGAATTGGCAAGAATTGGATTAATCAGAGGAGTTTAAAAACAACACTAGAGAGGTGAGCTAGAGCTCTAAGAGATGTATTGTCGAGACTAAAGAACACTTCAGCCTTGACTCCAATATATATTCCTATCTACGAAGCTTTTCAAGCAGCTTCCACCAACTAAGGAGCTTCTCAAGCAACTTCTACTAACTAAGAAGCTTCTCAAGGAACTTCTACCAACTAGGAAGATGTTAGAAGGCTTTGAAAGATTCTAGAGAGTTTTAGGACCTTCTCGAATGTTCTAGAAAGTTTCGATAAGTATGTTCTTGAGAAATCCTTAAACATTGAGTCAAGCAATTTATTTTGCTATGAAGTGTGACAATTGGCTTTTTGAATTTTGATCGGAAAACTGCACAAGGAAGATCCAACATTAGTACAACACAATGGCAAGATCAATGTCTTTTCAATATATACATTCAGAAGTAGAAGACATGCAAATTGACGCGGCATATTTTCATCTTCTTATTGAACAAGAAAAGACTTATCGTCATTATGAAGAATTGTATTTATTTTGTGGAGAATCTAAGAACACTACTGAATATTGTTCAAAAAAATGACGCAACCACAAGATGAAAAGTACGGTTGTCAAAGAAGATAGTATGTCAAAAAATAAGTTTGTCCAACTTCAATAGAGATCGTGTAACTAGAATCTTGTACAACTTCAATAGAGACTATGTAACTTGAATCTTGTACAACTTTTAATAAAGATCCTATCTTCTCCTCAAAATCCTCTTGTTATTTTATAATAGATATCTATATAGAATCTAAAAATCACAAAGCTTCTACCTTATTAGATTCATGAGCCTCAACGTGCTTTTAAGATAAAGAATTTGTTAAAAATCATAAAATACCTTCAGTACAAAAAATTAAATCCGTACATATAGAAGTCATAGATGGTTGCCCATTATCTTCTAGAAATATTACTCATGAAATCCTTCCTATAGATATAACAATAGATGGTCATAATAATTGTGTAGTCTTTAATAGAATTAAATCTCTCTCTAATCCAATCATTTTAGGTTTATCATGGCTAGAAAAGTATAATCCTCAAATAGATTTGATTTCTTGTAGACTTAATTTTTTTCAAAGCATTAATAAGAGTTCCATAAGTGAAGTAATAAATCATAAGCCAAGTATAATAAAACCTATATTTATAAGTGCAAAAACTTTTATGAATGAAGCAAAAGAAGAATCATCTTTTGCTATTTATGCTACACCCATTTCTGATGGTGGAAGGACTTCAAGTGGCATTCCAAGCCAATATTAAGATTATCAAGACATTTTTGAGAAAAAAAATACAGACATTCTTTTGAAGCATCGTCCATATAATTGTTCAATTGATCTCAAAGAGGAAACTCAACCTCCATTCAAACGAATCTACAGTCTATCCCAGAATGAATTGGCTAAATTGAAGAAATACATTGATAAAAACTTAGCCAAGAATTTCATACGCCATTCAAAATCTCCAATAGGAGCTCCTATCTTATTTGTGAAGAAGAAAGATGGGTCACTACGGATGTGTGTAGATTATTGAGGGCTCAACAAGATTGCCATAAAAAATAGGTATCTTCTATCTTTGATATTTGGACTTTTTGATCAATTGAATCAAGCCAAGATCTATACAAAAATAGATCTAAGAGGAGCATACAATCTAGTGCATATCAAAGAAGGTGATAAATGGAAGATTACATTTTGAACAAGATATGGACAATTTAAAAATAATGTCATGCCTTTTGAATTTATAAATGTAATAGTTTCTTTTCAACATCTTATGAACGACATTTTTTGTGAGTTTCTTGATGACTTCGTTGTTTGCTATTTAGACAATATTTTAATCTATTCTAAGAATACAAAAGAACATAAATTTTATGTTTATCCTGTGTTACAAAAACTTAGAGATACAGGGTTATATATCAAGATGAAAAAGTGTGTATTTCATACTATTCAAGTTGATTTCTTAGAATATATCATTTCAGATGACGGTCTCAAAATGGATCCTAAGAAAGTCCAGACATTCATAGATTGGAAGATTCTAAGAACAATAAGAGATGTGTAATGTCTTTTGGAATTTGCCAATTATTATCGAATCTTTATCAAGAACTTTTCTCAAGTTACAGCTCTACTTATACGCATAACTTGTAAGAACAAACTTGAGTGGAATAAGGAAGCAGAAGCATTGTTTGAAGTTTTGAAGATAACTTTTAATTCTACACCAATCATGTATCACGTTGACTTTTTTAAGGCACTTTTTATGGAAACAGATGCCTCAGACTTTGCTTTGGGGCAATATTATCACAAATGGGAGAAGATGACAAACTCCACCCAATAGCTTTTTATTCCAAAATTTTTTTAGCAATAGAGATCAATTACAAAATCTATGATAAAGAACTTCTTATAATTATGGATTCTTTTCAAGAATAGCATCACTATCTGGAAGGCACTTCTAGTCTAGTCACCATTATTGTATGACGTGGTCTTCTATCCGGGAGTACATTGGATACCTGGCTGTAGAGAGTTTATTTGAAACTTGATGGCAAAAATCCAACAGGTAATTTTTTCTTAATAAAAAGAAAAAATAATACAAAAATCTCACAAAAGAAAAGTTATATATATAAACCCTCTTTTATTCAAATAAGTTTGTACAAAAAGGATTCAAATTTTTACAAAAATCCTTCAAAATTTTATTCACCCTCAAAGACTTATTTCTTGCTAAACTTTACAGTCCAATAACTCTTGATCCAACTATTCAATTTCTATAACATTTACTTCAAAGTATAGATTATCCTCTTAAATTTCACCACAAGAAAGAATCAATTGTAAATTTGTTTCCAATCGTCTGATATCTCAAAATCCCTAGTAGGTGCTTAAAACCCTAACTCAAAGACACCCGAGCACTATTTTCCTTATATCTCACAAACACAAAATCTTAATGCCACAAAATTATTGCACATAGTCTTGTGACATAAATATATACACTCTTGAAAATTTTGAGCCAAAAATCTATCAAATTGTCTAAGATATAGGTCAAAATGTAACCACTATGTAAGCAGGTCTAAAATCAATACCTTAACTTTAAGCGTCTATAACTTCTTCATAAAAAGTGCAAATCACACAAAATTTGCACCTAAACCAGATTCAAAAACCTAAACTTTATGATCCTAGCCTTTAATATTCGACTCTTCTCAAAAAACAAACCCTAATTCCTAATAAACCCTCAGGCAGCCTCCTTGAAGCCCATTGGGCATGATTTTTGGCCAATTAGAATAGAGATTCCTATCATCCACCTCTATTCATCCACATGGATGGTCAAACTATCCTTTTTATACTAAAAATCCTTTTCTAATCCTTCTTCTTATAAGATTTACATACTTGGTGCTTTAAGCATTAAATAAAAGAAGTAAATAAGATCTTAAGGATCACCAATGTCTAATATAGGTGACTTAAGATATATACAAGTTACTATCAATATAAAATTAACTTCAAAAGTCACTACTAAAAAGAAAATAAGGTTGCATAAACCTTAATAATAATCTTTTTAATAGATTCCTTCTAAACTAGCAACCTAACCACATCCTATGATCAATAAAAGTCCACTAATATGGCTCTCATTTAGTTATGTAATAAATTGTATATTAAATATACATGTATAATTTTTTCACATAGTAGCCAAATCACAACATGACATCGCATATATAGATCATAAGAATCTCGAGTATTTCATGTCCGTGCGTATGT
Source organism: Physcomitrellopsis africana (assembly GCA_036785485.1). Lineage (NCBI taxonomy): Eukaryota > Viridiplantae > Streptophyta > Bryopsida > Funariales > Funariaceae > Physcomitrellopsis > Physcomitrellopsis africana. The sequence continues at coordinate 192,037 of JAWRVF010000077.1, read as the reverse complement.
TGAATCGTCGCCAAGCTTGATAGAGCATGTCTTTGTCAAGATTTGAGTTTATTATTATCTATCGGCCAAGAAAATAACAAGGTCTATCTGATGCCTTTTCTAAACATTTTTATATTGTATAAAAAAAAAGAGATTCAGCTTTTGATCAACAAAGATCGATCGTCTTCAAGCCGAAGCAATTTCATCTTTTAGCAATGAAATCAACATTGATTGTTGATTTAATTTTTGTCCAAGAAATCTAGTTAAGTATGCCTTCAGATCCTCTTGTCCATGAGATTAAAAATAATCCATCTAAGTCTCATGATATTTCTAAATTTGAGCTCAAGAATGATTTGCTTTATTTTGAAAGATGTCTATATATTCTAGAAGACACAGCACGACTACGTACTCTAGAAGCTTCTCATAACCTCCCTGCAATAGGATATTTTGGATATAATAAGACTTTGAAGCTAATATTAAGAGATTTTTGGTGGTTCCAAATATGAAAGGCTGTTAAAGAGTTTTTTACAGTCGTGCGACGTTTGTTTAAGATCAAAAATTCCTCGTCACTGACCTTATAGAATTCTTTAACTATTAAGTATATTAGAACAAGCTTCTTCCTCTATTTCTATAGATTTTAACATGGATCTTCTAAAATCAAGTTCATATGACTCTATATTTGTGATTGTAGATCGTTTTACCAAGATGGCACATTTTATACCATGTACAAAATCTATTACACATTATCATATTGCATTTACATGCAGTATGCAAAAATATTACATTTTTTTAATTTTTTTTGTTATCTATGTATGAGTGTTAGAAGCTATTTTGGAAGATATTTTTAGAGAAGGATTTATTTTAGCTACTTAATAAGTGAATTAGGATGGCTATTTATTTTGTTCCTACCTTACTTTTGTCTTAGAGTAGATTCTTTTGTAGTTGGAAGAAAAGTAAAGGCTATTTTATCTTTCTTGTTGACTTTGAGATAACATGGTCCCTTGTAAGGAATAAGAGAGAAGAGTATGGAATAAATAAGGCCTATCCAATAGAATTTTGGTTGCCCATGTGGATGAGGCATGGGTTGATGTGGAAGAAAAGGAGAGGATACTCTTCTTGCTGGAACTAGGATTGTGAGTTGTGAGGTATGCAATTTTAGAGAGAGATAGCTCTGAGGGTACTAAAGCTTTTATAGTGAAATTTAGTGAGAATGATTTTCAAGTTGTGAGGATTCCAAAGCCTACTCATTTGCTTGTTTTGGAATCATAAGTGAAAAGTTACGCTTGTTTTAGTGGAGTGAGGTTTGCTGCTATTAAGAAGTGAAGGCAGAAACTTTGAGCTGCTATTGCAAGTTTGATTTCAATTTTTTCTTAGTGAAATTTGTAAAGAATGTGGAAAATTGTCCTAGCTTTCTATCAAGCTATTTCTTTAAGCATTTGGAGTTAAAAAGAAAGAGTTGTAAGCTTGAGAGTAGGAAAGGGTCTGCTGCCACCTGACAAAGAGGGGTAGAAAATTTGTTCAACCACCCGAACTGGACAATTTCTTCAATCTTTTTAATATTTTAGGTGCTTATATTAGCTTATCTAAGCTTTCTATGAGAATAAAAATCAACATATTTGGAGGTTCTATGAGAATTTTATGAGCTATAAAGTGATAGGAGGGCAAATTGTCACTAAGATTTGAGAGGTAATTTCAACTAACCATAAAATCTGAAGTTTGAGAGGTATACATGCAAGATTTGGAGACAAGTTAGATGATGAAGTGAGCTTTCTAAAAAGCTACTGCATGTCTAATTTTAGGAAGACAAGTGATTATAATAGAAGTTGAAGTAAGAGGAGCTTTGCTATCTTTGTAGTTTGCTGGAAATTTTTAGTACCTACTTCAATTAGCTATAATTTTTAAATGATAAGACCTTTGTTTGTGAAATTTTGATAGGTTTTACAATGTATTATTAGCTTTCCATAAACTATATACATACTTGATTTGACATTTGGATGAAATTTTAGTGATTTATTTAATTTCAGCTAGTTGTGTAACTTGTATTCCTCATTTGTGGTTGTATTTTGAGGTATACTTTAATACATACATACTTTATTTATATATATTATACAAATATATATACTTGTATTTATATTAAGTATTTATATAATTATTTTATAAATATTATAAAAAATATTTATATAAATATTCATATAAATATTCATATAAATATTATATAAAGGATTATACGTTATATTTGTATAAGTTTTGTACAAGTTTAATATAAGTATAATATGGAAGATTGAATAAGTATTGTATAAATATACAAGATACTTGCATGGCTTCTTCCCATGTTCTTTGCTAATTCTAGTAGTAGCTAGGAACCCGATAATTTTTGCAAGGCGGATTTTTTTCTATTTGACAACGTGAAGAAACAACTAAATTCTTCCTTGATAATATTTATCACCATCATGGATTACCAAAAGATACTATATTAGACAAAGGAATACAATTTACATCAAGATTTTAGAGGACTCTTTTCAAAATATTGAAAGTGGATATAAAATTATCCTCAGCTTTTCACTCTCAAACTGATAGACAAACGGAAGGAGTAAATCAAGTTTTGGAGTAATATTTGAGATATACCATCAACTACCTTCAAGATGATTAGACAACTCTTTTGCCATTGACAAAGTTTGCTTATAATAATTTGATACATTCTTCTACTCAGCAAACTTTATTTTTTATAAATTACGATTATCATCTACGATTTCATACTTTTAACTTTTCAAAAGCTGATAATCCTAAGGCAGAAGATTTGGCAAATCGTTTGTTAGAGCTACATATAACAACGAAGGGACAATTAAAAAAAGCTCAAGAATGATAAAAAATCAATGCAAATGTCTATCACAAGGAACAACCTCAATTCCATGTGGACAATAAGATATAATTACTTTGTCGTAATATCAAGACTATGTGTCCTTGCAATAAGCTAGATTATCATAAGCTTAGATCTTTTTTGATTTGTAAATGAATCAATTTAATTACTTATCGATTATGCCTATCAAAATCTATGAAGATCCATCTTATATTCTACATATTATTACTTGAGCCATATAAGACAATGGATATACAAAGAAAAAGATAAATGCCATCGCCTCTTATAAAAATGGAAAATAATAAAAAATTTGAGGTCAAAGAGATTTTAGATTCAAAGTGGCGCCAAAATCGACTGGAATATCTTATATATTGGTACGGATATAACATTAGTGAATGCACGTGGGAGCCATCTAGGAATCTAGCAAATGCATCAATAAAAGTCTGCATTTCATAGACGACATCCATCAAAACCAAGATAAAAAATCAAGAAAATCTTTGCTATAAAGCAAAGCAAATTTTATAGAGGTTTCATCCTACCTTGTATCATTGTTTGTTATTTCCTTGGATTTATTCATGCTAAAGAGATGGAGGATTAATAACTAGCAAATTTAACTCAAGAGCCATTATTTGTTGATTTATCGGATGAGATATTATGACTATCACAACCTTCAAGACGACGGAATAGAGATGAAGACTCTCAAGAATGACATGTCTTTCCTCGGATTGATGGCGAAATACAATGTATTTGATATCACAATATTGGAAGAGACTCCCAATGTTTGATAATACTTTTAGAGATAGAAACTACTTTTGATAGTATTCCAAATGTTTTTTTTGAAGGAAGTTTTGAAAGCCTCAATATTGATGGTCCTCTCGCCCTAATATAAGACACTATCAATGGCTGAAAGAACCTATCAACTACCTTCAATGGCAAGCACAATTTGACGTATCCTGGATTTTTTCAATGTGTAATCACCACTCTTTATAGAACTCGTTCTTAGAAGGGGGGATAATGTCACAGGCATAAGATTTATTCTAATAATTATCTAATTAATATAAATCGATAGAAGTAGGTAAAATAAATTAATTTGATAATATCTTATACAAAAGCTTCTTAGAAGCTTTATAGATGCAAAATCACCTTTATACATGTCTATAGGTGATTGGTAGGTTAAAAATTTAGTCAACAAGTTAGTCACATGTCGCACATATTGGTAGCTTGTGGAACAAGCTAGCCATGTGTTGCACATATTGGTAGCTTGTAGAATAAGCTAAATACGTGGCACATATGTAGAAAACTTGTGTTGCAAGTTTGACACGTGTCTTACAAATTAGACACGTGTAGGAGGTCCTATAGAATGTAGCCACATAGCTCTTAGTTAGATAGTATTTATAGAGACAAGAGTGAAGCCTTCTTCACTCTTGTCAATTTTTTTCTTGTTTGTAGTCTAGTTCAAGAGTCTCATATATTTTCTAATCTTTGACAATAGCCATTCCAGTTTCTTCTTGAATATATGTACTTCTTTATTTTTATCTTGTTATTTTCCTTTGACATAGTTTTTACAAACATATGCATCTGTTTTAGTTTGTGTTCTTGACACCAAAGTTGTTCTGGTGTAGATAATAGTTGGAGAAGTTTGTAAGGTCAATGACGAGGAATTTTTGATCTTGAACAAATGTTGTATAATTGTACAAACTCTTTAATAGCCTTCTACATTTGAGGCCACTAAAAATCTCTTGATATTAACACTAAAATCTTATTATATCTAAAATATCCTATTATAGGGAAGTTGTGACAAACTTCAAGAGCACATAGTTGTACTTCACCTTGTGGAATATATAGGCATCCTTTAAAATAGAGTAGATCATTTTTGAACTCAAACTTAGAAGCATCATGAGACTTAGATGAATTATTCTTAATCTCATAAATAAGAGGGTGTAAAGATATATTTGACTCGACTTCTTTGACAAAAGTTGAATCAATAATTAATATTGATTTCATTGCTGAAAGATGAAATTACTCCGGTTTCAAGACGATTCTTCTTTTTTGATCAAAAGCTAAATTTCTTTTTTCTGTTATAAGATAAGAAGGTTGTCGTATTGTAATTGCTTACAGTATGTAAAATCCACTCAAAATGCATAATATGTTTATAGGTTTAGATATGTGTTAGAATGGTTAGTAAAGTAAATTAAAGGAAGTTAGTATAAGAAAATTTATTTTAAATTTTTACTTAATTTGATTATGGGATTTAAATTATATAAAAACTAAATATTTAGTATGAAGCCTTGAGAGAAGGTGAGAGCCTAAGGATGAAAATTTAAGCTAGTAGGAGGCTAATTAGAAGGGATGAAATCAAGGCATAGTCGGATGAAGGCAAGGAATGGAGAACTTCATCCCTATTGGTCGAATACCATGTCCAATGGGCTTTGAGGAGGCTACTTGCAACCTTAACAAGGGTTATGGCGACTTCAAGGAAGCCATTCAAACATCACAGATTAGGATTAGAAAGCTTGTTTTTTAGACTACAATTTTGGTATAAAAATCAAGAGATTTGGAATTTTTATGAGGGAGGAGTAGGCACTTAAAGTTAGGATGTACAAATTGTATCTATTGTTACTCTTTTGATGATTGGAGGAGTTGTATGAAAGCTTTTGGAGATTGCAAGGTGCGGCTAGAGAGGTGATTTTAAGCTCTATACTTCATGTGGAAGAATTACTACATTTGAAGTTCTAAAGAAGAAGATATTGGGAGTCAAAGATAATAGATCAAATTCCAAGGTAGTAATTAGGCCATTTTGTTGATAGTGATGAGATTTGCCATATCTTGAGTTTGTAGATGAATTTTTATTTCAAACTTTCTAAGAAGGTGTAATATTATATTAAAAAACTATACATCAAAATTTCATAGCATTTAGACTTTTAGATTGTGAGATATGAAGAATTTACTACATGGGTATTTATAAATAAGGGTTTGAAGCTACTGCTAGGATTTTGGAGATATCTAAAGATTGGTAGTGAATCAATAGTTGAAATTTGTGGTGGTAGTTGTAAAGAATATATCAATACTTCATGTAAATTTGGAGTAGATTTAGACAATTGGATTAAAAGTTATAGATTGTTGAAGTTTGGAAAAAATTCTCTTTCTACAGGGGAATGAGGGTTTTAGAGTATTTGTTATATTTTGAATATTTTGAGGAAATAAAACTTATGTATTAGGTGTAATAGTCCTATAAAAAAATATTTTATATAAAATTGGAAGGTTTGTTATACTAAGATCTTGGTTGAATAATTAATAGCAACTAGAAGCCCAATACTTTCTTGAGGCAAATTCTCTCTACCACGACAATGTCTAGAAAGAGCATTTAATAGACTTTGTTGTTTTCTCAGGTGATAAGTGATAATGAACTTGAATCTTGACAAAGATATATTCTAACAAGCTTGATAACGAATCAACATGTGTGTTGATATAAAGTATTAGAGATTCTTGTGATCTATATATACGGTGACTAGAATAGAAGCGCCTTCTAGTATTAGGGACAAGAACTTGATGAAAGCAAAGAAAACTTATGAAACTTCTATTAAGAAAAATAATAAAATAGAAGTAAGGAAGTATGTATATTAAAAGAAATTAGAATGGCTTTTGTTACAAGACAAGAAAACTATAGACTCTTGAATTTGGACTAAAAGCAAGAAAGGAATTGACAAGAGTGAAGAAGGCTTCACTCTTGCCTCTATAAATACTCTCTAACTAAGAGCTATGTGGCAATATTCTATAGGACCTCCTACATGTGTCTAATTTATAAGACACGTGTCAAACTTGCATGACAAGTTTTCCACATATGCGCCACATACTTGGCTTGTTCCGCAAGCTACGAATATGTGTGACATATAGCTAGCTTATTCTACAAGCTACCAATATATGCGACATGTGGCTAGCTTGATGACCAAGTTTCTAACCTACCAATCACCTATAAACATGTATAAAGGTGATTCCACATCTATCGAGCTTCTAAAAAGCTTCTCTATCAAATATTATCAAATCAACTTATTTTACCTACTTTTATTTGTCTATATTACTTAGATAATTATTAGAGTAAATCTTATGTCTGTGACATTATCCCCCCTTCTATGGATGAGTTCCACAAGGAGCGGTGATTACATGTTGAGGAATTCCAAAATACGTCAAATTATGCTTATCACATACTTAGTAATATACGTCAAATTAGTAAGGATTTGGATGTATTAAAATTATTACCAAATCCTAATAAACACCATTGTTTTATTACATCTATTAGTATTACATCTATTAGTAAGGATTTGGATGTATTAAAATTATGTACGTCTACTTGACTAGTGGATGTTTGGATTAAGCTATAAGAAAAGTTAAAGTTAAAAAAAGTCCAATCTATTTGAAGATTATATTTTTTTTAATCACAATAATTTTAAAATAATTGAATTAAAAGAATATTTAATTATATTAAATATTACTATACTATTATATCCTTTAGTTGCTACATCTAAAGGAATAGTCTCACAGATAACATCTCCAAAAGACAATAAACAACCATCTATGACTTCTATGTGCACGGATTTAATTTTCTTCATTAGAAATATTTTTTATTTTTTGACAAAATTTCCGTCTATGAAACAAGTTGAGGCTCCTAAATCTAATAAGGTAAGGACTTTTTGATTTTTAGGTCCTAAAAACACATCTATTATAAAACAAGGTGAGGGATCATAGGAGAAAATAGGACCTCTATAAGGTGTTATACATGATTCAAGCTGCACGGTGTCGTGGTAGAGAGAATTTGCCTCATGAAAGCACTGGGCTTTTGGCTGCCACTAAATATTCAATCAAGATCCAAAATGACAAAATCCTCAAATTTTTATAAAAGCCTCCTTAATAGGGCTATTATAGCCAATACATAAGTCTTATTTCATCAAAATACTCAAAGTAAATAAAATATTCTAAAATCCTCATTCACTCGTAGGAAGGGAATTTTTTCTAAATTTCAACAATCCATAATTTTTAATCCAACTATCCAAATCTATTCAAAATTTATATAAAATATTAATATATTCTTAACAACTATCATTACAAATTTTAATTTTTGATTTATTATCAATCTTTAGATATTAACAAAATCCTAGCAGTAGCTTCAAATCCTTATTTATAAACACTTGTGTACTAAATTCTTCATATATCACAAATTAAAATTTTAAATATTATAAAATTCTAATTTATAGCTTTTTAACATAATAATACATCTTTTTAAAAAGTTTTAGATAAAAATTCGTCCATAAACTTAAGATATGGTAAATTCTATTATTATCAATAAAATGGCCTACTTATTGCCTTGGAATTCGATTTGCTATTTTTGACTTTCAATATCTCCTTCTTTAAGACTCCAATTGTAATAATTCTTTCTTCTTAGATGTAGATCTTAAAACCACCTCTTCAATTGCATCTTTCAATCTCCAAAAGCTTTTGTACAACTCTCCCAATCTTCAAAAGAGTGACAATAGGTATAATTTGTACATGTTAATTTCAAGCATCTACTCCTCCGTCATAAAAACTCCAAATCTCTCAATTCTTATACCAAAATTATAGTACAAAAACAAGCTTTCTAATCCTAATCTTTGATTTTCAAATGCTCTGCTTGAAATTGCCAAAACCCTTGTTCTCTTGGTAGATAACCTCCTCAAAGCCTATTGGACATGATTATTGATCAATAGGAATGAAGAACTTCACTCCTTCCCTTTATTCATCTACAATTTGTCTTCATTCTTCCAAATAGGCCTCTTAGTAGTTTAATTCTTTTTCTTTAGAGTCCAATTGCCTCTCAAAGCTTCATATTAAATATTTAGGTTCTATATAATTTAAACGCCATAACCAAACTAAGTAAAAAAATCAAAACAAAGTTTCTTATTTCAACTCCTTTAAATACTTTGTTAATCATTCTAACATATAGTAGAACTTATGCATATATTTTTTATTTTGACTAATTTTTATATATTGTAAGCAATTACAATACGACAATGGTCCCTATTGTAGTTGGAGAAGCTTATTTTCTGACGTATTATCTTCTTTAGCAATCATATTCTTCATTTTTTGATTATATTGCTTCTTTGGACAATATTGAGTAGTGTGCTTTGCTTCTCTATAATACAAGCACATCCCTTTTGATGACGTCAAGTCTTTTCTTGTTTAATAAGATGTTTAAAATGTATTGCATGAATTTGCATTAGATTTGGCTTAGTCAAATAAATTTCTGAAAACTTAAGAGCTATTGTCATCAATTGACTCTATCCTCTTCAACCAAATCTATATTCTTGACATCTTTCAAATAAATGATTGTTGCATGCAATGGCTTAAGCAATAAATTGTTCTAAAGAATCTACTTTTGGTATTATTAATAATAATTCTTTGACGTTATCCTTCAAACCATAACAAAATTGATTGATAAGGGCCTTGTCATTCCACTCCATATTATAAGCAAGATTTTGAAATTCTATAGCATATGTTGTGGTTGACTATGATTCTTATTACAAAGATAAGAATTTGATCTCTACTATCTTTTTTTGATCACTTTTTCTAAATGTGGATATAAACACTTCGAGAAATGAATTCAAATCATAAAAAAGTCGTAAATCTTTTTCCATCAAAGATGTAAATCAAGAAAGAGTACTTCTAGATAGAAGTGCGTCTATGAATCTAACTTGAATAAATCCATTAGGGTGTTGGAAAAGGTGCAATCTTAGGTATAACTTGATTTGTTGTAGAAATCCTCAAAATTTTGATCTTGTTCCATCAAACTTCTCAAGCATATTAATCTTTGCCTCCTTCACATTGGTAGAAGCAAGGCTTTTTGGATTTACTTGCGAGATGGATTTACTTACTTTTCTCAATTGTACAACTTCTTGGCATAGGCTCTAGACTTCTTCCATAGGTATAAGAATAGTGCTTCCATGATTAGTATTAGTGATTTGTGAAATTTTCACCCTAATATTGACAAGCTCCTAAAGATTTGCAATAGTTATAAATTTATTCTTGCTTCCACTAAGTGTAGCATCCATTATCTTTTTTTCTATCTTAATAACTCCAAAATTCAAATTAGAGGAAGATAATCCACAATCTTTAATATTAAATAAAAAAAATTTCTACAAAGAAAGGTGATCCACTCTCTTTTTTCAAAAAAATTAAGATTAGAAGGCAAAGAATATTAATATAAAGGTGGATAATCTACAATCTTTAAATACAACAATAGAAGTCGGATAGTCCATTCACTTTTTAAACATAAAACAAGTATAATGAATCTTCACTTTTATCAGAACTCTCAAGGACAAGGACATGAATCATAAAAGAACAAAATATACTCTTGTGTTATTTAAAATTACTTAAAGATCGTATAGTAATAAAATTAGAATGGCTATTATTAAAAACAAGAAAACTAGAAATTCTTGAAACAAGATTAGGAACAAAAAAAGCATTGACAAGAATAAAGAAGGCTTCACTCTTGTCTTTATATATACTATTTATCTAAGAACTACGTGGCAACGTTCTATAGGACCTCCAACATGTGTCTAATTTGCAAGACATATGTCAAACTTGTAAGACAAGTTTCCTACATATTCGCCACGTACTTAGTTTGTTCCACAAGCTACCAACATGTGCAACACGTGGTTAGGTTGTTGATCAAGTTTCTAGCCTATCAATTACCTATAGACATATATAAAGGTGAATCTACATCTATGAAGCTTCTAGAAAGCTTCTCTATAATATATTATCAAATTAACCTACTTCTATCTACTTCTATCTATCTATATTAATTAGATAATTATTAGAATAAATCTTGACCATGAGACTATTTAAGGTCTTTTTTAGAATTTTAGAAATTTCTTTAGAGGATAATTTTATTAATTCTAAGATATTCTATAATTTTTTGAAATATTTTTTAAAAGCTTCTATTAGACCTTATTTTTATTATATTAATAAGTAATTAAAATAAATGATACTTCAATCTTTAAAATACATATTTTTGAATAATCTAAGTATTGATTTATTTATTATTTTATATTTGGTCTTAATTCCAATCTAATATAATATTTATTATATTTTAATCTATTCTTTTTGTCAAGGATATAAATTATGACAAAACCTTGATAAGACAATATACTCTTATATCATTGGAAAAAAAAAAAAAAAAAAAAAAAACGATATAAGTATAAGATAGAAAGGAATTATAATATCTCTTGCTAATTACAAAGAATCTAAACAATCTTGAATCAAGAGTAGAACATAAAAAAAATATTGCCAAAGTTGAAGATGGCCTTAGTCTTGTCTCTATATATACTAAATATTAAGAATGTCTTATAGAAGCTTTCTAGGGACAACAAGGCTTGTGACCTAAGCATCAAATTTATTATAAATTAGATCAAAGAACTTATGTAAGACTATAATAAGATAATAGGATACGTGAGTCTTATTACAAAGCAATGCAATACAAGAACAAGAACAAGATTAGAAGGTCTAAACTAGACCGTAAGACATGCATTGTTAAGACTAAAGAGCCTCTCAACCTCTCAACACTTATATATATTTGGAATTAGGAAGCTTCCAAATAACTTCTTATAGAAGGCTTCAACTCTAAGTCATTCTAGGATGTTTCTTGAGTGGCTTTTTTATTGCTTTGATGTGAAGAAACCTTGAGAATCTTCTTTTATAACTTCCTATGTTGCTTAGAAATCAAGAAATTTGAAGAACCTCCTCTAACAATCTCTTAGAATATTTTACAATCTTTTAAAATCTTTTAGGACCTTCTAAATCTTTTTAAGATCTTACAAAAAATTCCAAGACCTTCTAAAATCTTCTTTGAATAGATATCTATGACATCACCTCTTCTTTTAACCTTGAGTTCTCTAAAGAATAATAAAGTAAAAATTATTGAAAGAAGTAGAAAGTCAAAGATGTGCTTCATGGTTTATGTAATATACTCTAATTATCTTTCATATGCCAAAAATCTCATTGGTCTTTGTAACCAATGATAATGATCAACATCCTTTGTTTAAGATGAAACTTGCACTTTTGTATCTTTATTATAAAAATATCTTTTGAACATCACTTTTAGACAATCTTCATTATTAGATTCCACTTCAATAACAATTACCACTAATTAGCTATTAGATATTCTTAGACATCTTTATGGTTGAAGCAATTCTTCTTTTCAAGAACAATAATATAAACTACTTAGCTGAGATGGATTAACTTATAGAATACCATCTTTTTTATTATCTATAGTTAAATTATTAAAATAAAATAAAGATAAATTATTAAATTCAACATAAAATATAATGGATTTGAGTTTTTTTTATTTATATTATAGATTAAAACTTTTACAATTCCTTCTCTCTTTTTTATAAAGAAATCCAAAAAAATTTAAAAGCATTGTATTTATCTTTTTAGATTAGATGTTATAGCAAATATTACTTGGTAGTGGTTATATGTGTTATTGTTTTTGATTTCAAAAGATGTTATTGATGAAATTCTTGTACTTTTTGAAATATATTGACTAAAATTTAAAAGTAGCTCCCATGTTTATTCACTAATAATAACAATGCCAATATACAAAGTACTCAAACTATCCTTGCATCATTCTTAAATCAAATACTTCTTTTTCTTCAAATTCTTCATATTTATCTACTTCAATACAAAGCGGTGGTGCTTGTACTATTTTTAATATGTTTGATTTTTTATAAGGCTCTAAAAAAGAAGCATAGAAAATAAGATATATTTTTATAGGTGGTAATTTCAAACAATAAATAGCAAGATTAAATTTACTTTTGAATAAGAAATGGCCATAACCTTCAATAGTCCAATTTTTTGTATAATTAATTGGTCTTTATATTGCACTAAAAGAACCATAGTTTGTCACCAATACCAAAAGAAGGTTGTTCTTTTTAAAATCTATCTACTATTTTTTTATATTATTTTTGAGCTTTTTTTAATTGAAATTTCATAGTTGAATGTAGCTTTGCCAATCTTATAGCAAATTCTTCAACAATTAAATCATCAAATTTAAGAGGTAGTAATATATCTAATTTTGGATAATATCCATAATTGAATTAAAAAGATATTTGTTGAATAGAAGTATGAGCAATATTGTAAGCAAATTTAATAAGCAACAAATAGCAAGTCTAATCATCTTATTGATAGTTGATGGTATAACTAGATATTATTTTAGAATTTGATTGATTTGCTTTGTTTGGCCATCAATTTATAAGTAAAATATTAAAAATAATTTAATATTTACTTTAAAGATTATAAATAGTGATTTTCAAAACTTGGATATAAATTAAGATCCTTGATATGATATAATATCATTTGGCAATCTATGATATTGATAGAGTTTATCAATGAAGAGTTTGGCTATTTCTTCATATATAATTGTCTCTTTATAAAGAATAAAATCTGCCATCTTGATAAAATGATCAACAATAAAAAATATGGTGTTAAAAAAATTGGATGATAGAAGATTTGTAATGAAATCTATGGAAATAAAAGATTAAGGTTGCCTAGAAATAGGTAGTTGTAAAAAAAGTATGTATAAGCAATGTTAAGGATTTTTTAATCTGGAACATATATCACATGAAAATATAAATTTTTTTATAGTCTTTCACATCTTAGGATATTAAAAATCTCAAGAAAGAAGTTCCAACATCTTGTTGAACACAAAATATCTAGCAAATCATTACATACTTGCAAAACATGAAAGTACATTAGTTCCTTAGGAATATATAGATGTTCATCAAATTAAAGGAGACTGTCTTCAAACTTAAATTTATTAGAATCACCTTAAATATTACTAGAATATTATTTAGTATTAAAGACAAGAAGGTCCGTAGTAAATGTTGTACAAATTAGATTAAAAAGTGAAGAATCTATTAGAATTGATATAGTAGTTGCTCAAAGATACAATTGCTTGAGCTTTAAGATTGTTATTTGGTATTAGTCATATATTGTCTTTAACTCTTTTGGTGCAATATATAATTATTTGGATAAAGCATTTGATAATTCTTATTGTTTTCTAGATTAATACATAATATTGAAATAAAAACAATATAGAGATATATTCTATCAAAATGAACAACAATTTAAAATATTAGCTAATATAAAATATTCAAGATTCTTATAATTTATATATATAATCAATGGATGTAAAACACTTTCAAGAAAATGGTACTATTCTTCAAATGAATCTACAATAGTAAAGAGATCTTTATCATAGATTTTATAATTGATCTCAATAGTTGAAACTTTCTAAAATAAAATACAAGTGGATGAAGTTTTTTGTATTTATGCTTTTGTGATAACATAGCTTCTAATACAAAATCCAAGGTATCAATTTCTATATAAAAAGTTTTTATAAAATCTAGATGTATTAAAATTAGAGCTGTAATAAAATCCATTTTAAGATCTTAAAAAATCTTCTTTGCTTAAGGATTCCATTTCAACTTATCTTTGCATGTCAATTGAGTAAGTGGAGTAACCAATTGAGAGTAATTTTTAATGAATATTTAATAAAAATTAATAAAATATAAGAAAATATTATACACATTATATTGTCTTAAGGATTGTTCAATCTTTAATAACTTGAATCTTCTTTGGATCCATTAATAAACCTTCATTTAATATAATATATTCAAAAAATTCTATCTTTGATTGGTAAAATATATATTTTTTTAATTTGGCATATGAACTTGCATCTTTTAATTTTTGTAGTACTAATCTTGTATGTTCTTTATATTCTTTAAGATTTTTTGAATAGATCAAAATATCATTGAAGTAGCAAATAAAAAATTTATCTAAAAACTTTCAAAAACCATCATTTTTCAAGTGTTAGAATATAATTAATGCTTTTGTTAGTCCAAAAGGCATGACATTATAGTCAAACTGTCCATATCTTATCCAAAATAGTATCTTCTATTTACTCCTTATTTTAATGAATACTAAATTATAAGCTCTACAAAGGTCAATCTTTATGTAGATCTTTATTTGATCTAATTGTTCAAAGAATTTTAATATCAATGGCAATGGATAATGATTTTTCATTATTATCTTGTTTAAATTTTGATAATCAATATATATTTATAAAAATCTATCTTTCTTCTTTACAAAAAGTATAAATGCTCCAATAGGCAATTTTAAATATTGAATGAAATTCTTAAAAAGATTTTCATGAATGTATTCTTGTAAGGCTATTAACTTTGTTTGTGAATAATTATATGTTGGTTCAAATAATGGTTGAGTTCTTTTTTACAATTTATGGTACAATCATATGATCAATGTTCTAGTAGCATATTCATATTTTTTTAAAAATATCCTTAAATTTTTTATATTAAATTATAATATCTAATAAAATTTATAAAATTTATTCAATTGAATTTTTTATTGAAATAACACACATTACAAATGCAGCACTATTTTTTACTTCTCACATAAAAGTAGTAGTTTCAAAAAATAAAGATATAACATGTTTCTTCTTTTGACATGGTCTTAAAGAAATTTTGCGTAGATTCCAATCAGTATCAAAATTATATAACTCAAATCAAAGAAGTCCTATGACAATAGGATTTTTAATATATTGAATAATATTAAATATAATATATAATATTTGATCCTTTAATACTACTTACAATGGTTTTGTTTCTTCAATAACATCCCTTGATGCAAGTGCTTGTCTATCAATAATTTTAATAAATGTAGGATGAATCTTATTGTCAAGGACATGAACTCAATGAAATCAAATGGACAAGTGAGACTTCTCTTATAAAATAGAAATAAGAAAATATGTATTCAATAGAAATTGGAATGGCTATGGTCAAAAGACAAGACAACTAGAGACTCTTGAAACTAGATTAGAAGCAAGAAAGGAGTTGAGAAGAGTGAAGAAGGCTTCACTCTTGTCTCTATATATACTATGTAACTAGAAGCTACGTGGCGATGTTCTATAGGACCTCCAATATGTGTTGACTTTGAAGGCCACTTGCTTTAGCTTGCAAGGCAAGTTTTTTACATGTGTGCCACGTAGTTAGCTTGAAGAACAAGCTATTAACATGTGTGGCACATGGTTAACTTGTTGACCAAGTTTCTAACCAAGAAATCAACTATAGACACCTATACGGTCAAAGCAACGTCTATGAAGCTTCCAGAAAGTTTCTCTAGAAGATATTATAGAATTAATCTACTTTTACCTATTTTTACCTAGTTCTACTTAATTATATAGGTAACTATGTATATGTTCGTGACATTACCCCTCCTTTTAGGCACGAGTTCCACGAGGAGCGGTGGTTAGATGTTGAGGAAGTCTAAGATGCGCCGGATTGTATTTGCCACATACTCTGATCTTTGTTCTCTTCGAAGGTAATTAATGGGTCCTCTCAGCCATCGATAATGTCTCATTCCGAGGCGAGAAGACCACCCTGTTATTTGATCATTGTTGTGACCTTCATAACTTCCTTCGAATAACACATTTGGAACACCATCAGGAGTTGTTCCTACCTCCAATAAAATCACCAAACATCGGGAGTCTCTTCCAAGGTCGTGATACCAAACACGTTGTATCTCGCCATCTATTCGAAGAAGAACATGTCGTTCTTGAAGATCTTCATCTCGGTTGCGTCGTCTTGAAGGTTGTGACAATCGCAACGTCTCATCCGGCAAGTCAGCAAATGAAGGCTCTTGAGTCGAATCCGCTGGTTGTTGGTTCTCCATTTCCTCAGCGCCACAAATACAAAGAAGTTACAAACAAGGTTAGAAAGTTGAATGTTATCTTGCCTAGATCTTGTTTCTTTTATAGGAGAGGTCTTCATCTTGGTTTTGATGGATGTCGTTGATGAAAGGTCTCCACCTTCCTTGCTGCATTTGTAAGATTCTTTGCCGGTTTCCATGTGCGCTCACTAATATTGTATCCGCGCCAATGAATAAGATATTCCAACCTGTTTTGGCGCCGCCTCGAATCTAAGACTTCTTCCACCTCAAATTCTTCATTGTTATCCACTTCTATAGGAGGCGGTGGCATTTGTTTTCTTCCTTGTATATTTGTTGTCTTATATGGCTCAAGTAGAGACACATGGAATACAGGATGAATCTTCATAGACTCCGATAGCTTTAATTGATAAGCGACTGGATTGACTTGTTCACAAATTGAGAATGGTCCAAGCCTACGATAGTCCAACTTATCACAAGGACGAACAGTCTTGATATTTCGACGAAGTAGCCATATCTTATCACCAACATGGAATTGAGGTTGTTGCTTGCGATAGACATCTGCATTGGTCTTTTGTCGTTCCTGAGCTTCTTTTAATCGCACCTTCATTGTTGCATGTAGCTCTGCCAACTGATTTGCCAAATCTTTTGCTGCAGGATTATCAGCTTTTGAAAAGTCAAAAATATCAAGTCGTGGGTGATAACCATAATTGGCAAAGAAAGGTGTTTGTTGAGTAGAAGAATGTACCAAATTATTATAAGCAAACTCTGCCAATGGCAAAAGAGTTGTCTAATCGTCTTGATGGTAATTGATGGTACATCTCAAATATTGCTCTAAGACTTGGTTCACTCGTTTTGTTTGACCATCTGTTTGAGGATGGAAGGCTGAAGATAGTTTTATATCCACCTTCAATATCTTGAACAGGGTTCTCCAAAATTTGGATACAAATTACGTTCCTCTATCTGATATAATATCCCTTGGCAATCCATGATGGCAATAGATGTTGTCAAGAAAGAGCTTAGCTGTTTCTTCACCTATGATAGATTTTGTACATGGTACAAAGTGTACCATCTTGGTGAACCGATCTACAATCACGAATATGGAATCATATGAACTTGAAATTGGTAGATCTGTGATAAAATCCATAGAGATAGAAGACCATGGTTGTTCTGGTATAGGTAGTGGTTGAAGAAGTCCGTAAGGTCGATGACGAGGGGTTTTTGATCTTGAACAGACATCGCATGATTGTACAAACTCCTTAACTGCCTTCCACATTTGAGGCCACCAAAAATCTCTTGATATTAGTTCCAGAGTCTTGTTGTATCCAAAATGTCTTGCTGTGGGAAAATTATGACGAGCTTCAAGAGCACGTAGTCATGCTTCGCCTTCTGGGATATACAAGCGTCCCTCAAAGTAGAGTAGATTGTTCTTGAATTCAAACTTGGAAGTATCATGAGACTTAGATGAATTGTTCTTAATATCATGAACAAGAGGGTCTGAGGACATACTTGACTGGATTTTTTTGAGAAAATTTGAATCAACGATCAATGTTGATTTGATTGCTCGAAGATAAAATTGTTCTGGCTTCAAGAGGGTCGTTCTTTGTTGATCAAAAGCTGCATCTCCTTCTTTTGGAGCAAGATAAGAACGTCTAGAAAGGGCATCAGACAAACCTTGTTGTTTTCTTATCCTATACGTGATAATGAACTTGAATCTTGACAAAGACATACTCCAACGAGCTTGACAATGATTTAAAACACGTGCTGACATGAAATACTCGAGATTCTTGTGATCCGTATATACAGTGACTGGATGGGAGGCACCTTCTAGATAATGATGCCATTCTTGAAAAGAGTCCACGATTGCAAGAAGTTCTTTGTCGTGGATCTCATAATTAATCTCGGCTGCTGAAAAATTTCTTGAATAAAAAGCTATTAGATGAAGTTTGTTATCTGTTCCCATTTGTGACAATACGGCACCCAATGCAAAATCTGATGCATCTGTTTCCATAAAGAATGCTTTGGAAAAGTCGACGCGATACAAGATTGGTGTAGAAATAAAAGCTGTCTTCAAAGCTTCAAATGATGCTTCTGCTTCCTTGCTCCACTCAAGTTTTTCTTTACAAGTTAAGCGTGTCAATGGAGCTGCAACTTGAGAAAAGTTCTTAATGAAGATCCGATAATAATTGGCAAATCCCAAAAAACACTGTACATCTCTTACTGTCCTTGGAATTTTTCAGTCCATAATTGTCTGAACTTTCTTAAGATCCATCATTAGGCCGTTATTAGAAATGATGTATCCTAGGAAGTCAACTTGAGTAGTGTGAAATACACACTTTTCCATCTTGGCGTATAATCCTGCATCTCTAAGTTTTTGTAATACACGACAAACATGAAATTCATGTTCTTCTGCGTTCTTAGAATAGATTAGAATGTCGTCTAAATAGCAGACAACAAAATCATCAAGAAATTCACGAAAAACGTCATTCATAAGATGTTGAAAAGCAGCTGGTGCATTTGTGAGTCCAAACGGCATGACATTATATTCAAAATGTCCATACCTAGTTCGAAATGCAGTCTTCCATTCGTCACCTTCTTTGATGCGGACCAAATTATATGCTCCTCGTAGATCTATTTTTGTATAGATCTTTGCTTGGCTGAGTTGATCAAGAAGTCCTGAAATCAGAGGTAAAGGATACCTGTTCTTGATGGTAATCTTATTAAGCCCTCGATAATCTACGCACATCTGTAAGGATCCGTCTTTTTTCTTTACAAATAAGATAGGAGCTCCTGCTGGAGATTTCGAATGGCGTATGAAGTTCTTAGCCAAGTTGTCGTCAATATATTCCTTCAATGTAGTCAGCTCGTTCTGCGATAAGCTATAGATTGGTCCAAATGGTGGTTGAGCTCCTGCTTGAAGGTCGATTGAGCAATCATAAAGTCAATGCTGTGGAAGAATATCTGCATTTTTCTTTTCAAAAACATCTTAAAAATCTTGATACTGGTTAGGAATATTACTTGTAGTCTTCTCAATATCTGAAATAGGTGTGGCGTATATAACAAAAGATGGTCCTTCTTTTGCCACATGTATAAAAGCTTTCGCACCTATTAGTAAGGATTTGGATATACTAGACTTATATATTTCTACTTGACTACTGGATTCTTGGGTTGAACTATAAGAAAAATTGAGGTTACGAGAAATCCAATCTATTTGAGGATTATATTTTTCTAACCACGATAATCCTAAAATAATCGGATTTGAAGGGGATCTAATCACATTAAATATTACTACACTAGTATGTCCCTTAATTGCTACATCTAAAGGAATAGTCTCATGGGTGACATCTCCAGAAGATAACAAACGACCATATATGACTTCTACGTGCACAGGTTTAGCTTTCTTGATTAAAACTATTTCTTGTTTTTTGACAAAGTCTTCGTCTATGAAACAGGCTGAGGCTCTTGAATCTAATAAAGCAAAGACTTTGTGATTTTTAGGTCCTAATGATACTTCTATTGTAAAACAAGGTGAGGGGTCTGAGGAGAGAATAAGACCTTTACAAGGTGTTGCACATGATTCCAGCTGCACGGTCCCTATTGTAGCTGGAGAAATTCGTTTTCCGACACAGTGTCTTCTCTAGCAGCCATACTTCTCATTTTGTGATTGCGTTGCTTCTTTGGACAATATTGAGCAGTGTGTTTAGATTCTCCACAATATAAGCACAAACCCTCTTGACGACGTCGAGTCTTTTCCTGCTCAGTGAGAGGTTTAAAGCGTACCGCATCAATTTGCATTGGTTCTGGTTTAGCCAAGTAAGTTTCTGAAAACTTAGGAGTTGCTGTCATCAATTGACTTGTTCCTCTCCAACTAAATTTATGTTCCTGGCGCCTTTCAAATAATTGATTGCCACATGCAATCGCTTGAGCAACAAATTGCTCCAAAGATTCAGCTTTTGGCATTCTTAGTAACAAATCTTTGACGTTATCCTTCAATCCATAACGAAATTGGTTGATAAGGGCTTTGTCATTCCACTCTACATTGCAAGCAAGATTTTGAAATTCAGCAGCATATGTTGTAGCTGACCGTGATCCTTGTCGTAAAGATAAAAGCTTGGTCTCTGCTACCCTCTCTCGGTCGCTTTCTCCAAATGTAGCCGTAAACACTTCAAGGAATGAATTCAGATTGTAAAGAAGTCTTGAATCTTTTTCCATCAAAGGTGCAAACCAAGAAAGGGCACTTCCAGATAGAAGTGCACCTATGAATCCAACTTGGATAAATCCATCAGGATATTGGAAAGGGTGTAATCTTAAATAAAGCTTGACTTGTTGCAAAAATCCTGAAATTTTGATCTTGTTCCATCAAATTTCTCGGGCATACTAATCTTTGCCTCTTTAACGCTTAAAGAAGCAAGATTTCTTGGATTCGGTTGGGAGGCTGATCTACTTGCTTCTCTCAGTTGTACAACTTCTTGGCGTAAGCTCTGGACTTCCTCCATAGGTGTTGGAATAGCGCTTCCATGATTACCATTGGTGATTTGTGAAATTTCTACTCTAAGAGTGTTGACAAGCTCCTGAAGATCTGCAATAGTTGCAAATCTATTCTCGCTTCCGGTAAGTGTAGCATCCATGATTTTTCCTTCCATCTTAGACAACTTCACAAATCTATAATTTGGATTAGAGGAGGATAATCCGCAACCTCTAATATCAAACAAAAAATCTTCCACAAAGAGGGGTGATCCACTCTCTTTTAGGAAAAAATCAAGGTTAGAAAGCAAATAGAGTCAATTCAAAGGTGGGTAGTCCGCAACCTTCAAACACAAAGAATAGAAGTGGGGTAATCCACTCACTTCTAACACAAAACAAGAACAATAAATCTTCACTCTTGTCAAACTGTCAAGGACAAGAACTCGATGAAATCAAATGGACAAGTGAGACTTCTCTTATAAAATAGAAATAAGAAAATATGTATTCAATAGAAACTGGAATGGCTATTGTCAAAAGACAAGACAACTAGAGACTCTTGAAACTAGATTAGAAGCAAGAAAGGAGTTGACAAGAGTGAAGAAGGCTTCACTCTTGTCTCTATATATACTATCTAACTAGAAGCTACGTGGCGATGTTCTATAGGACCTCCAATATGTGTTGACTTTGAAGGCCACTTGCTTTAGCTTGCAAGGCAAGTTTTTTACATGTGCGCCACGTAGTTAGCTTGAAGAATAAGCTATTAACATGTGTGGCACATGGTTAACTTGTTGACCAAGTTTCTAACCAAGAAATCAACTATGGACACCTATACGGTCAAAGCAACGTCTATGAAGCTTCCAGAAAGTTTCTCTAAAAGATATTATAGAATTAACCTACTTTTACCTACTTTTACCTAATTCTACTTAATTATATAGGTAATTATGTGTATGTCCGTGACACTTATTCATTAAATATTAAGTCATATTTAGTTGCAAAATCTTTATCTATAAAACATGTTGAGGCTCTAGTATCTAAAAAGGCTTTAATAAAAATCTCACAATTTAAAATTTTTATATATATAAGAAATACAAAACAAGATGTAAGATCTAGAGATAAAAAAAGATTTTATTTTGGTAGTTGGAATTTGGTGGTATCCAACCGTATGGTCCCTACTGTGATTGAACATCCTCATTTTAACCAATTTAACCAATTTTTGAGTTGATATTATACTTTGTGTCTTAAGTCTTTTAAACTTGTTTGGACAATTTGTTCCTTAATGAATAGGCTTCGCATAATATAAACACAAATTTTCTTATTGACATCTATCTCTATCTATTTATATTAGTGGCTTAAATTAAATTACATAAATTTGTATAGATTCAAGGCCTATTAAATGCTTCTTTGATATTCATGAAGAAATGGCAATCATATTATAATAATTATTACTAAAAATCCAACGTCTTTCTTATTGTAATTCAAATAGGCAATTATTATAAGTGATAGCTTGAAATATTAGTTCTTCAAAACTATTAACTTAAGATATTGTAATTGAGGAATTTCTTACATTCTCTCTTAAACCATATCAAAACCAAGTCATAAATGCCTTATTGTTCCAATCAAGATCACATGTAAGCTATTAAAATTTTGCAACATAAATTGCAATTAAACATGATCCTTGTCACAAGTTTTATATCTTTCTTTGTATCATCTTTTCTCAATTATTATCTTTAAATGTAATAATAAATCTCTTCATAAAAGCTTCTAGGTTATACAATATTAAAAAATTCATTTTCAATAATAGAGCAAACCATGAACGAGCACTTCCCAATAAAAGAGTACCTACAAAAGCAACTTGAGTAAATTCATTTGGATAATAAGAAAGATATAAGTGTAAATAGAGCTGTACTTATTGCACTGAGCTTCTAAAATTGGATCTTGTTCTATGAAACTTATCTAACATACTAATCTTTGGTTCTTTTATAATAGTCTGTAAAACATTTATAGAGGTTATATGTGGCACATATCTAGTACTTGCTTCTCTCAATCAAATAACTTCTTATTAAAAACTATAAATCTTTCATCTAGATTCTTCAAGCATTAAATTAATTTGAGATTCTTTATTTAGATTATAAAAAAATATAATTTCTTTTTTTAAATTATCTATAAGAGCTTAAAGATTTGTAAGAGTTGCTACTTTATTTTTTACTTGTAAAGGTGCTTGTCTATGACTTAATCTACTTCCATATCAATACAATAGATAGATGAGATTCTAAGAGAGAAAAAAAAATGATATGTCTTTAGACAAATTATAATATTATCTATAACTAAAACCAACTTTAAAAAAGAAATAACATTGAATAATATGAGTTTAGAGGAGGATAATTTATAACCTCTAAAATACTTCAATGCTTTCAAGAAGAGAGATAGTCTACACTTTATTAAGAAGATAGAGCTCTAAAATTGATGTTACTAATCTTGACAAACTATTGTGAGTCAAACCAAGGAACTTATGTAAGACTATAATAAGATAATAGGATACATAAGTCTTATTACAAAGCAACACAATACAAGAATAAGAATAAGATTAGAAGGTCCAAATTAGACCACAAGACATGCGTTGTTAAGACTAAGGAATTCTTTAGCCTTGACACCTATATATATTATAAATTAAGAAGTTTCTAAGTAACTTCTTGTAAAAGGTTTTGCCTCCAAATTATCCTAAGATACTTCTTAAATAGCTTCTTTGTTACTTCAATGTACAAAATCCTAAGAACCTTCTATTATAGCTTCCTACGTTATTTGAGAGTCAAGCAATTTAAAAAACCTCCTCTAATAACTTCTTAGAATCTTTTAGGATCTTCTAGAACCTTCTCTAGATAGATGTCCATAACAAAAAATCATGAGAGAAGAGCCAAGTGCCAAAGACGTACAATTTCATCTTCTAATGGATCTTATAGAAGAATATGCCATAGTTGGCACATTTGATTTTTTTTGATTTAGTAATCATCTTCCTATACAATACATTCCAAGTGAGACATTACTCTTTGGTTTTATTAAAAGTTTTTAGTTGACACATCATTAGAACATACTTTGTCAAAAGAAAACCAAAAGACAAAAAACTCAAGTTTTAGAAGAAAAATCTAAAATAAAAATTTGGCAAAAAATTTGCTTACAATAAGAACCTTAGCAAAAGATATCTTTATGTGTATCTTATTTTGGATCATTTAAAATTCTACATAGATTGCATTCAAGAATATCTCAGATGAATTTGTTGTTGTAGCCCTGTAAATCACCGCTAGGCTTAGAAAGGTATTAGACCACAACCTAAACAACGACAAATCATCTTAACCTAGGTACTGTGTTGAATTAGATTCCACGACTGGATGAGGATTGGAAATTGAAGTAGACAATGCAATGACAAACAACAACAAATCTATTTATATTGACTATCTTAACCTACTCATCAGACGTCGCTTTTGTTTGGATACAGACCACCGTGTACGTGAATGTCCAGCCCTCTCCAAAGCTAAGTCTTGGCAGAAAGCGAACAAGTCTATTGAAAAATCAGAGTCAGCACCTAAGTTTTATACGGCTATTATTCCATCAGACAACACAAGATTCACCCAAGATATATTATCTTATACACTCCCTGATGTGCTTATTGCGGATGAGACTCACTCGGAGGGATTCATAATTGTTCGTGACAAATGTAAGGGGACAAAAAAATAAGCAACTCGCACGCTATTTTTCGCTGAAGAGGATTTTGCATCTCTTACTGCGGTCAACGCTACCAAGCAACCGATTCATACCATATCATCACTCAACATGTAATTATGTTCAACGGACAGACATCAAATAGTTCAGAATCCACGGACGAAAAATGTAGAGGAGGACCATGTGATAACAATCACAGATATTTACAGCCTTAAAACTGCAAAAAGGTCGGAGTTGAATCAGCTCAAGGCATTATGAATGGATACCATGGAACACGCAGCCCATAATAATCTTGCACTGCCTCCGAAACTCAGAGAGGAGAGCTATACACAAGGGATGATTTGGGAGTTGCGGACCGTCATGGAAAGCAAGAGAGCTCACGACATTACAAAATCAAAAATAATTCCAGATACTAGGGCCAGCAACCAAGGAAGAATTGGCAAACAAATCCATAGTATATCACCATTTACTTCTTGTTGCTCGCATGTCATGTCAAAAGAGCATCCAGGGTGGCAATATAAGGGTGGTGCAATGGGTGAAATCAATGCGACAATACAAACAGGAGGAAACTTGCTTCACATGACGGTGAGTTTCGAGGATGCAGCCACACCATGCAACTTGAAGCCCGCGAGGAACAGCGTCGGCAGTTCTATTGCGTGTCACATGGATGTCATGAGTACAACCGCCCTCATGTCTCCATCTTCCCCTGCGAAGCATCCAGATAACAGTGAATTATTGTCACGCAAATCAATTGTTAGTGCAATCCAGAGATTTCCAGGGTAGCATGTGAGCAACCTATCAAAGAAGCTTAATTTTAAAGTAGACAGATTTAGCATACCAAAATTCAGTAGTCAGCAACCACAAAGACAATCGAAATTCAACAGAACTATCTTTAGATTGCCAGGCACCCACTCCCCTCACAACTCTAGCGGATGGCCAGATGAAGTACCGACTCCATTGAGCAAAACTTCAGAGCATATACAAGCTTAAAGTTGGCCAGAACTGTATATGGATCCAATGGTGAAGTTCCGATCAAGTGCCGCACCCCAAATTGGAATCCTTTGCATATAGGTCGGCGAGATCCTGTGACCGAATGGATACACAGTGCTTGCCGAGCTAGGGACGCGATGGAGGCTCTGGCTCACATACCTCAGATGGTCGGGCATGGTGCGACTCCGGCGGATCCTGTGGGACCGCGTGAATTTCCTCCTGCAAGTGCTTTAGGCGGGACCCCCAAATACCTGGCAGAAAGCTCTTACACTACGGATTATACAGAGGGTAGTCCGAAGGGCGGCCTCAATCCGGATACCGCCCAACGGATACCTGACATTGCAGATAGGCATCTGTGTGTTGACGACTCGGGTGCATATATCCTTGCGAGGATATATGCCTAATGGAAGTGATTGAGCTGTCCTTGCTAGAAAGCCTCTCGGGGTCTCCAAAACCAGGAGAGGTCCATGCCCCGAGTGATCACCATGCTCCCTCACCTATAATACAAAAGACCCCTCAACACACCTTTGATATTCTACCTAGGGGTAGTAGCCCCCAACGCTTTAGAGATAATCCTTTACAATTAGGAATTCTTCACCCTGGAGCTACTGCCCTTTTTGGAGTTACAGTCCAGCAGTTTGAAGATTCTCATAGCTCGAAGACTCTTTGATATACTTTCATATCAAGAGGGAAAATTCTAGAGCTCTTTCTCTTCCAGGTTTTCCAACATTGAAAAGAGGGCATGTGAAAAGATCTTTGTCTCAAGCCAAAGTACATTCAAGGTCTCCTAGGACCCCAAGTTCTCCAAGAAGACAACTCAAATTAGTTGGTATATAATACAACTCTCTCTTCCAATTCTTTGTATGAAATTAAATATCATATCTTATAATGTTTATAATGTGAGGGAATTAAATGATCTCATCAAAGTTTTGAAGTTAAGAAGTTATATAGAAAGCATTACTTCTAGATGCAACATTCTTCTTCTATAAGAGTATAAATTATGTGGATCTAGGGCTCAAATTTTGAGAAGGATCTTTTAGCCTAATGTAGCCTATTTTATCTTGGAAGTTGATCCAAGCTATACAAATAATTCTAACATGGTAGGTAGGTGTTGGTAGTGTTTGTATCCTTATCTCTCCTTCTATTAAATATTTGATTCAAAATATTGGTTTAATTATGCACAACAAAATTCTTTAGATTACTCTTATAAGTATTCTTAGAAATTCCATCAATATTATTAATATTTATACTTCCAATAAATATCAAGAATATAGCCAAATGTGGTTAGATCTAATAGAATTATTACTCCTTAGGAGTTCTTGTATTTTTGATAGTGATTAGAACATGATAGAATACACATGTGATTAAAAAAAAATTAAAAAGAATCCTCACACAAGATGAAAATAACAATTGGAATTTTTTAAAATTCTATTTTATTCTTAAAGATTCTTTCAAATATGGCAACATCTTTAATAATTTATAGAACAATAAAAGAATTGAGATCCAAATATTTGTTAGATTAGATAGATTCTATAATAGTTCTTCTTCATTACAAATCAGTCAAATTCAAGGTTATTGTATAAGAGGCAATTGTGTTCTTTTCAATCACCTTTCAATAGAATTTTAGTTTCAATTCAAACAATTTGAATTTGAATCTTTATATTTTAAAATTTTGAAACACATCTATTTTAATTTCTATTCTAATCTTTACAAAAAAAAATTAAAGATCCAAGATATTTGAAGAAATAATGATGTCAAGGACATAAACTAGAAAAAAATGTATAATCTAATGAAAATTGTATCAAAGAAAAGTCACAAAATAGGAATAAGAAAGTATGTATATTCAAAAGAAAATTGGAATGGCTATTGCCAAAGATTGAAAACATGAAGATTCTTGAAACTAGACTAAGATCAGGAAAGGAGTTGACAAGAGTGAAGAAGGCTTCACTCTTGCGTCTATAAATACTATCTAACTAAGAGCTACGTGATGGTATTCTATAAAATCTCATACACGTGTTTAATTTGCAAGATACATGTCTAATTTGCAAGACATGTGTCAAACTTGTACGACAAGTTTTCCACATGTGCGCCATGTGGCTAGCTTGTTGACCAAATTTCTAACCTACCAATCACCTATAAACATGTATAAAGGTGATTCCACATCTATCGAGCTTCTAAGAAACTTCTCTATCAAATATTATCAAATCAACTTATTTTACCTACTTCTATTCGTCTATATTACTTAGATAATTATTAGAATAAATCTTATGTCCATGACATTATCCCCCCTTCTATGGACGAGTTCCATGAGGAGCGGTGATTATATGTTGAGGAAGTCCAAGATACGTCAAATTATGCTTACCACATACTCTGATCTTTGTTCCCTTCAAAGATAGTTGATAGGTCATTTCAGCCATTGATAATGTCCCATACTAGGGCGAGAGGACCACCCTGTTATTTGATCATTGTTGAGGCCTTCACAACTCCCTTCAAAGAAAACATTAGGAACACCATCAAGAATAGTTCCTACTTCTAAAAGTATCACCAAACATTGAGAGTCTCTTTCAAGGTCATGATACCAAACACATTGTATTTTGCCATCAATCTGAGGAAGGACATATTGTTCTTGATGGTCTTCATCTCTATTCCGTCATCTTAAAGATTGTGATAGTCATAATGTCTCGTTTGGTAAATCAGCAAACGATGGCTTTTGAGCTGAATTTGTTGGTTGTTGATCCTCCATCTCTTTAGCATGAATAAATCTAAGGAAATAACAAACAATGATACAAGGTAGGATGATACTTCTATAGAACTTGTTTTGCTTTATTGCAAAAAAAATTTTGACTCTTTATCTTAATTTTAACGAATGTGGTTGATAAAATGCATTGACTTTTATTGATGCATTTGCTAGATTCTTGGATGGCTCCCATGTGTGTTTACTAATATTATATCCGCACCAATGCACAAGATATTCTAATTGAATTCGGCGCCACCTTAAATCTAAAATCTCTTTAATCTTGAATTCTTCATCGTTGTCCATTTCTATAGAAGGCGATGGCATTGGTCTTCTTCCTTGTATATCTATTGTCTTGTATGGCTTGAGTAATGATACGTGGAATACAGATTTGATCTTCATGGACTCCGGTAGGTGCAATCGATATGCAACTAGATTCTTTTGTTCAGAAATAGAAAAAGATCCAATCCTATGATAGTCCAACTTATCACAAAGACAAGTAGTCTTGATATTGTGACAAAGTAACCATATCTTGTCCTCTACATTGAATTGTGGTTGTTCCTTGCGATAAGCATTTGCATTTATTTTTTGTCATTCTTGAATTTCTTTTAATTGCACCTTCGTTATTGCATATAGCTCTGACAAACAATTTGCCAAATCTTCTACCGCTGGATTATCAACTTTTGAAAAATCAAAAGCATCAAGTCGTAGGTGGTAACCATAATTGGAAAAGAAAGATATTTGTTGCGTAGAAGAATATATCGTATTATTATAAGCAAACTCTGCCAATGGCAGAAGAGCTGTCCAATCATCTTATTGGTAGTTGATGGTACATCTTAAGTACTGCTCCAAGATTTGATTCACGCGCTGTATTTGTTTGTCAATTTGAAGATGAAAAGCTGAAGATAATTTTATATCTACTTTTAAGATCTTGAAAAGGATTTTCTAAAATCTTGACACAAATTGAGTTCCCCTATCCGATATAATATCCTTAGGTAACCCATAATAGCGATAGATATTATCAATAAAAAGCTTAGCTATTTCTTCACCTGTGATAGATTTTGTGCATGGCACAAAATGTGCCATCTTGGTGAATCAATCTACTATCACAAATATAGAGTCATAAGATCTTGAGCTTAGAAGATCTGTGATGAAATCCATAAAAACAGAAGACTATGATTGTTTTAGAATAGGTAATGGCTGAAGAAGTTGAAAAAGTCAATAACAAGGAATCTTTAATCTTGAGCAGATATCACATGATTGTACAAAGTCTTTGACTGCTTTCCACATTTGAGGCCACCAAAAATCTCTTGATATAAGTTCCAAAGTCTTGTTGTATTCAAAATGTGCTGCTATTGAAAAATCATGACGTGTTTGAAGAACACATAAACATGCTTCTCTTTTTGAAAAATATAGGCATCTTTCAAAATATTGTAGGTTATTCTTGAACTCAAATTTAGAAGAATCATGAGTCTTAGAAGAATTTTTCTTAATATCAAGAACAAGAGGGTCTGAAGACATACTTGACTCAATTTGCTTGAAAAAAGTTGAATCAACAGTCAATGTGTCACAAACATAGAATATAGACTGGAAGTCTAAATAAGAAGTTTAAGAAGAAATGGCAAGAACTGATTAATCAGATAAGTATAAAAATAATACCGTAGAGGTGAGCTAGAGCTCCAAGAGATGTGTTGTCGAGACTGAAGAACTCTTCAGCCTCGACTCCAATATATACTCCTACCTAGGAAGATTTTCAAGCAGCTTCCACCAACTAGGGAGCTTCTCAAGCAACTTCCACCAACTAGGAAGCTTTTCAAGCAGCTTCCACCAACTAGGGAGCTTCTCAAGCAACTTCTACTAACTAAAAAACTTTTCAAGCAACTTCTACTAACTAGGAAGATGTAAGAAGGCTCTCAAAGATTCTAGAGAGTTCTAAAAACTTTCTAAAATATTCTAGAAGGTTCTGATAAGAATATCCTAGATATCACTTCCTCCTTTAGCTTCAAGGTCTCCAAGAAGCCATTTGAGATGTATACTCACAAACGTAGGAAATCAAAAATTTGTCGCATAGTCTCTACAATATACTCCAACTATCGTTCACAAGGCAAATGATTCATGGGCCCTTGTAGCCATCGATAATGACCAACACCTTCCACTTGGGACCATGCCTGAACTTCTATATCTTCATTGTAGAAACAACTTGAAAATATTGCTTCGCCACTACTTGTATGAGCTAGTTCAACTTCAAAAATAATTACAAGTGACTTGCTGCTTGGTATTCTTTGACATCTTCTTGGCTCTTCTAATTCTTCATCTCGAGGTCGACGTCGTGAGTTACTCAGTTGAGATGGTACCACTAGTACAGTATCTATATTCTCACTTATCATATCTAAATACACCTTGATATTAGATATCTTAATACTACAAAATACAACAAGTTACGTTTTGATAAGACCTGGATCCCTTTTCTATTCATTTCTCCAGAGAAGGCTTCATCTTCATGCT
This sequence comes from Physcomitrellopsis africana, assembly GCA_036785485.1. Taxonomy (NCBI): domain Eukaryota; kingdom Viridiplantae; phylum Streptophyta; class Bryopsida; order Funariales; family Funariaceae; genus Physcomitrellopsis; species Physcomitrellopsis africana. Next base: position 161,027 of record JAWRVF010000077.1, on the reverse strand, counting down.
TTGTTATTAGCCAACTTTTGATTTATTAGGATATTGTTGATGGAATTCCCATATCTTTTGCGACGCATTGGCGAGATTTTTGGCCGGTTCCCATGTTTGTTCATTAATATTGTAGCCGCTCCAATGCACAAAGTACTCTAATTTATTCCATCTTTGCCATGAATCTAGTATCTTTTCCACCTCATATTCTTTGTTGTTTTCAATTTCTATATTAGGTGGTGGACATTGCACTCTTCCAGGAAAAGACGATTCCCGATAAGGTTCTAACATAGAAACATGAAAGACAGGGTATATCTTCATAGCAGCTGGTAACTCTAAGCGGTATGCCACATGATTGATCTGCTTCTGGATAACAAATTGTTCCAATCTTTGATAGTCCAACTTATCACATGGCCGCTTGGTCTTGATATTCCGTCGAAGAAGCCATATTTTATCTCCAATTTTGATATTAGGTGCCTCATTCCAAAATTTATCCGCGGATGCTTTGTAAGACTCTTGGGCAATTTGCAATTGAAGCTTCAATGTGGTTTGAAGCTCCGATAGCTGCTGCACCAATCTTTCAGCTGTTGGGTTGTTATTTGTTGATGGACTCAATAGATCAAACTTTGGATGGTACCCATAGTTAGAAAAGAATGGTATTTTTTGAATCGATCCATGAAGGGTGTAATTATATGCAAACTCGGTTAGTGGTAGATATGCAGTCCAATCATCTTATTGATAATTGATGTTGTATCGTAAATATTGTTCTAAAACTTGATTCACCCATTCCGTTTGGCTGTCAATTTGAGGATGGAATGCCGAAGAAAGCTTGATGTCCACCTTCAATATCTTAAAAAAAGATCTCCAAAACTTTGATACAAATTGGGTTCCTCGATCCGACACGATATCATTTGATAGACCATGATATCGATACATATTATCAAAGAAGAGCCTTGTTGTGTCTTTGCTTGATGATGTCTTCTTGCAAGGGATAAAATGTGCTATCTTGGTAAGTCGATCCACTACAACAAAGATGTTGTCAAATGAATTTGATGGCGGCAGATCTATAATAAAGTCAATGGAAACTGAAGACCATGGATGACATGGAATAAGCAATGGTTGTAGAAGTCCATAAGGGCCATGCCGAGGGTTCTTGGATCTTGAACAAATATCACAAAAGAGGACAAAATCTTTCACATCTTTTCACATTTGGGGCCACCAGAAATCTCGAGAAATAAATTCCAAGGTCTTGTTGAATCCAAAATATCTCACAGCTGAAAAGTCATGCCGAGATTGAAGGACTCAAAGTCGTGTTGGCCCTTTTGAAATATACAGCCGCTCTTCAAAGTATAAGAGATCTCCTTCAATCTTAAACTTGTCATCATTGATACACTACTTGATATCAAGGACTATTGAATCTACAATGGTCACACCACGTATCTGGTTGAGGAAGTCGACATCAATTGGCACAACATCAGTACAATACCTGAATTGCTCTGGCTTTAACAATATCGTACACTGTTGATTAAGCGCTGCTTCTCCAACCTTCAACACAAGATATGATCTTTTTGATAAGGCATCGGATAGTCTTTGCTGCTTTCTAGGCCAATAAGTAATAACAAAGTCAAATCTAGATAGCGATATATTCCATCGAGCTTGACGACAATTTAGAACCCGAGCCGACATGAAATACTCTAGATTCTTGTGATCCGTATATATAGTCACCGGATGCGTAGCTCTTTCGAGGAAGTGATGCCACTCTTGGAAAGAATCCACTATAGCAAGGAGTTCCTTATCATAAATCTCGTAGTTGATCTCAGCCACAAAAAACTTTTGTGAAGAGAATGCAACTGGATGAAGCTTATTGTCGATGCCCATCTGCAAAAGTACGGCTCTTAAAGCAAAATCTGAAGCATCGGTTTCCAAATAGAAAGCCTTTGTAAAGTTTGGGTGTACTAAGATTTGAGCCGTAGTAAATGCCATTTCAAGATTTTGAAATGTTTTTTCTATTAGAGGTCTCCACTGGAGTTTATCCTTACATGTTAATCGAGTGAGTGGAGCAACAACTTGGAAATAATTCTTGATAAAGATCCGATAGAAGTTAGCAAAGCCGAGAAAATATTGTACGTCTCTAACCGTCTTTGGAACTCCCCATGACACAATTGCTTCCACCTTCTTGGGATCCATCTTCAAGCCTTCCATAGTCGCAACAAATCCTAAAAACTCCATCTCAGTTTGGTGAAATAAGCACTTCTTTAATTTGGTGTAGAGTCCTTGCTCGCGCAATTTTTTGAGTACCAAACGAACGTGCTTCTTATGCTCTTCTTCGTTCTCAAAAAATATCAAGATATCATCCAGATAGATGACAACAAAATCATTTAGATATTGTCAAAAAATATCGTTCATCATGTGTTGAAAGATCGCCAGAGCATTGGTAAGACCAAATGGCATGACATTATACTCAAAATGACCATATCTTTGTACAAAAAGAAAAGTACATCTTCGTTCGTCTCATACTTTGATTCGCTGAGTTGACTAAGCTCATTGGAGTAAATCTTTGTCAAAGATCTTCTGCGTCAAGTTATTCGAAGACTAGAGATCAAAGGTAATGGATAGCGATTCTCTTTGTCACCTTCTTGAGACGCCGATGGCAATAATACATTTGGCGGATTGAGCCAAAAGGCGGTTGTGCTCCTTTTTGTAATTCTATGGCACAATCATATGGTCGATGTTCTGGTAGCATGTCAACATTCTTCTTTTGGAACATGTCTTAAAAATCTTTGTATTGTTCCGATATACTTGCTGTTGAAATCTGCTCTTTACTAGTTGGAGTTGCATAAATGACTAATGGTGTGCCTTCTTTGCATGATCTTACAAACGTTCTTGCTTCAATGAACAAGGATTTTTTTGTTTGGGGTCTTCTTCCAGGCTTGTCCTCAGGTTGTTCTATAAGAAATGTTATCCTCCGCAACCTCCAATCTATGGATGGATTATATTTTTTTCAACCAAGAAAGACCAAGAATAATAGGATTTGATGGGATGTTAATATTATTAAAAATAATATAATTACTATGGTCTTTAAACGTCACTTCTATAGGTTTTGATTCATGGGTGAAACTACCAGATAATAAAGGTTGTCCATCTATTACTTCTATATGAACAGTTTTGAATTTTTGTACTAGGAGAATTTTGTGACGCTTAGCAAATTCTTGATCTAAGAAACAAGCAAATGCTCCTGAATCTAATAAAGCTAAGATTTTTAGTTTTTCAGGACCAAAAGACAAAAGAATTATAAAACAACGGGCAGGTTGAGTAAAAAGAGAGGAACTTGGTTTTGATTTGTCTAGCCGCATGGTTCCTATTGTGGCTAGGCATCCTCGTTTTCTTGAACAAACACACTTCTATTCTTGATGCTGCGTCTATTTTGCTTCTTAGAACAGTTTCTAACTGTATGGCCTTCTCCACCGCAATAAAAGTACAAATCTTTTTCCATACGCTGCTTCTTTTCTTTTGAAGTAAGGAATTTTACACGTACCACATCAATCTGCATGTCCTCTATCGCTGCTTATGAATTTAGGCTACTTGTTGATATAATTGCAGTGTGATGACTTGTATATTGTCTGGAGCGTTGGTCTTGGTGACGTTGAAATAGGCGGTTATCGCACTTCACAGCTTGGCTAATGGCTTCATTGAGCATTCGTGGATTAGGAAGAGATAACAACAAATCCTTCACATCATCCCTTAGACCACTATAGAATTGACTCATCAATGCTTCTTCATCCCATTTGATGTCGCATGCTAATTGCTTGAAATCCGATGCATAGATTGATGCAGAGCGAGTCCCTTGTCGTAGCGATTAAATTTTTGTTATAGCCCATCGAGCCTTATCATGCTCGCCAAATGCTTCTGCAAATGCCTCCAAAAAAATCTCAAAGTTGTTCAAAATCGGTGATCTTTTTTCAAATAGAGGAGCAAACCACGATAGAACTTGTCTCTTAAGTAAAGTTCCAACTAATTCAATGCGTGATTCCTCCGTTGAATAACGTTTGGATTGTAGAGCTATTATTAATTTGATTTGATTGACGAAACCTCAAAACTTGGAGCGTGTGCCATCAAACTTATTTGGAAGGCTAATTCGAGGCTCCTTTCATTGTGGAAGTAATGGTTCTTGTTGAACCACAGGTAAAGCTACTTCTACTGGTGCAGAAGCTCAAGGTTGATGAAGCCTTGATTATCCTATTTCGAATGCTTCATGATTATGAAGTCTTACAAAGACTCCTATCACCATAGTTCTTAATGATAACATAGCAAGAGCATTCATAATGGCATCCATCTTGAACTCCAAACTTTCACTCATATTAATGTCTAGACCTCCAACCATTCTAAGAGAAAGGAAATAATTGTTTCTACAAGGAGGAAATATTGGTTTAGAAGAGGGTACTTTGCAACCTCTAAAACGCCTTAAGACCTTCAAGAATAGGGGTAATCCACTTTCTCCAAGAAGAATAAGACTCCAATATTATAATGGAAAAGACATCAGTTTAGAGGAGGGTAATCCGCAACCTCTAAAATACTAGTGTACCTTCAAGAAGAGGGATAATGGACACTCCAACAAGAAGGAACTAGTTCTAATATCTAAGATGAGAGTAGTCTGGACAAACTATCATGGATATAGAATATAGACTGGAAGTCCAAACAAGAAATTCAAGAAGAATTGGCAAGAACTGGATTAATCAGAGGAGTTTAAAAACAACACTAGAGAGGTGAGCTAGAGCTCTAAGAGATGTATTGTTGAGATTGAAGAACTCTTCAACCTCAACTCTAATATATACTCTTACCTAGGAAGCTTCTCAAACAGCTTCCACCAACTAGGGAGATTCTCAAGTAACTTCCACCAACTAAGAAGCTTCTCAAGCAGCTTCTTCCAACTAGGGAGCTTCTCAAGCAGCTTCCACCAACTAGGGAGCTTCTCAAACAACTTCTACTAATTAAGAAGCTTCTCAAGGAACTTCTACCAACTAGAAAGATGTTAGAAGGCTCTGGAAGATTCTAGAGAATTCTAGAAATCTTGTAGAATGTTCTTGAAGGTTCTAATAAGTATGTCCTTAACACAATGTTGATTTCATTGCTCAAAGATAAAATTGCTCTGATTTAAAGAGGGCCATTCTTTGTTGCTCAAAAGTTGCATCTCCTTCTTTTGGTACAAAATAAAAATGTCTAGAAAAGGCATCCAAGAAATCTTATTGTTTTCCTGGCTGATAAGTGATAATGAACTCAAATTTTGACAAAGATATACTCCAATAAGCTTGATGATGATTCAATACACATGTCAACATGAAATACTCGAGGTTCTTGTGATCTATATTTACGGTGATTGGACTAGAAGCACCTTTAAGATAATGACGCCATTCTTGAAAGGTATCCACGATTGCAAGAAGTTTTTTATCATAGATCTTATAATTGATCTTGGCTTTTGAGAATTTTCTTGAATGAAAAGCTACTAGATGAAGTTTATCATCTATTCCCATTTGTTATAAAATCAAATCCGAGGCAAAATTTGATGCATCTATTTCCATAAAAAATGCCTTGAAAAAGTCAACATGATACAAGATTGGTGCAGAAACAAATTATGTCTTCAGAGCTTCAAAAGTTATTTCCGCTTTTTAATTCCATTGGAATTTGTCTTTACAAGTCAAACGTGTAAGTGGAGCTGCAACTTGAGAGAAGTCTTTGATGAAGATCCGATAATAATTGACAAATATCAAAAAGCATTGGACATCTCTTACCATCTTTGGAATCTTCCAATTCATAATTGTCTGGACTTTCTTAGAATCCATCATGAGATCATCATTTGAAATGATGTATCCTAAGAAATAAACTTGAGTAGTGTGAAATACATACTTTTCCATCTTGGCGTATAATCCAGCATCTCTAAGTTTTTGTAATACTTGACGAACATGTATTTCATGTTCTTCTACGTTCTTAGAATAGATCAAAATATCATCTAGATAGCAAACAACAAAATAATCTGAGAACTCACAAAAAATATCATTCATAAGATATTGAAATGCAGCTGGTGCATTCGTAAATTAAAAAGGCATGACATTACATTCAAAATGCCCGTACCTAGTTTGAAACACAAATTTCCATTCATCTCCTTCTTTGATGCATAGTAGATTGTATGCTCCTCTTAGATCTATTTTTGTGTAAATCTTAGTTTAATTTAATTGATCAAGGAATCTTGATATCAAAGATAATGGATATCTGTTCTTGATTGTGATCTTGTTGAATCCTTGATAGTCAACACACATTCGCAATAATCCATCTTTTTTCTTCACAAATAGAATTGGAGCTCCTGTTGAAGATTTAGAATGGCATATGAAATTCTTGGCCAAATTCTCGTCAATATATGCCTTGAGTTCAGCCAACTCATCGTGTGATAAACTGTAAATTGATCCAAATGGTGGCTGAGTTCTTTTCTTGAGGTCAATTGAACAATCATATGAACGATGCTTCAAAAGAATATCTGTATTTTTTTTTGCAAAAACGTCCTGATAATCAAGATATTGGCTTAGAATGCCACTTAAAGTCTTTCCACCATCAAAAATGGGTGTGGCATAAATAACAAAAGTTGATTCTTCTTTTGCTCCTTGTATAAAAGCTTTTGCACCTATAAGTACAGGTTTTATTATATTAGACTTATAGCTTTTCACTTGATCGGTAGGATGTTTAATAATGTTCTGAGAAAAATCAAGTCTACGAGAATTCCAATCTATTTGACGTTTATATTTTTCTAGCCATGATAAACCTAAAATATCTAGATTAGATGGAGATTTAATTATGTTAAAGATTACATAGCTATTATGACCATCTATTGTTACTTTTATAGGACGTGTTTCGTGAGTGACATATCCAGAAGACAATGGATGACCATCTATGACTTCTACATATACGGATTTAGTTTTCTATACTAAAGATATTTTACGATTCTTAACAAATTATTCATCTAAAAAGCATATTCATGCTCCTAATCTAATGAGGCAGAGGCTTTGTAATTTGTTGGTCCTAAATATACATCTATTATAAAATAAAGAGAGGGTTCTGAGGAGAGAATAGCACCTACGCTAGGATTTGTATAGGATTCCAATTGCACGGTGTCGTATGACATAGCCTTCTATTTAGGAATATACTGGGTACATGACTGTGAAGAGTTTACTTGAAATTTGATGGCAAAAATCCAATAAGTGATTTGTCCTTAATAAAAAGGACAAATAATACAAAAATCTTACAAAAGAGAAGTTATATATATAAACCCTCTTGTATTCAAGTAAGTTTGTACAAAAAGGGTTCAAATTTCCACAAAAACCCTTCAAAACTTTATTCACCCGCAAGGACTTATTTCTTGCTAAACTTTAGAGTTCAATAACTCTTAATCCAACCGTTTAGTTTCTATAAAATTTACTTCAGAGTGTAGACAATCTTCTGCCTTTAAGTTTGTAAGCATTGACTTCAACTCCTAATATCTCCTTTATCTTAGCTTGGATTTTATCAAGCCATATATGAAAAGTGTAGCCGTAAAAGTGTTCTCTCTAACACCAATCGCCGATTCTTAATTACTCTCTATATGCACAAGTTATATCCAAAAGAATGACAGTAGGTCCAAAATCGACACCTTAACTTTGAGCACCTATAACTTCTTCATAAAAAGTGCAAATCACACAAAATTTGTACCTAAACCAGATCCAAAAACCTAAATCTTATGATCTTAGCCTTTGATGTTTGATTCCTCTTGAAAGACAAACCCTAATCTCTAATAAATCCTCGAGCAGCCTCCTTGAAGCCCATTGGGCATGATTTTTGGCCAATTAGAATAGAGATTTCTATCATCCACCTCTATTCATCCACATGGATGGCCAAACTACCCTTTTTACACTAAAAACCCTTTTCTAATCCTTCTTCTTATAAGATTTACATACTTTGTGCTTTAAGTACCAAATAAAAGAAATAAATAAGATCTTAAGGATCACTAATGTCTAACAAAGGTGACTTAAGATATACAAGAGTTATTATCAGCATAAAATCAACTTCAAAATAACTATTAAAAAAAAAAATAAGATTATATAAACCTCAATAATAGTCTTTTTTAAGAATCCTTTTTAATTAGCAACTTAACCACATCTTATAATTAATAAAAATCCACTAATATGACTTTCATTTAACTATATAGTAAATTTTATATTAAATATACATGTACAATTTTTTCACATAGTAGCCAAACCACAACACGACAACGGTCATTATTATAGCTGGACAAATTTATTTTTTGACATGTTGTCTTATTTGACAGCCGTAGTCTTCATTTTGTAGTTGTGTCATTTCTTCGGACAATATTGAACAGTTTATTTAGATTCTTCACAATATAAACATAATCCTCCTTGACGATGCCAAATCTTTTATTGTTTAATAAGAGGTTTAAAACGTACCGCATCAATTTGAATGTCTTTTACTTTCAAATGTACGTTTTGTGAGGATGTTGATATTGCCATTGAATAATAACATTGAGGCTTCCTTGTATCACTCTCAAATCAAAACTCAAAAAGTCAATTGTCACACTTCACAACAAAATCAATTGCTTGACTCAATATTTGAAGATCGGATAAATTGAGCATTAATTTTTTTATCTTATATTATAATCCATAGAGAATTTGGCTGATGAGTGCAGCATCATCCCACTTCATATCAGTCGCTAATTATCAAAATTGTGAAGCATATAATGACACTGATCGATTGCTTTGTTGTAGGATGTAAATCTTGTTGGTGGTAATACGGATCGCATCATGTTTTTTATATATAGATCAAATATTTGCTAAAAATGCCTCCAAATTATCCAATATTAGATCACATCATTCAAAAAAAGATGAAAATTATGATAAAGCAGATCCCAAAAATAACGTTTTAATAAATCTAATTTGAGATCCTTGCATAGGATAATTTTGAAGTTGAAGTTCAATCACCAATTATACCTGATTGACGAATCCTCGAAACTTAGATCTTATGCCATCAAACTTCTCAAAAAAACTAATTTTTGATTTTCTAAATATTTGAACAGTACTCCATCATAGGTGAGGTAGTATGGTTTGGTGTAGATATTGACGCAGCTCCAACCATCTTTATATCTTCACTTCTTACTAATTTTGTTGCTCTTTGTGGTGGTAAACTGAGTTGATGCATTGCAAGCATTAGCTCTCTCATTTGTTCTTGTATTTGTGCCATTTCACTCTTCATTTCCGCAAGCTTTGCCATGATAATACAATAGGAAAGAAGGTGTCTATTCTCACTTCAAGAAATGCAGAATAACACACTCAAAAGAAAAAATTCTAGAAACAATATCAGTTTAGAAGTGGATACTCTACAACTTCTAAAATGCTTATGTCTTATCAAGAGAAAGGAATAATCCACTCTTAATCAAGAAAAGACAAAGCTTTGATACTATATGTATACTCTTTTCAATCTATTAAAGACATGAACTAAAAAAAGATGTATAATCTAATGAAAATTATATTAAAGAATTTTTCCAGACTATTTGGCACATCATCGATAATCATTATATTTTTATAACTAACCATGCTTTAGCTATAGGTCAATTTCTATAATACATTATCAAAGGGCATATTGTCCTATTACACAAAGGTAATAATAAAATAAAATTGGATTATTAGAAGTCTAGCACATTGCTAAATATTTCTTTTAAAATCTATATTAAATTAATACAAAAATAACTCTAAATAATTCTCTTAGAAGTCATTTTTTCCAATCAAATGACTTTTTTCTCTCTATAATTTATCTTAGATAATGTATTAGCTACTCAAGAAACTATAAATTTGGCTGAGACTTTAAAATAGTTTCTCTCCTTATTAAAAATTAACTTTTCTAAAGTCAATGATAAAATCTCTTGGAACTTTATATTTAAAGCCTTAAAGAAACTTGATTTTGATAATTCTTTTTTGATTAAAATATAATTAAAATTAATCTCTAAAATACAAGCAATGCAATTGATATTAACAAGATCTTTACAAAATACTTTTTAATTGAAAGAAATATAAGATAAGGATGTCCTTTGGCACCTTATCTTTTCATCTTGGTACGCAAAAATTTTAACATTATTATTCGAAATGCAATTACATAATACTATTTACAATGTATTTATATTCATTGGAGTTCCAATCAATAAATTATCAATCAATATGCTAATGATTTTATAATTACTATAAAAATAAAAATAAAAATAATCTATTTGATGAATATTATTCAATAATTTAACTTGGCTTCAAATTTATTGTATATTAGTAATTTAAAAAATTAGATAAATTGGCTTAGATTAATTAATTAAATTAAACTTAGGCATCTAATACAAATATTAATTAAATCTTTAGAATTTCCTTTGAAATTTCTTTAAACACATATGATGTTGATTAATTTTTGATAAATAGAATGATACAAAAATTAGACTATTGGTGCTCCACCAAAGTTAATGTGATAGGTAGAGCATTCATTTTAAATAATATTTTATTTTTTATGATACTACTTTTTAGTCATGTAAATTGGATTAGTAAAGGCTATTTAAAAAATCACTTCTATGATTAAAAAACTTTTAAAGAAAAACATGACTTCTTTAACTTAGTCCAAAGTGGTATAGGCGATTTGTTGTAAGGATTAAAAAAAAGGAGGACTTAGTATCATTAACCCACAAAAAGCTATCAAAGTGCTATTGTTTTGTAACATGGCTATAGGATGAAAGAATAAAAGAAGACATATATTATAGAGAAGCTTTATTGAAGACTAAATAACAAAATTAATTTAAAAAATATAAGTAAAAAATAGAGAGGTAGTCAAAATATTTAGTATTAATTTGCATAATGTTTAAATTAACCTAGTGTCGAAAATTAACAATATTGAATTTAAATTAACAATATTGTTTAAAATTAAAGTGTCAAAATTTTGAAATATTTAGTATTTAATTTGCATAATGTTTAAATTAACAATTGTTAAAATTTTAAAATTTGTTAAAATTTTGAAATTAACAATTGTTTAAATTTTATATGCTTATTTTTAACTAGTAGGTCAAGAAGTATGCAAATTTTGAATGAAGATCAATGGTTAATTTAATAATTATTAAGGTTTTAAATTTGTTATTGAATATGATTAAGGTTTTGTTAAGATTTACTTAAGATTCTATTAAGATTTGATTAGAATTTATTTAGAATACCTTTAAGATTTTATTAGGATTTGATTAGGATTTTACTAGTATTTCATTAGAGCTTGACTAAAATTTGATTAGGATTTGATTAAGATTTGATTAGGATTTGTTTAAAATTTAATTAAGATTTACTTAAAATATGGTTAAAATTCAATTAGAGTTTATTATGGATTTTTTTAGGATTGGCTAGGATTTGATTAGGATTTGATTAGGATTTCTTTAAGGTTTTATTCTTTTATTAAAATTTATTTAGGATTTCTTTAGGATCGCTTTATAATTTTTTGTAATATTCTTTTAAGATTTGATTAGGATTGATAAAGGTTCAATTGAAATTTATTTAAGATTTTATTAAAATTGTTAGATTCTTAGATAATTACAAAATACAAGTTTATCTTCTACAACTAACTGCTTGGAGCATTTTCAAATAAGATTGTACTAAAATCTTATCAAATTATTTAAGATATAGCTCAAAATACAATCACTAATTAAAGAGATTACTTACTATCTTTAGATTATAAGCACCAACTTCAACTATTAATATATTAAAGACACGAACTAAAATAAATACGTAAATTAGTAAAAAACTATGTCAAAAAAAAATAACAAGATAGAAATAAAGAAGTATGTATATTCAAGAAGAAATTGGAATGGCTATTGCCAAAGATTGGAAAATACATGAGACTTTTGAATTACACTAGAAGCAAGAAAGAAGTTGATAAGAGTGAAGAAGGCTTCATTCTTATCTCTATTTATATTATCTATTTAGGAACTACATGGCGGTATTCTATAGGACCTCCTATACGTGTCTAATTTGCAAGACATGTGTCGAACTTATAAGATAAGTTTCTCATATGTGCGCCATGTACTTGGCTTGTTCCGCAAGCTACCAACATGTGTGACACATGGCTAGCTTGTTCTACAAGCTATTAATATGTACGACACATGATTAACTTGTTGATCAAGTTTCTAATCTACCAATCACCTATAGACATGTATAAAGGTGATTCCACGTCTATAAGGCTTCTAGGAAGCTTCTTTCTAAGATATTATCAAATTAACTTATTTTACCTATTTCTATTGATCTATATTAATTAGATAATTAATGAAATAAATCTTATGTCTGTGATATTATCCCCCTTTCAAGAGACAAGTTCCATGAGGAGCGGTGATTATATGTTGAGGAAGTCCAAGATATGTCAAATTATGCTTACCACATACTCTAATCTTTGTTTCTTTTGAAGGTAGTTGATAGGTCCTTTCGATTATCAATAATGTCCTATACCAAGGCAAGAGGATCATTCTATTATTTGATCATTGTTGAGGCCTTCAAAACTTCCTTCAAAAAAAACATTTGGAATACCATTAGCAGTAGTTCCTATCTCTAAAAGTATCACCAAGCATTGGGAGTCTCTTCTAAGGTCATGATACCAAACACGTTATATTTCACCATCAATCCAAGGAAGGACATATCATTCTTGAGTTTTTGATGGCTCTTATGTACATTCACTAATATTATATCTGCGCCAATGCACAAGATATTCCAATCAATTTTGGCGCCACCTTGAATCTAAAATCTCTTTGACCTCAAATTCTTTATTGTTGTCCACTTCTATATGAGGCAATGGCATTGGTCTTCTTCCTTGTATATCCACTGTCTTGTATGACTCAAGTAGTGACACATTGAATATAGGATGGATCTTCATAGATTTTGATAGGCATAATGGATAAGCAATTGCATTGATTTGTTCACAAATCAAAAAAGGTCCAAGCCTACGATAATCCAGCTTGTTGTAAGGATGAATAATCTTGATATTATGACAAAGTAACTATATCTTATCACCCATGTGGAATTGAGGTTATTTTTTGTGATAGACAATTGTATTGATTTTTTATCATTCTTGAGCTTTTTTTAATTGTGCCTTCATTGTTGTATGTAGTTCTAACAAACGATTCACCAAATCTTCCGCCTCAAGATTATCAGCTTTTGAAAAGTCAAAAGTATCAAGTTGTGGATGATAATTGTAATTTGCAAAGAATGGAGTTTGTTGAGTAGAAGAATATATCAAATTATTATAAACAAACTCTGCCAATGGTAAAAGAATTGTCCAATTATCTTTATGGTAATTGATGGTATATCTCAAATATTCTTCCAAAACTTGATTTACTTGTTCTGTTTGTCTATGACTTTGAGGGTGGAAAGTTGAAGATAATTTTATATCCACCTTCAATATTTTAAAAAAAGTCCTCCAAAACCTTGATATAAATTGTATTCCTCTATCTGATATCCTTTGGTAGTCCATGATAGCAATAGATATTATCAAGGAAGAGTTTAGCTATTTCTTCACCTGTAATAGATTTTATACATAGTACAAAATATACCATCTTGGTAAAACAATCTACAATTATAAATATAGAGTGATATAAACTTGACTTTAGAAGATCCATGATAAAATCCATAGAGACAGAAGACCAAGATTGTTCTGGTATATGTAATAGTTGGAAAAGTCCGTAAGGTCGGTGACAAGGAGTTTTTGATCTTGAACAAACATCATAGAACTGTACAAACTCTTTAATAGCCTTCCACATTTGAGGCCACCAAAAATCTCTTGATATTAGCTCTAAAGTCTTATTATATCCAAAATATCATATTACAGGGAGGTTGTGACAAGCTTCTAGAGCATGTAGTTGTGTTATGCTTTGTAGGAATATATAAATATCCTTTGAAATAGAGCAAATCATTCTTGAGTTCAAACTTGGAAGTATCATGAGACTTAAATAGATTATTTTGAATCTCATGGACAAGAAGATCTGAAGACATATTGAACTAGATTTGCTTGACAAAAGTGGAATCAATAGTTAATGTTGATTTCATTGCTTGAAGATGAAATTGCTCCGGCTTCAAGGGGATTATTTTTTGTTGATCTTAAGCTAAATCTCCTTCTTTTGGTATAAGATAAGAATGTCTAGAAATGGTATTGGACAAACCTTGTTGTTTTCCTAGCTGATAAGTGATAATAAACTCGAATCTTGACAAAGACATGCTCGAACGAGTTTGGCGACAATTCAATATGTACGCAAACATAAAATACTTGAAGTTCTTGTGATCCATATATATGGTGATTGGACTAGAAGCGCCTTCTAAATAGTGACGCCATTCTTAAAAAGAATCTACAATTGCAAGAAGTTCTTTATTATGGATTTTGTAATTGATTTTTACTATTGAAAATTTCCTAGAATGAAAAACTACAGAATGGAGTTTATCATCTTCTCCCATTTTTGACAATATTGCCTCCAAAGCAAAGTTTGAGGCATCTATTTTCATAAAAAATGCCTTAGAAAAGTCGATGCGATACAGAATTGGTGCAAAAATAAAAGTAGTCTTCAAAGCCTCAAACAATATTTTTGCTTCTTTACTCCACTTAAGTTTATCCTTATAAATTAAGCGTGTAAGTGGAACTGCAACTCAAGAAAAGTTTTTGATGAAGATTCGATAGTAATTGGTAAATTCCAAAAAATATTGCACATCTCTTACTATTTTTTGGAATCTTCCAATTTGTGACTATCTGGACTTTCTTAGGATCCATTTTGAGATCGTCATTTGAAATGATGGATCCTAAGAAGTCAACTTGAGTAGTGTGAAATACATACTTTTCTATCTTAGCATATAATCCTGTATCTCTAAGTTTTTGTAACACACGATGAATATGAAGTTCATATTCTTATGTATTCTTAGAATAGATTAAAATATCATCTAAATAGCAAACAATGAAGTCATCAAAAAATTCACAAAAAATATCATTCATAAGATGTTGGAAAGGAGCTAGTGTATTTGTAAGTCCAAAAAACATGACAATATATTCAAAATATCCATAACTTGTTCAAAATGCAGTCTTCCATTCATCACCTTCTTTATTGCGTACTAGGTTGTATGCTCTTTTTAGATCAATTTTTGTATAGATCTTGGCTTGATTCAATTCATCAAAAAGTCTAAATATCAAAGATAGAAGGTACCTATTTTTTATGGTAATCTTGTTGAGCCCTCAATAATCTATTCACATTTGTAGTGACTTATCTTTTTTCTTTACAAACAAGATAGGAGCTCCTATTGGAGATTTTGAATGGTGTATGAAATTCTTAGCTAAGTTTTTATCAATGTATTTCTTAAATTTAGCCAATTTATTCTGGAATAGACTATAGATTGGTCCAAATAGAAGTTGAGTTCCCTCTTTGATATCAATTGAGCAATCATATGGACAATGCTCTGAAAGAATGTCTACATTCTTCTTCTCAAAAACGTCTTGATAATCTTGATATTAGCTTGAAATACCACTTGAAGTCCTTCCACTATCAGAAATGGGTGTAGCATAAATAATAAAAGATGATCCTTCTTTTGCTTCATTTATAAAAGCTTTTGCGCCTATAACTATAGGTTTTATTATACTATGCTTATGGTTTGTTACTTCACTTATGAGACTCTTATTAATACTTTGAAAAAAGTCAAGTCTACGAGAAATTCAATCTATTCAAGGATTATACTTTTCTAGCTATAATAAACCTAAAATGATTGAATTAGAGGGAGATTTAATTATATTAAAGACTATACAACTATTATAACCATCTATTGTTACATTTATAGAAAAGATTTAATGAGTAATATTTCCAAAAGATAACGGGCAATCATCTATGACTTCTACATGTACAAATTTAGTTTTTTATATTAAAGATATTCTATGACTTTTAACAAATTCTTTATTTTAAAAGCACGCTAAGGCTCTTGCATCTAATAAAGCAAAGGCTTTGTAATTTTTAGGTTCCAAGTAGACATCCATTATAAAAACAAGAAGAGGATTCTGAGGAGAGGATAAGACCTTTACTAGGAATTGTACAAGATTCCAAGTGCACAATCCCTATTGTAGCTAGACAAACTCATTTTCCAACATATTGTCTTCTTTCATAGCCCTACTCTTCATCTTCTGGTTGCGTCATTTCTTTGGATAATATTTACCACTGTACTTAGGTTCTTCACAATATAAATATAATCCTTCTTAACAACGATGAATCTTTTCTTGTTCAATAAGGAGTTTGAAACGTACCACGTCGATTTGCATGACTTCTGCTTCTGAATGTACATATTGAAAAGACGTTGATATTGCCATTGTATTGTAGTAATGTTGAAGCTTCCTTGTGCGGCTCTCCAATCAAAATTCAAAAAGCCAATTGTCATACTTCATAGCAAAATAAATTGCTTGATTCAATGTCTAAGGATCGAGTAAGTTGAACATCAATTTTTTTACCTCATATTGTAATCCATAAAGAAATTGGCTAATAAGTGCAGTATCATCCCACTTGGTGTCAATTGCTAGTTGTCAAAATTGTGAAGCATATAATGTCACTAATTGATTGTCTTATTGCAAGATACAAATCTTATTTGTTGTGACACAAATTGTATCATGTTTTCCATACATAGATCAAAACTCCACTAAAAATGCCTCTAAATTATTCAATATTAGATCACGTCATTCAAGAAAGAATGAAAACCATAATAAAGCAAAATCTGATAGTAGTGTTCCAATAAACTTAACTTGTGATCTATAGGTTGGATAACTTTAGAGTTGAAGTTCAATCACCAATTGTATTTGATTGATGAATCCTTGAAACTTAGATCTAGTGCCATCAAACTTCTCCGACAAACTAATCTTTGGTTCTTTGATGCTTAAATGATATTCAATTGTAGGTGAAGTAATATGGCTTGAAGCAGCTCGAATCATACTAATCTTGTTACTGTTTGTGGTGGTGCATTGAGTTGATGCATTGCGAGCATTAATTCTCTCATTTGCTCTTCTATTTGTGCCACTACACTCTTTATTTTAGCAAGCTCTACCATGATACTACAATAAAAAAAGAAAAAATGTCTAGTTTCACTATAAAATAAAATACTCAAGAACAAAGGAAAAAATTCTAGGAACAATATCAATTTAGAAGTGGATAATCCACAACTTCTAATATGCTTATATCTTATCAAGAAAAAGGAGTAATCCACTCTTAATCAAGAAGAGACAAAGCTCTCATATTATAACTTCACTCTTGTCAATCTGTCAAGGATATGAACTAAAACAGATGCATAAGTTAATAAAAAACTATGTTAAAAGAAAATAATAAGATAGAAATAAAGAAATATGTATATTCAAGAAGAAACTAGAATGGCTATTGCCAAAGATTAAAAAATATATGAAACTCTTGAATTAGACTAGAAACAAGAAAAAATTTTAGAAGAGTGAAGAAGGCTTTACTTTTGTCTCTATTTACATTATCTATTTAGGAGCTATGTGGTAGTATTCTATAGGACCTCCTACACGTGTCTAATTTATAAGACATGTGTCAAACTTGTAAGACAAGTTTTTTACATGTGCGCCACGTACTTGGCTTATTCCGCAAGCTACCAACATATGGGACACATGGCTAGCTTGTTCCGCAAGCTACCAACATGTGCGACACATGGCTAACTTATTCCGCAAGCTACCAACATGTGCGACATATGGTTAGCTTGTTCTACAAGTTATTAGTATGTGTGACATGTGGTTAGCTTATTGACCAAGTTTCTAACCTACCAATCACCTATAGATATGTATAAATGTGATTTTGCATCTATGAGGCTTCTAGGAAGCTTATTTCTAAGATATTATCAAATTAACTCATTTTACCTACTTCTATTGATCTATATTAATTAGATAATTATTGGAATAAATCTTATGTTCGTGACACAATATCTTCTTCATCCTAGTTTAAAATTCATTGAATTCATATTTAAAATGTAGCTAAAAAAGTATTTTTTCCAATCCCAATTGCTAATCTTTTTTGTACAAATATATTATGCTCTAAAGAGTAATAGTAGGTACAAAATCAATACTTAGACTTTGAGCACCTATATTTCTTTTACAAAAATTCCAAATTATTCAATTTTTGTACTAAAACCATAAGCAAAAATCTAAACTTGCTAATTCTAATCTTTGATGTTTGAATGATCCCAAAAGAGTAACCTTAATCCTTAATAAGGCTTAGACAACCTCCTTGAAGCCCATTGGGCATGACTTTTGGCTAATATGAATAGATATTTCTATCATCCATCTCCATTCATCCACTCAAATGGCCTAATTATTCTTTTTGATATTAAAATTCTTATTTAATCTTTTTTTAATAAGATCTACATAGTATGTATTCTAAATACTAAATAAAAGAAATAAAATAAGATTTTAAGGGTCACCAATATCTAACAAAGATAGTTCAAAATATATAAAAATTATTATTAATAAAAAAATCAAATTTGAAAGCCATTATATAAATAAATAAATAAATAAATTATATAAACTTTAATGATAGTCATTTTAAACAAATTCCTTTTAAAGTGATAACCTAACTATATTTTATAACTAATAAAAATCTATTGATCTAGCTCTTATTTAATTATGTAATAAATTATATATTAAATATATATGTATATTATTTTCATAGGATAGCCAAACTATAATACAACACTCTTGTCCAAATAGATGTTAGTAGCACTTCAATCATGTCAGGCAAATATCTAACAATTTCTTAGATTTAGATTGATGAATGCAAAATCAATTGCATATGGGACTTAGATTCCTAATTTGATTTGGTCATTAATCTCAAATCATAAATGGAGCACTAAGTCTAAAATATAGAATAAAATTGAAAAAAATATAATCACATATGGATAAGTTTCGCTGACTTAACCTTCTTATTATTTTTTAATAATGTATAGAATCACTTTTTTATGTTAGGATTCTCAATTTTTCCTAATTGATATTCATCTAGAATTCTATCAAGTTATTATTTTATTATCAAATAGTCTTTATCAAGTCAAAAATCTCTTTCATGATCCAATGATTCCTATCATTGCAGAAGAAGTAATAGCTTCATATTATATTTTATTATATTATAGCTTTATTTGGAAATTCTTTTATATTTATTTTTTGAATACTTGAACACATATTCTTCACTATGATAATAATCTTCCAAAAGCCAACAATTAGATTGGATTATATAAATCAAGGTCAAATTATTTTTTAAAAGTTATATTCCAACTTCTTCTAAAGTTGGTTGGTGTCAAAAAAAACAAATGGTTTATTGTATCATGTGCAACAAAAATTTTTAAAAAATGAGTTGGCTTTCAATCAAGAACTCTTTACTATTATAAAAAAAAAAAATTACTTGAACATGATCCAAAAGACAATATAAATCAAGTAGTCGGTGTTTTAAAAAAATTTAGAATTGTTTCAAAAAAAATATATATTTGGAGTTTATTTCTTTTATGGCTTAGTCAATGAATTGATATTTGATCCTTTATCATATTCTTAGAGTGTTAGAAAAGAACTCA
Source organism: Physcomitrellopsis africana (assembly GCA_036785485.1). Taxonomy (NCBI): domain Eukaryota; kingdom Viridiplantae; phylum Streptophyta; class Bryopsida; order Funariales; family Funariaceae; genus Physcomitrellopsis; species Physcomitrellopsis africana. The sequence continues at coordinate 141,393 of JAWRVF010000077.1, read as the reverse complement.
TGACTTGTTTTGCCAAACTTGGCAAAAAATTATTTAAAAAAAATAATTCTACTTCTAATTTAATAACATGCAAATAGAACTTTCTCCTTGGTTAAGACTACGCTTCTAATTGGAAAGATACATGATCCAATCCTTGCTCCCAAAAAGATACAATATTCATTTGGCTTATATGGCACAAAGGTATAGCAATCAATACTTAGAAGGAAAAAAACAACCACAACATTGATTTTCATTGTCCTATGTGTCAACTTCAAATGCCTAAATTTATTATCCATTGATTTTAGGAATATCATCAAGCTTATTATATATGGAATTGACCCACTTCTCTTCTATACAAATTTACATCCAACTCCTAGAATTAGGATTTGTGGAAATCTTACACATAGAGACAAGCTATTTTTGTTAATTCTCTTTTCTTTAAATTCAAATTTTTTCATAAGATATGGTCTTTTTTAAGAGATCTTTATCTATAGACTATTTGGATTCCAAGAAACAAATTTGTCTTTGAAAAAGAAGTATGGTGTACATTCTAAACTAAAAGCTTGGTTTAAAAAGGTCTTATTGAATATGGACAAATTTGTTGGAAATTTATTAAGAAAAAATTAGTAAAACATCTACAATACAAGTCCTCCTTTTTTAAGAGGTGAGATAATTTATAGATGGCTAAATATATATTAGGTTCTAAAAATTACAAAATAAATACTTGAAATTCTAGAATACCTAAATGTGAAGTAATTATAGATAAAAGTGTAAAAGATTCTAATTTAATGGTAGTTTCATATTCCTAATACTTTTAACTCCGCTTCTAGATATAAAGAGATAAGCAATCAATTGTATTTTTTCTATTCTATTAATATATAAAATATATCTTATTTTTATATAAAAATATTAAATAAATAAATAATCAATTTAGATAAAGTAGTGTATGTTAGATTATTATATTAAAAAAATATAATACTATGTATATATGGATATATATATATATATATATATATATATATATTCAAGTTTAAGATGATCAAATGAACAATGATACTACTAGGTATAAAATTTCAATATAAGGAAAAAAAAAATATATATATATATATATAATAAAGATAATAGTTAAACAAGTTATATATGTATTACATTGAATTAAATCACATTGAATGATATTATATCAATAATAAGAAAATTAAATTTTAATATATAAAATTAATTAGAAATTTAAAAAAAAAAAAAATACAACAACAACAACAACAACAACAACAATACCAAAAAAATAGACTTCTATGATTCAAATAGTTTTTTAGTCATTTTCTTGATATATACTAAAAAATAAATAATTTTATAAATACATATGTATTTGGTTTTTAAAAAGTACAAAAACAAGGTTTCAATGCCAAAATTTAAAATTTGAATTTTTTAATAAATATTAAGTTAAATTCTTAGATTATATTAAATAAATTTATTATTTTAAATACTATTTTTATATATTCTAAAAAAACTAAAATATCATTAAATAAATAAGAGCTTTATTAATTTAATTTTTAAAAAATCCATCAAAGTTTTTTTTAAATTATAAATCTATTTTAAAATTTTAATAAACTAAAAGTTTGATTATTAATAGATTTAATTATATATTTTTATTTATAAAAATAAAAATTTATTTTTAGTGATTTTAAACCTCTTCATAGTAATAAATTATTTTATCCTATATAAAAAGATTTTTTTCAATAAAGAAAAATGTGATCTTTTTCTTAACAATATGTACTATATTTATAGACCTTCAATACATATTACATAAGATTGAAAGATGCAATTTTTATTTAATTCTTTAAAAAAACGATTTCAAAATTTAGACATTAAGATTAATATTTCTATAAAAATAAAAATAAAAACAAAAAAAGAAAAGAAGAAGATGGTCAACTTTAACATATCAACTAAATTTCGTACAAATATTTTTGTATTAGAATAAACTATTATTAAGATGATTGGATAAATTTCTTGATATTATGATAGTTTTATCACAATATTAGTATTTATTCAAAAGACTCATAATCTTTTAAGAAGAAAAGAGATAGAATAAATTTAAAAATAATATAACAAACATACAAAAAATTATAATTATAAGTGCTTTCTAAATTATTATAGAATCTTCTATACTATTTTATATATTTATATTATTTTTTGTAGATTTATAAAAACTTCTAGAATCTTGTATAGTATCTTTTAATTCTTCTATAATTGTCTAGAAGTTTTTAATGATCTTCTATAAGCTTTAATAACTACCTAAGGTTTTTTTCTATTCCTTAAGAAGTTTCTATATAATATTTTTTACACTTTTAGAATATTCTATAATTTTAAAAAAAATTGCTTAAAGTTTTTATAAAAACTTGTTGCCATAGTAAGTAAGGAGACAAAACAAGTGACACTTCAATCTTAATAATATGAGTTTTGCACAATTAAAATATTATTTTGTTTCTATTCATGTGTTTTATCTTTTTTATAATTAAGTATATTAAATAAATATTTATCATCTAAAAATATTAATATTAATATTAATTTATTTAATTAAGATAAATTTTAAAAATAAATATAAATCTGTACTAGTATTAATTTTTATTTTAAAAAACATCCTTTAAATTCACAAACATAAAGTTAAGAGATTTTTTAAAAAACAGCTATTAAATATTAATTACTAAACCGTATAAATTTTTAAAAATAATTATGTAATTATAATATTTATCTATCAATAAATTTAAAATAAAATTAATTTAAGTAATTCTAATATAAAAATATTCTATATAAACTATAAACATGTTATACAAGAACTAACAATCTAATTCTTAAGCATTAAGTTATCAAATAAAAATTGGAATAAAAAGATTTTAATAAAAAATATATAAATTAAAATATAATTTTTTATATTAGATAATAATAAATAAGAAATTTAAGAAAAAAATTATATTAAAATCATATTTATGATATTCATAACTTAATATTGTCTATTGCAATATTGGATGCTTAGTTTAAAGTTTCTTGGTAATGATTAGTATTAGATTTTATTCAATATAATTATTTTATGTATATTAGTTTTTTTTCATAATTTTTTATTTACTCTTATATTTTACACAATAAATTTAATATTGCATTGATTTAAAATTGCTTTGTTAAACACATTGAATTATTTTTAGGATATATTTTAATATTATGAATAGAAGAAAAGATAGATAATTTTGAAAAATAAAATAAAATAATAGATTGACACATATATAGTGATGGATTCTTCAAAGAAGAGTTGGATATTTTTGGTTTAGACTTGGTGATCAATTTTTATTAAAATTTAATTTTTCTATAGCTATCCTATCCAAGCTACATCATCAATGCCCAATATATTTTTCATTAGATGCAAATAAATTTAATTCAAGAAGTCATCACAGAATAACCTAAAAAAATTGTTTAGACTCTATTTGAGATTTAAGTATTTACAAGATAATTTCGTCTACAATTAAATCAAAATTTCGTCTTTTTATGTATAGTATATTAACATGATTTTGAAAGGTTCTGTAAGAATGAAAACAATTCATAATTTTTAAATACTTCAAAATGAACAAAAAAAACAAAAAAACAAAAAAAAAAAAAAACAAACAGTTTGTGATATAAATTCAATGATTCAACATATAATCATTTTTCAAAAGTAATTAGATTATATTGAACATGTGATTAATTTTTTTCCAAAGCTGAAAGACTGAAATTTTTAAAATAATATTTTGAATAATTTTGATTTCTTTTTTACTGTTTAGATCAATCTATATAATATTTACTATGTAAGTTTGATAAATTTTTGTAAGAAAAAATAATTTTATTTAATAAGAATCTTATTTGATTTTTATTAGATTTATTTTATATTACCAAGCTCAAATTAAAAAAACAAAAGTCTCAATCAAATCAAGTGAGCTATATATATATATATATATATATATATATAACATTCTTTTTCATTTTACTTGAATAGTATATTTAAAAAAAAAACTATATATTTAAAATCAATTTTTTTTAATTATTTTTTAATTTTTTAATTTTTTTAACTTGATCATAATAGCATAGGTTATTGGACTTTGCAGTATATGTTATTTATTTGGAGGATATGTTCTTTCATTTAAACCTAATATATGTGTATATATTTTACTACACTATTAATTCAATTTTGTTTGTAGTAATGTATTTATATGAAAATATCATTCACATTTATTTATTTTTATTGTAAAACTAATACTGTCAGAATCCCTAACGTTCTTGATTTTTGATTGAAATACTTCAAAACATGCACAAATATCAAATATCATTTAGCTCAACTAGCTCAAACTTCTCATTGTTCTATACCTTTGTTAGTATGAAATATACTTAATTTTTAGTTTTGGATTAATAATAAAATCTTACATTATAAATGGTTCATGATTAAGTTAAAAATAAATAGATTGTTTATCAAATCTAATTTGTATGCACGTATATATGTGTTTGTATTTACATAAAAATGTATGTGATCGAAATCATAAAACCAAATGGACAGAAAATTGGTTGGAATTGCTATGAAGCACTTTTTATGGATTGATTGAAAATTTTCAACACAGACAACTACTCAATCACCCTTCAATGTATCACAAAATGCATATGAATAAAAATACAAAATTACACTATGATTAGTGTTATTTTTATGTAATACAAGAATATATTGAATTATTACAAAGTTGAATATTTAAATTTCCACCTATAATAAACCTCAACACGTTTCATTTACACTAGAGGCTATGGTCCATAGCGACTCAAATTCCACCACCTTTAACGTTTTGCCATTTGGACGAACAGAACGAACAACGGACTTCAAAATGTGGATGAGCTCGGACAACGGAAGTGAGCGATCGGGTGTTCGAATTTCGTTGCTTACAATCTCAACTACGCGTGGGACACTTGTAAGCACAGAAAACATTATGCAACCAGCGGGTTGGGCCGGGCCGGGCCGGGCCGGGCGGGGTTGCGCTTTGGCCAAGAGGAGGAAGAAGCGAAGACGGAAAGGGAGGAGACGCAGATGGAAGTGGGCTTTTGTGAGGAGCGGGATTGCAGCGTGGTCGAAATCCTCATCGCCATAGCCACACTGTTAGTCCTGTCATCATCTTCTCATGTATTCGGAAAGACTAGGGTTCGATGGAGAGGCCTAACATTGCATAGAAGGTTCAGAAAGTTGAGCTGGCTGAAGGGGAAGCAATTTTTCGGGGGTCGCTAGGGTTTGCTTCTGTTGGAGCTCCCTTTCTCTATCAAGAAATGGCCTGGGCTTCATACCTTTCTTTCGGAGACTTTTTCCTTCGTTGGAGTTTAGTAATTATTTAGTTTTTGTATTTTTGTATTTTTGTTTTGTTTTGTTTTGTTTTGTTTTGAGGTGAGGATTTCTTTGCTGCCATGGCATTCGAGGGCAACACGTTGGAGGAGGATGTTGATTATGAGAACGATGACAACGCCGCTGGTCGAATCAACGAGGATGATCTGGTGGATGAGGAGGAAGATTATGAGGAGGATCTGTATGGCGATGTTAATGTTGGTGCGAGCGGGGGGCAGCCATCTGGTAGAAATGCGCTGCAGAATGGATATGCGGAGATGGATTCTGGAAATGAGGACGAGGATGGACTAGGGGAACGGAAGGGTGAATTAGGAGGTCAAGCGCGGGACATGGGGTTGATGGGCATGAGGCCGTCCTCGGCGGTGCCGGCGCGGCCTCGAGAGGAGAGCTCCGGGTACCAACATGATTTTCTTCCGCAGGCGAAGGAAGACAATTTTTATGGAGATCCCGAAGTAGGTCCATCGGCCTCGAAGCCCAAGGATGAATTGGACCCGGGGATGGCGCTGGCTGTGCGGCCTGCTTCTACGACGAAGGGTGGGAAGAGCACAAAGGGACTCAATGGGAGCGGTGGTGCTGATGGAGGCGCTGGTCGGGGTTCGCGGCCCGAGGGTTTGCATCCGGGAGGTTGGCCAGCGGGCAGCGATCCTGCAGGTCGGGGTCTTTTGCACTCTTGCTACCGCTTTAGGTCCTTTCCATGTCTTATACATTTAGTCTGCTAATTGATTTGCCGGAGCGCTTTTCCAGAGAGCTATCCGCATGTTAGTGTATATATTGGTTTCTAGGTCTGTGTGAGGATGTAGGTTTCCTGACAGCGAATTTGTTGTAAGAAGTCTGTTCACATCTTTCTACTCAGCGTGAGATGTCTTGTAACTAGGCTCTTCAGTATCGGCTTGGATTAGTGCAGAAGTAGGTAGAAGGCAGTTCTCAGGTTCCAATTTGTGTACAGTTGTATCATATTTTGCAATAGAGGTTAAGTATTTTACAGCATTGTTTGCACGTTCATTGCATTCATTGATGTGAAAGGTTTCACTTCGTTTGTGCATAATCACCTGTTTCAGTGGTAAGCCGGTTTATCAACCTCTATCTACTTCGGTTCAAGTCATATTAAGTGCGCGGGCCGAAGTTTAGTTCTGAGAGCTTCTTAAGCTCGATTTTGAGAACTTCTCGCATGTCTAATGCATGTGATATCTCTCTGAGTTTGGTTTTGGAGTAATTGGGGATCTAAATTCTTTGTGATAGGCCTACAGAAAGCGAGCTTCGGTCTTAACCTAGCATGGTATGAAATGAAGCACTGATGTTAACTTGGTTTGTGATTGAGTCTGGGAATATTTTCGAAACTACTATCCACGCAAGTTCGGTCTAGACGCTCTGCCCGTGTGAAGTTCGCTCAGTTTGTTAGAGCAATTATTCTATCACCAGCAGAGGAAAACTCCATGAACTGTTTTAGGTCTCTCCACGATGTGCTGCGGGTAGTATTTGAATTCTTTAAAACTTGGGGTTTCGCTTCGCAATATGTATACCGTTAATTCGAGTCTCCTTTTAGGTTACTTTCTGTTGTATTTTCTCCACGTTCATTGGTTCGCTCACTAGTTCGAACTTTACAGTAAGTCTGCTTCTGTCAAACAAATTTTTTAGTCTTCCTCTGCACCTGCAAGTTATAGGAGACTGGGAATTGTTTTATTAGTCCTAGGCATATTATTGCAGTAGATACACCTCTCTGATAATAATGAAGTGGATTTTAATGGCATTGCAGGTGGACAAGCTGGAAACGCTCCCGCAGTTGCGAATAACAGTGGCACTGATTTCTCAGCCAAGCACACTGGGCAAGGTCCTGATAGCGGTGGGTTGATGTTGTTCGTTGGGGAATTGCAATGGTGGACTACCGATGCGGAGCTAGAGGCCGCTCTTTCTGAATATGGTCGGATCAAAAACCTCAAGTTCTTTGAAGAAAAAGCCAGTGGTAAATCCAAAGGCTACTGTCAAGTGGGATTTTTTGACTCACAAGCTGCACGCGTGTGTAAAGAGAAAATGGACGGGCGAGTGTTCAATGGACGAGCATGTGTTGTGGCATTTGCCTCCCCACAGACAATCAAGCAGATGGGAGCTGCTCAAGTTGGGAAAAATCAAGCAAATGCACAGGGTCAAAGTCAGGCTGGACAGGGCAAGAAGGCAGCAGAGGGGCGCAGTGCAGGAGCTGCTGGACGAGGTGGTGAAGGACGAGGAGGAAGGGGCCAACCAGGTATGGAACGAGGAAGAGGAAATCAGGCACCCGGAAGAGGGCGCGGAAGAGGAATGGCTCCGTTTGGTCCACAAGGACCTGGCATGGGAGGTCCTCCGGGTGGTATGATGCCCCCTCGAGGAATGATGGGTCAGGGCTTCGAACCAGGTTTTGGGCCGCCTGGAGGTGGCTATGGCATGGGACCGGGAGGAGGTGGCTTTGGACCGCGAGGGCCAATGTTTGGACCATCATTCCCTCCTATGGGGCCTGGATTACCTGGTGTACCAGCTCATGTGAATCCAGCCTTCTTTGGCAGGGGCAATGCAAATGGTTCAGGTATGGGACCAGGTATGGAAGGGCCTCCTGGGGGTTGGGGAGAAGTGGGCATGCCAGGTTGGGATGAACATCAAAGACACATGCGGGATGGTGGTTATGCTGGGGAAGATATGGGAGGTGCTGAGTTCGGCTATGGGGGCGAGATGGGAAGGGTTGGTCCAACGAGGGAAAGAGAAAGAGGCGCCGGTGAAGGGGAATGGGGACCTGAAAGGAGGCGGAGGGAGGAGAGAAGTGGTGAGAGAGGTGAGGACTGGGAGAGGAGTGACAGGCATCGGATGGGTGAGAGGGATGGATATCGTGACCAGCGTGGGGAGAGAAGCGAGCGTGAGAAGGATAAAGATTGGGACAGGGCAGACAGACCTTCTCGCGGTCCTCGAGATAAAGAGGACGAGCGGGCCCGTTCTCGAGAAGACGATCATGGAAAGCGCCGTCGCATGACCTCTGATGTAGATCGAAAATCTGAGAGATAGTGTATTGCAGCTGTCTAGATAGTTGAGTGAAATGGGAGGTTGGAAGTTTGGAAGTCGTGCCAACTTCTAGTACTGATAACTGAGAATGAACAGTTGCAGAGTGCCAGTACTTGGGGTTGCCAATCTCGCCACCCCCTATGAGAGACCCTTTGGATAGGCTGTCGTAAGTCTTGTTTATTTATTTATTTATTTATGTTTATTTTGTTCATCCTCTATTTCTTTATTTCTTTATTTTTTATTTTGATCTTTTGTGAAAAACCTGAGCTGCTCAATTCACGATCATCAGTGCTACCGCACTTTTTCAGTATGTTTACCTGCATTCCAAGAAGCACCTGCAGGTCAGTTCTTGTTCAGAGCTGGCTGTCCTTCCTCTTTCTGTCCCCAACTGAAACTTCCAGAGGACTAACTGGGTACTTACCATCGTCCTTTTGGATGAATTGCTCATTGTGCACATATTCTGCTTTCTTATATGGATGTTGAGCAATTTCTCCTGAGTCTGAAAATGCAGCGACCGTGTGTGCTATCATGGACTTCAACGGCTTAAGCACATTCACCATTAGTTATAGCCGAGTTCTTAGGGGCCTACGATCAGGTCGTTATTGGTGACCATCTGTCATGTGTGAGTATCTGGAGCGTTGCGCGTTTTTCTGTCCAGTTGGCCGTTGAGGGTGTCAGAAAACTTAAATAGGAGATTGTGAAACTTTTGATCACAGGATTGGGTGTCGTGGTTGACGATATCCTTCACCCGCCACTGAACGTGGAAGAGCTGGCAGTTAGCGTAGAATTGGCTGAGCGCTCTGTGCACAAATGGCTGATCCAAAATTCAACTCTATTGCAGAGAAAAGTTTAAATCCTGATTTAGAGCCTGTACGGTGGAATTGGAGACTTTGTGGCAGGGCATTTAATAATGATGTAAAAGTGCAGGGTCTTGTTTGGCTTTTTCCAAATTCCTTTTCGTGTCATGCCACAAACAATATGACAGGATATCATGTAAGCTTGTATTACAAGTAGATGGATGAGAAAAAGAGTTGTTTTTTTCTTTTTCTTTTGTTAGTAGGCTGATAGGACATCCTCCTCCAATTTTCTTTCAGAGGATGTTCCATGAATGGATGTCCATTCATTGGAGGGCTTTGAGCAACTACCAAGGCCAATGGTAGAGGGCATTCTTGCTGCTCTCCAAGATTGAGGGAAGAAATTATATCCTCTTGACCCTTCCTTCTCTCTCAAATTGATTACATTCTCCTCTCCCGTTATTTTTCTTTTCAATATTTTGTCTTACTAATGTTGTTTCTTTAAATTTTTAAGTGTTTATTGTTTCTCAACTTCTTATTTCATTATTGTTGTTTTTACTAGTTTTTGAGCTTTTCCTACTCTCCAACTTCTTATTTTATGTTGCTATTATTTCTAGTTTTCAAACATTTGTTATTTTTCAAAACCTTATCCTAAATCTTTAGTAGTTTTAAGTCTAGCATCAAGTTTTGCAACTAATTCTTATTTCCTTACTTTCTAATTTTTTGGTAAATTTATATATGTCATGTTAGCAAAAATACTAAATTAGACATAATATCAAACTACTTACAAATATTTAATTTTAATGCTAAGTGGTTGTCAATGTTATACTCTAAATACCATATAGATATGCTATGTAAGATTTTGAATGCATATTTGTAAGTCCAAATCCTAATATAGTATATATATACATATATATATATATATTTGATTCTTTTTTAAAATAATTATAATCTATCAAATACATATTTATTACAAGTATTTGAACAAATATATATAGATTACTTTTAATTTCATATATGCTTCAATAATAATTTTTAAAAAATCATTCATAATTCTTAAAATTTAAAAAATTTGCTATTATTTAAATGATTACTTATATATTATAATTAATAATATTTTTTGAAATATTTTAAAAATACATAAATATTTGTTGATATTAAATAATTATATTTAAATTAAAAGTTATAGTTTTTAAAGCATGATAAAAAAAAATAAAAATATTCTATATATTAAAAAAAAAAAATATTTTAATAATTATAATTTTTAAATTTATTAAAAAAATAAGAAAAAAAATATATATATATATATATATATATATTGTAGTAATTATGATAATTTAAAATTCATTAAAGAAGATTAATATTTTTTTAGAATAAAATAATAGAAAGTAGATTTCTAATTTTATAGGCTACTAAAAATATCATCAATTGAAAGCCAAACATAAGTTATCTATATCTAATATCATCTTTGATTTATACAATATATATTTTTATTATTTGTGATTAATTAATTAATTTTTATATTTAAAGTTATTATTTTATATTATATATTTTATATATAAAGGATTATGAAATAAATATTTTATCATTTGTAGCTAAATACCATCATTGATATAATCTTAAAGATTCTCAAAAGGATTATATATACAAGGAATTTGTAAAAAAAATATGCCTTATTGGATTTGTAATTTAATAATTATTATTATATTTTTACATAAATAAAATAAATATTATAATAACTATACTAAAACAAAAATGGTGGTGTTGCATTTTTTTTTTATGATTCTTAATTCAATAGAAAGAAAGAATAAACTTATTCCATGTGTTTAATTAGAGGTGAAAAATTAGGTATGATCTTAGTTAAAATAAGCTTACAAGTAGACAAGCTTTTGAGGAATACAATAAAAAATAGATAGTTTGTTGGACTAATGACAAAAAATATATTATACTTTTTTGCTTCTTAAATATATTACATATTTTAAAAATATGACAAACAAATACATTAAATATAGATATAAAAATACTCTAATAAGTATTAATTTATGAAAGAAAAAATATATTCTTATTTTAAAAAAGTAGTGTGATAGATATACCATTTTCTTTTGATGTTTAAAATCTATGATAATTAACAACATTTTTGATATATACTAAAAACTCTTATATTTCCATGTATTATACTTTTTTAAAAAAATAACTTTAAGTACGAATTATTTGAATTGGTGGTTTTTAATGAGTAGTATAATATAAAATATATTGCTTGAATTGTTACATTATAATTTAAAGATGAAGATCTTTGTAATTAATTATGAGTTATAAAACTATTTCTAAATATTAAAGATTCAATCCTATTACTATTTTTTTCTTTAATCATTTATTTTAAATAATAAAAATTTAAACTAAAAAACATCAAATAAGTATTTAAAATCTATATTTTATATTTTATTTTTAAAATTAAAAATTTTAAAAATAAAAATATATTTTAAATAAAAAAATCTTTATATATGTAATTGATTATTTTGAAAGTGTTTAAATTTTTATTATTAATTATCATAAAACATACCTTATCTATATATTTTAAATAGATTTGATCATTTGCTTAAATTTTATAAAAATAAAATATATTTATTTAAAATAAATAATTTTTAAAAGAATATTCTAAATTTTAAATAAATAATAATATTTAGTAGCTTTTTTTATATATGTGTATTATTTTAATATTTATATATTTTTAATATTATGTAAATATTAAATATGTATAATAAATATTAATATTTAATTATTTTATATTTAAATATTATATATATATATATATATATATATATAACTCTATTATATGTAAGATATATTTTGATTAATTTAAATTCTTGAATTATATACTTATATTAAAAATATAATATATATTTTGAGATGTCCATTCAAGATATGACTTGGATTCTTATAAGTGATTGATATCATGGATAGAGAATGTATTGTACTCACAAATATGTCAATTAAAGATTAACAAGAATATTATTATAAGCAATGTTATGCACTAGCAATATTTTATTTTGAAATCAATTGAGACAAATTACACACTTATATGTGCAATTATTTATATATATATATGTATTACATGGGAGTTTTGAATGCCAAATTTTATAAAAACTTCAAACAATACTTTATCCAAAAAATATATATGTACTTATAAATAAATAAAATTAGGATTTATTTATCTGCATTGGACCTTAAACACATCCACATGCAATAAAACTTTAAAATATTCAAATATATATATATATATATATATATATATATTATCTCTATTTGAGTGAAAAAATAAACATCACATTAAAATGAATTATTTGAGTTATAATCTATTTTATAATCTATAGAATATCTATAAATAGAATTATATTTAGAATTAAAAAACTTTATAATCTATCAAAAATAAACTATAAGGATACAAAAATATATATTTAGTAATTTTTGTATTACATTAATAATAGTATGGTTGTTCTTTTGAAGTATAGTTAATATCAATAATACAATGTACAATAGTAGAATAGAATAGATCTTTAACTTGTATATATAGAGAAACTATTATGAATAAATGACATTTGTGAATATTTATCCAATTTAAGGATTTGGACAAGTTAAAGACATTTAAGCTTGCCCAATAAGAACAAAAAACTTAAATTAAGATACTTTATTTCAAAAGAAAAAAACACACTTAAATTAGAGTAGGAAAAAAAAAAAACAAAAAACAAAAAAACAAGAAAAAAATGTATTATTGCCAAGAATTGATTCCAAGACTTCAAATGTCACATTTCACTCCCTGACTATGGCTACCCACAACCACTACATCAACCATACTACTCTTGATTTCTATAGAAAATTTGAAATATATAAACAAGGATCTTGCACTAGCTTGCTAAGCCCAAGCACATGCCCAAATGTAAACCCATAGATCCCATACATACCATTAGGGGTGATGGTCATCCCCATTCTACCTAGTATGAGCTAAGCACCAGTCATGTCATAGCACAATGTACACCAGATGGAATAGCTATAAATAGAAGTGAGGTCTTGTTTAGAAGAAGATGCTGTGATGGCATCCAGCATTTAGAATTTGACCTATGCAGCTTATGGACGGAACAAATTTGAATAAAATTTTCAACACATAATGTCAGGCTAACTCTGTGGACATAGCTACCTTCCAACCTCAGTACCCAAAGGCTATATTGGCTTTGTACCAATGTGGGAATAACATAAGAGAGGTTTATTATGTTTTTTCTACGTAGAATCAGTAAACCTGAAGTCAACTGTGCAACTTGCGGTGGTGGATCACCGCAGATACAAGTAATCTAGCGGACAAACAGTGGGAGCATATCAGAACAGAAAAACCACGGCGAAGATTTGGAAATTCCAAAAGCCTAAGTGATGACTTTTAAGCCATGGTGCAGTTGATTTGTCGCCCATTGAGGCGATTGGAGAGGACCCACATTCCACACTCAATACTGCTGACAATAAGAACACTGATTTGAGCTTTCCACTACGCATTCATTTCATAGAGAAATCAGGATTTCACAACAGCAAAGCTTACTCACAGTAGGAATTAGACGGAATTTAACATCCAACAGACGAAATCATGCGCAACTGTAAAGTCGACACGGAAAAACTACCTGTTACCACAAAAGACACGAAACGGAGAGAAATGACACGAATTTACCCAACAAAGGCGCACTTTGTCTACCAATAGAACAATCCAGGCAATCACTGCCATTACCTCGTGCACCTGCTATGCCGTTCTGAGCTTGCTGCGAGTTGGACCTCTGTGTAAGTGAATCCAATATCGTAGACCTACATGAGATTAACTACAAATACATGGGCACGTCGCTCAACCGTCGCCTAAATGCAACTGGGTGGGCGCTGACATTGAAGAATTTTTTTGAGTGACATGCAAGCAGCCACCTGCTGTTGCAGTGCTGCCTGTCGCAATTGCGCAAGCAAAAGAGGTGACCCAACTGAAAAAGAAATTGCTCAGATGCTGCGTTGATTCTTATTTGACCATCTTCGATCAGCTACCATGGCAGAGTGCTCTCTTTATTGAATGCCAATGTGGCAACCTCTCCTTCCTGAATTCTCTGCTCCGTCGCGCACTTCTGACGCTCCCCATCGAAGAAAACTTGGAATACAATGAAAGTCCAAAGAGAGTGTATTCAATGCAATTGGACATTGACAGAATGGAAAGCATCCAAGTCACTACAGAATGTGAAATAGACATCAGTACTGTTCTGTGGGAATTTAAAACACATCACTGATCAACTTTTAACAATCAGCGTCATATTTAAGCACAGGAGAAATGAAACCGAAATTGCGAGTAATCTTAGTAAAGACGAAAAGCTCAAAAAGAGGACGTAGCATGAATAAGATATACAAAAGACAGTTCAATTATAGTCAACCCGAGCATATGTTACAAACAAAGAGTTCTATAATCATGGATTTACCCTGCATGATCAATAACATAAAAACGAACAAGCCATCCTACCCTGGCCTAGAAATAGTGAGGACCAGGTATAAGGAGGCACTATATACACCAGATAGGATGATTTTAAAAAATAAAAAAATAAAAAATAAAAAAGAGTGAGCGTGCCGCTATCTTCCAGAAATTGCTTCCCTTACAAAATCGTCACAGCTTGTGCAACCTCCCGTTAAAGCGTCGGACAAAGCACCCATAATGTCAAATGCTTCCTGCACATCGCCCGCGCCATGCATTTCTTCAAGCCACTCCAAAATTTCCTTCGAAAAACCAAGCATCGCACCCACGTCCCGGATTCTCTCTTTCATAGTCACCTCCCAAGGCTCGACCCCTATCTGGCTAGCTGTTGCTTCTTTAGTATTTTCAGCTGTAGGTACCTCCGATTCTCGGGCTTTTATAGAGCCACTTTTAAAAAGGTGCTGCAACTGATCTACTAAACCCACATACACAAGCATCGGGTGAGCTATAATGAAAAGTTGTTCAGTACTCAACGCCCCATTCTTACTAGCGTCCTGTTGACTAGAATCCGGGGTCTTGAGTTCAACTGAAGGTGACTGAAAAGGTGAGGAATCAAGCGCAGTAAAGGGGGAAGGAAGAGGTGAGGCAGGAAGTAGAGATCGTCCTTGCTTGAACATCACGTAAGCATGGGCCAAACCACGCCGAATAAACGTTCGACGAAATCGCTGCCACTCGTCCATGGATTGCAGTAAAAGAGACTGCACCATCATAAACTGAACACTTTCTTCTGAACTTGATCCTCGCTGGGGTGTGGTAGGAGTGCTGGGTTTCAAATCTGACCCCCCCTCTACAGACTCGGATGATGAAGTAGGAGACAAGTATGTAGCCAAAGATTTGGCCTGGATACGGCGTTGGCCGGCCCCTCCTTGGTCCAGTAAGTGCCGTGCCATCTGGATCATGAAAGGCAACAAACGGGAGTTGCTCTCTCGTCCCCCACCCTTGCAGTCCACACTGAAGGACATGTTGGTTGCAAATCGACCCAGAATCTGATTTAAAGCCAACATCGCTTCTAATTAGATGGTAAAATATTTACACAAAAAGTCACCACGTATCTTGTACAGTCAAAATGATTCGGGTTTATAATCCTCACAAGAAATTTTTGGCATAAACTTGAATGACTACAAATAACATCTATACGCAGAAAAGTATCTGAAAGAAGCTGTGTAAAACTTACCATGACAATATCGAACATGAGCAGCCGTAGGCGACTCCCATCTGCACGGCCCAGAGAGTTGAGGCTGTCCCAATATTGATCTACGCATCGAGCGTACTGGGCAAGAGGTACCGAAGGGCCCCTCAGAGGAAAAATGTTATTGCAAAGAGTCTCACTATTGCGCAATGTTGCACCTTCCCACTCTTTTTTAGGATTTTTCAAGGATGCATCTGCTCGTTTAGCTTCCTGGTGGCACTGAAAGTGGATGACGTTGAAGTGGCTCACGGTTGTGTATATCCACTCACTGCGTTTATGACTGCTCACACCTATTCCTACATTCACACGCTTGCTGTAGCAGTAAGTTCCAAGCATATCTGTTGGACGCAACAGGTAACCCTCCCTGCAAACCATACACGCCAACCCTGCTTCTTCCTCCTCCACCTCGTCCATACCTTCAATATGCGGTTTTGATACCACTATGCGCTCACCACCGTCAGACCGTATCTCACGCCGCATGCCCAAGTCCTGTGAGTGAGACGAAGAGTATTAGAAACGTACATATTGATTGTAGCTGGTGTTGTAACATATTGACAAAAAGATTCAACACAGTCCAAGAGGAACACTCTTCACCAGAACCAAACACGACATAAACAGTGTAGAACTGTGACACACCTCGAGCAGCTCTTCTCGTCGCCGTAAAGCACGTCGTCTCATCTCATCACGAGTAGAATTGCGAAGTTGCACAATTTTCTCTAATAGAAATCCTTCGTTGATTCCTTCTTTATCGGCAAGCGTATCCATCAGATTTTCAGCTCGAGCACCTATTTCGTTCTCCCCTGGAACTCCTTCAAGTCCATGCAGAAGAGGTAAAATCCCTTCGTTATCTAAATATTGTTGAGTTACCAAGTGGCCTCTAGAGAGGCCCCGCAACATTGATAAAATTATAGGAACGGATGGCATTTCCAAAGCCTGCACCCATTCTGGTCTCGCTTTCTGATCCAAGCCCTTTTCTTGAACTGGGAAGGCCCGCTTCAAATACTGGATAGCAGCTGATCGCCACAAACATGCACAATCATGGTAATAAGAGATGTATACCGTTTAAGACTACTAATATAAGGACACATAACATTCATTGCAGGATAACAGCGACTGAATATCCAACAGAAAGCTACCAGGTCTCTAAGAACATTATTAGTTTCATCAGTTTCACACAATCAACAGAGTATACATTTCAAGTATGTAAACTTAAAGAAAAAAATGTTTGACATGAGCATTCCACACGTTCAAAGCTTAATGAAGGAAATCTCAATTACAGAATAAGAATCTAGGGTGTGGTTGCGCTCTTATGCGCTAAAACAGAAATGCTACTGTAAGGGAGAAAATTGAAGACCCAAAACAGCATGCATGAAGTGTGAGAGTCAAAATTGGAGTACAAAAATGAAGACCGAATTTGTACCTGAAATGATTCCTTTCTCAAAAACGAGGCTCTTGAGCCTTTCCCCATTGCTATTAAGCTTGATAGATTCTGTAACCCGCACGAAATTTGCGAGTGCACGCTGATGCTCAGTTGCCTTCTGCATGACACGATCGTTCTTGGTATTCTCACAGTACAATTTCTGCAAACTATCGAAACTATCCCAATCCATAAGATACGGTAAAAAGTGGTTCACCAGAACCTCCATGGCAGTCTGCTCTCCATAAGTGAGGAAAGGGAGAATACGAGCAACTGTGTCATTATTCCGCTGTTGCTTAGCTCCCGAGGAGTGAGTTAAACGATCCAAAAACATTTCTACAGCCGCTGCAGCTTGGCCTCCCGTATTTAACTCCGCACTCACGTCACTTTCATTAGCCTCAGACACTAAACTCTCAACTATAAGCAAGAGACCTTCAGCTGGTTCGACTGCATCTGTTGAAAACGCTCGCCGGGCTGTCTCTAAAAGGACAGCCAACACTCCAAAACGAAGAAGAGCCTGCCGGTTGGCCCGAACCTTGCAGCAATACATAAGCAGCTTCAGCACCAGTGTAAGCTCCTCTTGGCCAGATTTGATTCCGGCGTCACTTAGCTGCTGCAGGGACCGAACAGAACATATATGAGTACCAGCACAAGCTTCATTTAGAACCTCGTTTGCTTTGTCATTCTAAATGGCTTGAAAATACACCCTCACTTACAGGCAGAAACATAATTTAATAGACTGAGTTGCTACTTCGACAACAAAAAAACCACCGCTAAAGTCCATAAAATTGATGAGATAAAGATTGATTGGGAACTAAGAAAACAAAAAGATGAATTCACAATTTGTTTACATGAAGAGGACATCCATGAACTTGCAACTAGAAAAGTACCTGAACCATATTGACTACGATCTCTAGACCTCCACATTCCTGCATCACTCCAGCAATCGCGAACTCAACTTCTGGATCTTGAACTTCTTCACGGTCATCCTCTAGTTCTTTGATCATTGGTTCTGTTGCTTCTCCGTCCAATCCCTGAACATAAGACTTCCTGACATCAAAAAGGTTGCAAACTAGGCCTGTAACCGACCTCAGCAATTAAATAGCAAACTTTCCAAAATAACGATATCTAGTATTACTCTTTAGACGGTAACAGAAGCATAGAATGATAGGTTAGAGCCAACAAACCTGCAACCGATAAGTAACAGTCATTGGTGGACATTCTCTTCCTGGAGTTGTAGTTGTGCTCTGCAAGCTCGAGACAGCAGCAGAGCTCGCTGCTTGACTGTGAGCCTTTTTCCACACCTGCTCATATACCTGTCCATGAGCAACTTCACAGTTAAGACAAGAGACCAACCAGTTTTCGGATCTTCTTAGACCAAATAGATGGCATAAAATAAGAAGCTATCAGGATTGTTAGCAAAACATGAGCTGCTTGAAAGGCTTGGTTGGACAGAGAGTACCACTAAAGGGCAGTACCGTATGCACGTACAGTAAAGATCCATTCACAGACTAACATCCAATATTAAAGTACACCAAACATGAATTTCATTCTGTGAGAGTTGAAAAGCATAATTCAACAGTCAATACAACGGCAGACAACACAGAACAAAGTACCTGTGCCACACTCAAATCCAGAGCAATGATTCTCCCAGCTACCAAAAGCTCCATACCATAATCATCCTCTATAAGACCAAGAAGTTCCAGTTGCCGACAGATTTTGTTTTTCACGTCACGCATTAGAGGCCCAATCTCTAGACTGGAATACGGGTTTTTAGTCATAGAGCCTCGGATAAATTCCTCTTGAGTGTGTGCCTTATTGAGGACCATCATATAAGCTGGTTCAGGTTTTGTAGGACAGATAATATTACATAGCTGCTCCAAAATAAACTGCAGACGAAATAATTGAATTAGTTTTCATAGATTTGCATCATCCACAAAACAAAATTGTCAAATTACAAACTGCAAGCAGAAAGGACGATGGTGTAATAAAACATAATCGTTCTACTTCAAAAGAAATTATATATCCAAATCCAGCAGATTTGGATACATTTGGGACAGGAAAGATCCAGTAAAACTCTAGTCTCTTCTCTTTCAAGAGGTATTACCACTGGAGAGCAACCATTCCTGTCCCGACTAAGGCCAGAGACACAGGCACGGATAAAATGACGCTTGTTCTCGTAGCTTTCTTGAAGTAGACTGTCTAGCAGATCCCGCATCAGCCGCTCACAGTCACCAATAAGCTTGGTCTTCTGCACTATTAATCCTCTAACTGCTAACAATGCCTCCAATATTCGAGCAAGCAACTGCTCCTTCATGAACCTGTTATAAGTCAAGCGGAAAAAGCGAATCAAGTTAATATAGCTCATTAAATGAGCAATACACAAGTCTTACCTACAAGATAATTCACGTATTTCATGTTACTCATTGCAAATGGAAACCGCAACTAAGAGCAGCATACATGCAGACAATTCCTTGCAAGTACTATAACTTATAAGAAGTGAAGTATTTCCAAGGGATATTCAGATGAGAAAAGAAAGCAAATATAAAAAGTATGCAATAATGTCTAGGACACCAGAAAATGGTATTACTTTGCTCTGATGTTCGGCAGCTGTAGAAATTTGCTGAGAAGTTCAATGAGTTTGTGAAGAATGTATCCCTGCGAAATATCTGTATGTGAGCTCCTTTCTTGAGCCTCAATTCTGCTAACTTCGTCAGAAATTAAAGCGCTGGTAGTGTGCAGGAAACCACGGACAGTAAGATACAGGCGGGAATCGTCAGGTTCCACCATCTTGAATAGGAGCTCAAAGTAATCAGCTGCACTCTCACCAGCAGCACATGTTGCTGGTAACAGGTTCATAAGCAAGTTCAGAAACCGTGATCGTCGTACTGGGCTCTGGGCACATAAAACTTCAATAAGTCCGCACATTTCCAACCGCAAGGCTTGAGAACATGCACTAAGAACGATCTCTTGCACCCAAGAGCTCTCTTCAAAGGCTGCCAACTCATCTATGACAGACACTCGGCACGCTTTCCGTCGCCACATAAGTGAATATTTCAGTGCAAGATAATCTCCATGCTTCGAGTCTTTACGAGGCTTCTGTCGTACAACACTTTTGAGGGCCTGAGAGATCATAAATTGTCTCCTAATAAAATCAAGGTATGTTGCACCATTTCTCCACTCAGCGTAATTTACTAGAGATATGTCGTAATCTTCTAAATCCTGGTTTGACTTCTTTTCCAAAAGACCAGATGGATTGGGCTTTCTAGTCCCATTGGTTCCAGAATGTCCTAATTTAGCAGACTCCTCTGTTGAGCGTGTTCGAGAGACTGATAGAACAGCTGTGGCAGTGTCATTTCCTGGACTGCTTTCTAGCTTGGGTGGTGTGCATGCTTGAACTACAACACGCAAGCAGGGAAGGATGATATGGTCTGCTATCATTGGATGGCGTGCTCCAACCTGTAAAAGCATAATCGATTCAGGACTAAAAGTACAGATTCCAGCACAAGACTATATAAAAATCCAGATTCTACCTAAAAATTGCTGGCGAAACGACGAGACAGTTAAATGATCAGATAAATGAACACTTAAACGAATATCTATCAAACTATCAAACCATAATAAATGAAACATCCTCAAGGTTAAAACAACACTTTCTATTCACCTTCACCAACTGTGATCAACTCCTATGATTTCATTTCAAACCCACCTGAATGGACCGAAACAAAATCTGAAAAACAATCCGCAAACGCGCTTCCCAAAATTCATCAGTCAAAGAGCATGTCTCAGACAGCAACTGCAGTTCATCTCGAACACATGAAGAAATGTCCATAGAGCGGTGATGGTCCAAGCAGTACAACGTTTTCTCTTTAATTAACTGGTTGAGCTCCTGAACTGCCGCAGAGTCACCTTCAGTGAAGGCACAAAGAGCTGCTCGCGCCTGAATGCGGGCTGCTTTGGGACCTTGATGAATGTTATTTTCAAAAAGCTCCCTGACGATTCCAGCACTCACCAACTGTTCTCGAATGCTAGCTTGCTTAGAAAGAACTTGTAACCACTCAAGGCATTGACCGACGAATGTGTTGGCACATCCGAAGCATTTATTAGTAGGACGTGGGGCCATAAGATCTGGCGAAGAATTAGATAACCTCTTCCGTTCCAAATAAGTCATCAATACACGGCGTAGGCCCTGCAAAGTCTGCACACTCTTGCTCACAGAATCAAACGCCATTTTGCACTTTTCAGCATACAATACCCCAAGAATGGCAATCTTTCTGCTAATCTTATAGGAGGATGGCCCAGGCAAAGACACTAACATTTGCTGAACAGACTCCTTCTGTTGAGAATCCGTCTCGATCTCTTCAATGCTCGAAACAAGCTTTAGCAAGGGCTTCTTGAAACCAAGTAGTTGTTGATACTTCCTGTGAGCGTTCTCTGATTCCGATTCAATAGCTGCCAATCCCTTTTTCATGTCCTCATCATTCTCCATGTGATCGAATGTGAAGCTAGGTTTCGCCATAAAATTGAACTCAAATCGTCCATACTTGCTGTACCCGCATTCATTACAAAGAAAGGAATCCAAATTTTCGTAGTTGATGTTGCGGCATTGCCGGCATTGATAAGCATTTTCGTGGCAATTCCCACAGATGCCATGCTTATCAGTAACATGGCGACTGCACCTAGGGCATTGAAGTGATTCCAACGATGCTGCTTGAAGATTTTCATAAAATGTGTCAAGTTCAATCATAAAATTGCAGGCTGTAATAGGAATCAAAAACTCCACTTTCAACTCAGTCTGGTTAAATGCAAGATGGCAGCTCCGAGCCCGCTTCCACAATGACCAATTGTTTTTGAGCTCTGAAAGATCAGCAACAGCCCGGTTGTTGTAATAAAGATTTAATGTCTTTATCGACTTTGAACGACGTGCATCATGTACGTTCATCATTACACTCTGTATGGTGTGACTACCAACACACTTGACCAATATTCGGTTATCTGTAAACTTGGTTTCCGCCTTAAGACTATCCAACTTCATGCGCGTATGCGGCACTTCTGGACTGCTGCATGCCAAACAAGGCTCACTCTCCAAATAATATCCATCGAACTCCACAAGGCTTGTTAGAGTATTATAAATACGAGAATTTGGATGGTTAGCAAGAAGTTCATTTTGTGCACATAAAGCTCCAAATATGCGCTTCACCACATCTCCAGTCAAGCAGCTTCGAACTGTACTTGCTTCCTCTGAATTAGACTTTGAATCATGCTGTGGATCACCTTTCGCAAGAAGCCAAATTAATAAATCTGTGTACTCCACAATATTGTGTCCATAGGATGGCAACACAGGAATTTTTTCCAGCAAACATTTCAGTAAAAGAACTCGAAAGGACTGCTTTCCGTAATTCCATGTGCCATGCAGCACAGCCTTGGCTTCGAACCGAACGGACGTAGAATTCCACTCCAATAAGAACATATCGATGAAGTTTTTCAAGACCTCCCCTTCTTCCAGAGAAAACTGCTCAACTGCCATGTCCATGTCCATATGAACGTTATCATGTCCACTCGTATCATCACCACTACTCCGCTTCTTCTTTTTACCCTCTAATGTGGATGTTCCAGCCCGGGTTGGGGCAGGCACATTGCAACTGCTAACCTCAGCTTGTTCAGAGGACACCTTTCCTGAACCTCCTCCTTCCTTGCCTGTAGGATGAGCGGAAGATATTTAAAAATTATGCAGATGCAATAGACTATCAGCATTTTTCAGCATACAGTGAACAAGAGCAAGGACTGAGCAAAAAGATTAAGGTGAAGCTCTAAAAACAGCACCTGTATAAAATACGAGCATCAAAAGCTTCAAGGTTTGCACCACCGACTCCTCTCCAAACGAAAATACGCCCTTCAGGAGAAACTGAACCACATCAATATGCCTGGAGCAATGCTTCTGCCAGTTTCGCGGTCTCGCTTGCGCAACTTCAACAATAATGGACAAGCATTTCACCAACTTCACGCTCATTTCATAAGGTAAAGGTGCTTGAAATCCATCTGTCTTCTGGGAGAGCTTGTATAATCTCTTTACTTCTCGGCTGAGCTGCCATGCATCCTTAACACTGTAATAATGACTTTTGGTACCACATAAATGCAGTAGGAGTCTCCTCGCATATTTTCTAATGAAGGTAGTCTGTGGATTGTTAATATAGCTGCATAGAACTTCTTGCCACCCCTCAAGTTTCAAGTCTGAGCTACTTAGACTCCTATAGACTGGCTGGTCTTTGTCTCCCACCTTTTCAGGTTTCTCTGTGTGCACAAGGCTGTAAGTAAGCTTAAAGGTACTCTCCACCAGCAATCGGTGATAGTCGCAAAACAAATCCCCTCTGTGAACCTTTGCATATGAATCGGAGAAAAATGGAGTAAAGCTCCCTGACGCAAACTCCCGTCTTACTGTTAAAAGTGCCCCACAAGCTGCGGTGGTTGTGCTGGACGGGCATTCATCAACACCTCTAGAAGAAGCCTTGAATAACTGCATCAATTGTTGTATAATATTGTGCAAATAATTGAGTAAAGGCTGCTGTCTCAAGGCTGCACAAGCCCTCACAGATTGAGAGCTTCCCTTAAATTCAAGTTGAGTTTCATGCGGGCGTGATGCAGGTAAAGGGCAGGTAGCAGGTGAAGTAAGACCTGAGCTTGTTGTGCTTGGTCTTGTTTGCGGGTGCTCGGAACCTGGTTGATGCCAATTACGCAAAACAAACGTAAGAAACATGAAAACAAGAATGCGAACTTCTCCCAAATTGGACCGAGATTTCACTTGCAAAGGTCTGCTAAGATCCAACTCCTGCAGCATCAGTTTGATAAACAGCTCCAAGTCTAAATCCCCTCCGTTGGACGATCTGTCAACCAGCGGACCTGATGGTGCAGAAGCTAATCTGTAAAACAACTGCATAACAGGTACTGCTTGTGCACCAGATGAGGAGTGCATCCAGCCCTTAATATCAGTAATGAGTTGTTGCAAAAGCAATGAATTCACAGCACTTTTTGATGCTGATATCTCCATATTCTTTGGCTCCTCGACCAACACCGACTGAGTCACATCGCTGCTGTCATTAGTCACCATAAGCGGCACAGCACTTGCGTGTAGGCTGAGCTCAGTCGCCATCTGAAGCAAGCTCTCATCACTCATTTCATCTATTGCGGAGAACTGCAACTCGTTCCCCTCTCCGCTAGCCACGTCCATCTCAATGGCAATAGCCGACATGGAATGCTCCCTACTATGAGGAGGAGGCAGCTGGTCGGCATCCATTACCTCATAACAACTCTCACAAAGGTCGAAGTCAGGGCACACATTGCAGTGCCAGCGCCTTCTCAATATAGGAACAGTGGAACATCCATCACAACAATACTGCACAGAGGCAGTGCTGGCGTCCTCATCCATCGTACCTTGTCCAGCACCAGCATTATCACTCCCAACTTCTGGAGGTATTGATGGTGGCCTCTGATGTTCAGCTACATCATCCATAGCCAGCATGGTCTGTTTTGGGAGTGGTAACTGCAGTAATCTTGCTGACATAGCCAAGCTGTAATCACCAAGAACCAAAACCCACATTGTAAGTTCAGCAGAAATATAGCGAGCGTCGACTGACTACAGAAGAAGGGAAAAAGTAGTCTAAGGAAAATCTCGCATCTTATATGGTGCATTTAAAATAAGCCCTACTGCAGAGCTTACTAGCCGAACGAGACATGTAAGATCTCCTAATCATTAAAAAGGAAAGTTCACTCAAGTCAATAGATTTCGGGCCCTTTTCAGTCCGTGAAGAAAACAAAAAGAACAAAAAAATGAATAAATAAACAAAAAACAAACAAAGAAACAAACACACAAGCCAAATGAAGCCGAGACACACCTGCAAGATGTTCGCACAGGTTCGTAAGGTGCAAAAAGTAATTTTCGAAGGAAGTACACTGCTGGAGCCACAGTTTTCTGAGGGTTCCCATTGTCATGAACCTGCTGCAAGGAAAGGCACTCTGCATATCTATATATGATATCCACTATGGGTATCACAAGATTATTGATAGATTGCGCATCAAGCTGCTCTCTTGTCAATATTTCCCAAAGAACCTTCTCGAGATCTTCTACAACTGATGCTCCTGATCGCGCAAGAAAAGTGTGTGAGAGTAAGAACATAAACAGAAACCCAGAGTCTGTTAAAAGTTTTCTTTTTTTCTTTTTTCTTGTTTTTCAAACGTAACATTTCAAGCAACTAGAAGATCCTGGAACTCATCCAAGAAAAAACTTAGGAATCAGAAGTTGCTTGAAGGTAGACATACCGTGCTGGGCCAGAAAACTGGCCAAATTAGACTGACGATGTACTGCGATTTTACACACAGCACGCATTTGAACCGAAAACTCCTGAACCGCCCACGATGTAGCAGATCCTCCTACAGCTAATCTTGATAACAGAAGTGGACAGCTTCGAGTAACCGCAGATAATCGCATATAATCCTTGGCCTGAAAATAGAGAGCAACATCCATCAGGCATATGTTCATACTCATTAAAACAGATTAACATTACATATTCCGTGCCATGGTCTCCTTTCCAAAATCATCATATCATGACCAAAAAGTAATAAACAAATGTTTAAGTAACCAGCAGCTAAACAATGTACACTGTTTGGAATCTTCGGCACATGCATTTGACAAT
Source organism: Physcomitrellopsis africana (assembly GCA_036785485.1). Taxonomy (NCBI): domain Eukaryota; kingdom Viridiplantae; phylum Streptophyta; class Bryopsida; order Funariales; family Funariaceae; genus Physcomitrellopsis; species Physcomitrellopsis africana. Next base: position 115,375 of record JAWRVF010000077.1, on the reverse strand, counting down.
CCACAATCTCTCGGATGAAAATATCAAAGAGAATGGCCGATGTAGTAGAACTGAACGTTGGATGAGAAACCTGATTATAAGCATCCTTCCCAGGATACAAAGCTCGGAGAACATGCCTAGCTGAATACTGCAGCAGCGGTTGCCTGTCGTTTTCAAAAACGACATCTAGAACCGACATACAAAGTTTCCGACTTCCCTCAAGTCTATTAGATGCGAATTCTGCCTTGAACTGAACCCGACATGCCAAATAGTAACTCTGAAGGAGCAGCAAACTGTCTGATAGCAATTGTTCCGTTGGAGATGCATTTTGCATCAATTTTTGTTTAGTTCTATTCGCGCTCGACTGAGTTAAGGTAGATCCTACTTGTCCTGGAGGTTCCAAGTTCAAGACAGCCTCTAGCTTCTCCTTCCATCCAAATTCATCTTTGGAACGGCCGTAGATCTCCAGACTGTCTATTCTCGGAAGAGAAGATCCACCAAAAGCAGGCCCGATAACAAGAGTAAACTCTTCGTCAGCCAACAATGCCTCCGCGTTGGTGAATGGAATATCATACCAGCAACGAACACTTTCCTCCAGCCTGATGGACCTTTGAAAAACGCTAAGTTCTGAAGGGATATGACTTGCAGAGGTATTACCAACATGCACTCGGCAACCCACCATGACAAGATCGGGGTTGGAATTGAGTACAAGAATCTGCACGAGCGAGTGCGTCAAATGAGACACATAAGTCAAATAAGCAACAATGATGTAAAAGACACCTAAGGATGCTACCACAGGTTCCCCATGATAATATAGATTGGAATACTTCTAACTTCTACATTCACAAAGCAACTGTAGTCTAAGAATACCTTAAATCCAGATTCACTGGGACCTTCTAAAAATCCGTCTTCAGCTTGTAAACATAACTTTACACCTTCTGAATCATTATTTAGAAGAATGTCCCCACCCAACTTAACGTCTGCTGTAATGCACGTGGTTTTCTCAAAAAAATCCAGGGGAAACACAGGAGCAGCACCACCATGATTTGCTCGACTGCCCAAAAGTGCAGCTCCAAGCTTCTTCACTTGCTCAGGCTCCAAGCTTCCAGTCTGGTTCTGATTGTCAGCACCAAGTAGACCATTACCGGTCGCCGGTACCGCCGATACGTACGAGAACACTTGCAAGCTTCCGTCATCGTGAAGCAACAACACGCTGTTTCTTTCTTTGTTAATGGGACAATATGACGCAACGCCATCAATCCGCGAGGACGATAAATTACCAATTGTTTTTAAAACCTGGGAGTAAGTCTCACTCGCTCCTAGTTTTACAGCAACCGCTGTATTGGATCTTTGACTGGACAAGCACACAAATAAGCCATTACCTTCGAACAACTCCTTCCAATGATGCAACCCTGAAGTCCTAATTTTGCCATCTTGCTCTTCTACTACACTGGCCACCTCGGAAAGGCTAGTAAAACCAGAATTCATACGTGCAATTAAAGTAAGATTGTCACTGTAAGACAAGAAAAGTAAATTCAAGACAGCAGAATAATGTAATGATACCCCCTTCAAGGGCTTATGACCTCCAGGAATTTGAATGTTTTCAGTCAAAATACGGGCCCCCGCATCACCACCAGTAACTTGCTGTCTATATAAAATGCCTTGCTGAGAAATGACAATAGCAATTAGCTGCCGTTGACCAGTAGAAACTAAACAAGCATCTGCAATGGAGTCCTCCAAAACCATAAAATAATGAGTTGGACTGATCTTGTCCTGGGAAAGGTCATATATCTTCACGAACTTATTGGTAACAACCATTAGTTCAACTTGCGAACCAGGGACCCAGGCAACTCGACGTATGTATGCATCTTGAAGAGCTAGCTCTACAGCCAAACGATCAGTTACTTCTCCACGAGGGTTGACGGTAAAAACCTGGCAATTGTCATAACCCGCAACTGCCAAGTAACTTTCGTTTGCAGGGTTGAATGAAAGTTGCACCACTTCAAAGCGTACTACATTCTTAGATAAAGGCTTGACTGTAGCCTTATCAACAGTAACAGGAAGTGCAGTTGGTTGACCAATAAGTTGTCCAACATCAAAAATGGTTACTTTATCTCCTTCTCCAGCCGCTAATCTGCCTCGGCTGCTGATTGACAACAGAGATTTCACAAGCAGGCCGCTAGCCAGATGAGACTTAAGTTCCCGTGCATTAGGATACTCTGTTTTAATTTTCATGTCCATCGATCCGCTCTTGTAAGCCCTCTTCAGCTGAAGAAGATCAGTTTTAAGATTCAAATTTACGTCTTTGGACAAACATGTCTTCTGGTCATCATTTCTTGTTGAGCTATGACCTAAATTTAGATCACCGAGCAACCGTTTGCACAAACATAGAACCTGGTCTTCAACATCCAACTCCGAAAGCAAAGCCAAAAGATGTTTCTCTTCACCTTCCACAACTGAAACTTTGAAAGCAACTTCCCCGGCCACATGGGCCTCTTCAATATCAGAATCACTGTCAGACAGAGGAAGCTGACTTGTGTGAGTGCCAAGTGGCAAGAAGCTTTCGGTAGCGCTAGTTCCTGTTGACGGAATAGCGTTCGAAGATGAAACGTATTTCCTGGGTTTCAAGCAGAGGCAGGTGCTGCCTCTGACACTTCCAGCCCCGCAGTCACAAAAAAACCGGCTGAGACGAGAGTACACAACCTTGTGTCCTTTATGACAGACCCTGGCACAAACAGAGCAGCATCCCTTAGAGACAGTCAAGTCGCAGGTATAACAGAAGTACCAATGCTGCTCCATGAAATTGCTACCACTGGAGGTAAATGTGCAAACGCTGGAGGCCAACGCCCGTTCACTGTTACTGCCATTGTCATCATCATCACGGTCCAGACTTGCAATTTCACCATCCGAGGTTGCGTCGTCTTCATCTTCGTCTACAGACATTGCATCACAATCACCAGCTCCCGCGCCTGGCTCCTGAGAAGTTGGCGGCAGCTCTGAATTTTTATGATACACCGACTGTTTCATTTTTGCGTTCGAACTTGAATTACTAACGCTGTCATTATTTCCTCCATGCTCAGCAAACAATTCCATCCTGTTGCCACCACAAGCACTCAAGATAGAGTTCAGAAAGGAAACCATAGACTTCACCCCTTCCACATGTGAGTCATTTACAGGCAACTTCCTGACAAGTTCCACCACGGTTCGCAGCAACCGCTTTAAAGACAAATAGCCTTGTGCTAGTTGAACAATCAATCCAAAATATGACTTAGCAGCCACTACATCAAAGGTCACAAAAGCCCTTTCTAGATTCAACAGCATCGCTGTTAGCAAATGAGAGTGGAGCCTATATCCCTGCACCTCGGGAGAAATAGGCACAAGGGATTGAACAAAACTAGAAATGAGATCCCTGACACCAGAAGGTGCTGTCCGCTTCACTGACTTGTCCTCATCGGCATCACTAATCCAGCCGAGAAACCGTTGCTCAAGCCACCCAGCTAAACTGACTGTATCCATTTGAAGAAGCTTTTGCTCCAGATCCATCTTAGACCTAAGGTCGTATCCAAGTAGGACAACAAGAAGTTGTAAGGACTTTATGTTCACACTTTCGATGGTACAGTTATCCAGAACATCTATAAGAAGTGAAATATCTCCCGAACCCACAAGACTTTTGCATTTGCGCAAAATCTTCACCTTTTTCTCCTCCACACATGCCGGTTGCAGTTTAGAGTAATACAGAAGCAATGCCTCCAATCTGGAAGGATCGCTGTGAATATTGTTGTGAACATCAAGCACATGCAAAACAAGGGCCTCCCAAACTGTCTCATCAACTTCGTCCCTCCTTTTGCAAAGAAGCTGTAAGAGCTTCTGTGCATGCTTTAGCTCATTCAAGTCAGAGTACAAGGCCTGCTCTTCTTTAAGAGGTACCAAAAGATCCAGTAAAACAGCGCACTTTGATTGCATGCTTCCAAAAGCACTGTCAATTTTCATTACCAAAAGTGTGTTCAACAGTCCATCCAAGACCTCTTCCTGCAGAACCTCTCCATCAAATACTCCATTACCATCCCGGGCATGAAAAAGTACTTGAAATGAGTCCAAGATCTCCTCTATGCACACCATTGCCGACAGTAAAGCCGCGCTGCCGGCCTTGGGAGATGATGGAAACCCATGATGTAGAGCGGGAAGTATAATGGCTTTAAGACCCTTCAATTTCTCCATGTTGGGCCCCAAGGAAAGCGTCAGATGCTCGGACAACCATGCACTCTCTGTATCCCATTTGAGCAACGAATGCAAAATCGTAACATTTACACCCATAGCCCCTAGAAGGCCCTCTTGCTTACTCCTTGACAATCCCCCTTGTAACAGTAAATCAATAGAGAATATGGATGCCTTGCAAGATCGCAACTCTAGCAGAATATGTGACACTGCGTTTCGCATCAGATTCACGTAATAATTCAGTAACACAGATAAGATTTGCAAGAGGTTTCCTAAATGACCATCTTTAGATAAAAAGTCCATTGTCTGTTTGATAAAAGCCGGTAGCTGGGTCTTTTTTAAAGACATGTCCTCTGAAACATTCCTTTCTACCGTGACTGTCTCTCCAACTCGGAGTAATGACAGCAGCACAGTCAACGCAGACCCCTGCCTCAATAAATCCCAAGACAGAAGTTTAACCTGACCTTCACAAAGAAGAGTTCGCACAGCAGACAGGTTGCGTGTCAAAAACCCCGCCCATTGATGTGCAACAAGACTTGTATCACCAACACCTGGTCTAAGCAGAGTTTTCGTGAGGCTCAATAACAAATCCGACTCCACATAATCCACATTCAATTCCCCTGCTGCATCAGGCTTCAATAAAGGGCTTAAGCAGCATATTGTGCTCCAGCTCATCACATATACATACCTTTCAACCACCAACTCTTCCACAATTTTGAAGGACCTGCCCTTCCACATACCCAAAATATCACTAATTACTTGGCTGATGTCGTTCATATCCAAATCAATATCTTGAAGCGCACTATTATTCAAAGACCCGTTTATATCAACAAGCTGCTGGATACATATGTCGTCCATGACACGCTCTTCCCCGGATCCGTATTCCTTAAAAATATTGTAGGCAACAAGACCTGCCCATGACTGTTGAGGATGATCATCTCCTGATGCATTAGAGCTTGTATCTGAAAAATTGTCCAGCAGCTTCCGACGCAAGTGCACCAATAGCCACTGTGGAAAGGAGTCAAAATGCAGAACCAAGTACCGCAATGCCAACAACAACCTTGATACTAGCAGAGACCACATTAAAAATGGTATGCCGGGAGATGGATGTCTCTCGGTATTCCTAAGGAGCTTTAAGGCAACCAATAAGTTCTGTAATATGATAGACCTTCCAGGACCATCTAATGAATGGAAGGCCATGAAGAGAAGCTCCATCTGGAAGAAGGAAGGCAGGGCCTTCTTGATACTCAATTCACCAGATCTGCAACTCAGGGCTCTAAGAACATAATCCAGAAATGCCTTCCAAAAATCAAAAGCTAAGGGGTCGTTCTGGGCGGAAGTCCCTCTTCGAATCGACCGCTTAACAAGCAATTTTCCAAACAAACTGCAGCTCTTTGAAGAAAGAGCACTGGAAGCATCTCCTCTCAATATCTGCGTGGCAAGATGCAACTCCAAAGCATCATTTAGAGCATGCCTAATCACAAGGGTGTTGAGCAAGTTAAAGGATCTCTCATATAGTTGAGCCAACAAATCAGAGGCAATATCTTCAGAGTCCACCACATCGTAACCAAGTGCGTTGCTGTTCATTAGACTAGATTGGGATAGATAAATCTGCAGGAAAACATCCAGATGTTCCTTCGACAGCATCTCACAAGAGACATCAAACGTCGGTTGATGCCACTCGGAACAGAACATACAATCTTTCAGAAAGCTTAATAACAAATTGGCTACTAGGAGGGGAGTACTGTGAAGGGCATCCAGCTTCTTTCTTGAGGTACAGGTTGGCGCAAGCCCCTCTGAATTAATCAAATGTCTTCCAGATTCCGAAAAAAGATCTCCAAACAGCGCATCATCCTCACTTGCGACAGTAACAGATTCCGTTGATCCCACAGCAGATTCCTCTTCACTGTGCACAGATGAAGCAGTCTCCAAGATTGATCTCCCTTTAAGGCCTTGAGCGTGAAACAAGGCCGTCAAAACCACTAGATTGTCCAGCCAGTGGCCTTCATTTGGAAAAACAACCTGCAACTGCTCTTGTGGACTGAGCACCTGATTCAAGTCAAACTTCTTGTTGTAAATCTCACAACTAGGCAAATTTTGAGTAATCCTTTCAGTTTGACCCCGAGTAAGACCGACTTCAGGAGCTGTTGGTTGCTGGTGGAATATTCCATGTGCGTGAGCATGAATATCCTGAATAAGACCTAGAAAATGGCTAATTACATGTGAAGTGTGCGCCAACGATAATTGTTGCTCAGAAAGGGGACCATGTTGCTTTAAACTAGTTTCTAGAGTGTTCAGCATCGATGCCGCTACAAAACATTTGAAGTTTTGCAAGACGATCTTATCCGGGAAGATTACTTCTGAGAGCCGAAGTAAACTATCTAACAAAGAAGGAAATGATCTGCCTTGGTTGGAATCCAGCATTATCTCAGGCACAGAGCTACTCGATTCACAAATGTGTTGGAGGAAGACTAGTAGAGTTGAAGCGTATTCCACTAGCTTTGTGCCAACCTCCTCGTCCAAAAAACCTGCAACGTGTCCTCTGGAAAGATTCAACAAAAATTTTGTTATACTAGACACAAGAGCTATCCTGCCTTGCAATAATCTGTTTCCCTTATCCTTGGAAACTTTATCGCAAAGCACTAGCAATGCTTGGCACACCTCTAACAAACGTGGAATACACCGGATCTGTCCAACAGCGAACTGATGTGCTGCAGCCACCACACTAGTCCCTCTCTTGAACACCACTTGCAGATGCTCACCCTGAGAACCTCTGCTCAGCTCATGAACCAATAGTTCCTCGCCAGCCAACAATGAAAGTATAGTTTGTGACGGACCCGCCACCTTCTGGAGTCCAAAATGACCCTCCTCTGCACAGGAGAATAAGAGAATGCGTACCTTGTTATGCACCATCATCGTTGGCAACAGCACACAAGGTTAACGACCAAATTTGAACACAAAGAATGGCAAGTAAACTTTCTACAATACTCTGAACGTGCTAGAAGAATTACCCCACTGCAACTACCAGTCAATGCGGCATTTATGTACCGCGATAGGCTTTTTCAAATCCCATATATTTATGAAACTCTAAGAATTGGCACTTCAATTTTCAAACAACAGCATTAAATACTTCAACATGGAAGATTTGACACAAGGCTTACCTCCAGAGGTTCGCCCCACCACGTCAGTTGGACTCTTTCCAGAGGAACTCGGAACAGGAGAATCAAAGAAAGGCACTTCAGCGGTAGCGTTATCCAGCGATTGCAATATATGCGAACTCCGCTCCTCTGCTTTTCCTTCAATTATGGCGGTCTCCAAGAGTTCGAGTAACCTGTGTTGCATCTGCAAGAATTATCTTAAATGTCACTCTTTAACCCTGGATACTATGGAAACGGATTAGGATACTGACCGACAACAAAGACACAACCACAACTTGATCAAGATGGATGAACCATACTAAATAAATTTGTATAACACAATTTCTCTTTCAATCTCCAATAAAAATGGCAAAAATACATCGTTCAAATTCCAGCTACTTGACAGACCTGTCAAAGAAAACAAAAATTCTGCGAAATCAACAAAAGTTCCATCGAGTAATTAAACTATCCAACGTTCCATATTGAAACCCTAAAATATAGTGAAGGAAATCAGGTAATCAGGAAATCAGTTATCGATTTGCCGCCATCGTAATAACTGCCTCGAGGCGAACAAGCAAATCATGAAGGGGAAAACACTCAATAACAATTCGAAACAAACAATAATACCACTGAATTCATTAAATGCTGGCAGATTTCCGAAACGGGGATAGATAGGCAATGACAATTGAGCGGTTCTATTCATAAGTTACAATGACAACTAGGACAAACGGAACTCAAAGTTTCACCAAGTAACCAAACGCCGACAAAAGGATCACACACTATGAAGCGTCCACACCTCGAGATACACACTAGCATCAGTTCTGGACAACTTGAAGGCATCCGTCTCCTCGGGGCCTGCACTATGAGTGCCTTCACAGAGCTCCGACACACAATACTCAAGCCCCTGCAAACAGACTTGAACTGCAGATCTGTAAATCTGCTCCACGATCGCTTTGTCTTCTCCATCTGCAATCACAGACAGAAACCTGACACGTCACACTCTCTTTCACTTCCTACAACCACGACGAGCTTCAGTAGATCAGATTCCGAAGTGTCATCACACCACACCAACACCACTTCATCTAATTCAATTTTCTCTCGAATTAAGAAGCCTTCATATCCAATCAATTGAATCTGGAATAACCTAATTGACCAAAACCTGCTCCCGAGACAAATAATCACATTCATAATTGCAACCGAGCTCTAGACCATCAATCATCCCTCACCACCAACCTGCGATCCAATCCCAAGAAGTGCACAGTACGGCCTCGACAATCGCCAAAGTAAAATCCACCTGCTGCTTATTCCACTGCCACAACCCCGCCCCCTGTACATCCACGTCCACCCCTCGCCTCAGCAGGGCCTGAAGCTCAGACAATCCTGCCTGCACTTCCGCATCCTTCACCCGCTCTTGAAACGAGCCCCCGGGCAGCTGCAACACCTCCACCAACTTCCGCAGCGTCCCCATCCCTCATGCCCGCCACTCCCCTCCCGATCCCCAATCTCCACCCCTTCCGTCACACCATTCACCACCACACCTTAGGGGATCGCTTCCCCCATCGAAACCAATGCTGCCCCGGCAAATCCACTACTCTCCACCACTCCAACCCCTCCGAGCAACGACCAGACAATCCAATACATAACACGAAGAGATGTCAGTTGCGACCCCGGGTGCCAAGACTCTCGGACCGACCAGAATCCCAGAATGCAGGCGATGCCTACAGCATCAGATGCATCGGAAGCGGGCGATGGAGGAAGGACCTACTGAAGCTGTGTGAGAGGATTCAAGGGCGAGTGGTGGTAACAGCGTTGGCTCATAAGCTTGAAGCGGCCATAGCCACCCACACCAGAGGCAGCCAGCTTCCACGTTACAATATGAAGCGAACCCTGTTGCCATGGTCTTCTGCAAGCTTACCGCAGTCAATCGACTTGGTCCAACTGCTGGCTCGAGGAAGTTTCCCTGTCCCCATCTTCCTACGACCGTTCTTCGCTGGAACAGTGGCGCCACTACCGCTGCACTTGGACGCTCACTCTCCATCTCTCTAACTCTCTCTCTCACTCTCTGTGTGTCATGCCACGTCACTTGCCAGCGTGGCTGCATTGGAAAAGCACATAACCGCACAAATCTACATCCTACTTTATCGGAACCAATTCTCACAAAATCTACTTTTTACAGAGAATCCCAACCTTTGTTCCCCATGCAGAGTCCTTCTCTGTACGTCGGGCTCACGTCTTGAATAATTGATTTTTATTCTTTATTCTTTATTCAAAAAAGCCCAATGATGGAAAAATTACTGAAGTAGCAATGTAAAAAACCTAAATCATTTTATGTTTTTTTTATAGCTAGTTATAAAATAATAAATGCTCATGGCTGATACAAATGGGCAATTGGATTTACATACTTATGATTTCACACAACAATTATTGTTTCATCCCATTTAGAAAGATTTTAAAAGTATATCAAACTTTTAATTAGAAAACTGTTACGTGAATACTGTGGTATGGAATGGTATATGTTAAGTGGATGTTACGTTTTGTAATAAAAGTTTATTCATTTTATCAATAATTAAGAAAATAGAGTCATGTAAAAAATATTTTATTTAAAAGAAGTCAGAAAATGAAATAAATGAAAAATAAATGAATGAAACTAATACATTGCATATTAAATCTATATAGAATTAAACTTTATGTTTAAATTTTACAAATGTCAAATTAAATCAAACTAATAATAATAAATATCAAAAAAATATTATAGTTAAAAAAAGACCTCCAAATATTATATTTCTATAAAATAATTAGAACCATAATTAACATATAAATTTGATAGATGTAATATAGATAATAATTTCAAAAATCATAAAATTTATCATTAATTAAATTTTAAATATATAAAATTTAATTACATAACAAAAAATTAAGTATTAGATTATTTTATTTTTATTTTTATAGATATATTCAAATTAAATATATATATATATATATATATATATAATACAATAAGGATATAAATCTATACAAACTTGTCAAAATAATATATATATATATATATATATATAGTAAATATATATATATATATATATATATAAAGAAGGAAGATAAAAAGTAAAGATATTTTATAATAAATAAATTTTAAAATAATTACTATTAAATAAAAAGAAATAAAAGAGTCTTGAATAACTATATATATATATATATATATAAGGTGTTGATAAGACTAAGGATGGTTTTAGTCTTACCTCTATATATGCTAGCTATCAAAAAGGCTACATTGAGATTTTCTAAAGATGGTGAGATGACTAAGATGTGGAGTGCTTTTGTAGTAGCTTCTTAGATGTACAAAACTTCTAAAAAAAGTTTTTATAGCTAGTACACATTTATGAACACTTAGAGATCTAATCAATTTTTAAAAAACTTCTATAATATTTTTTTAAAGAAGATATTATCTACTTAATATATTTTAATTTAATTCTACTTACTTCTATTTTTTATACTTATTTGAATGATATATATATATATATATATATATATAATTATAATATGTTATATTATGAATATTCTTTGTAATAATTTAATATTTTTGTTGAAAGATAAAAATATTTATTATTTTATTATAATTTATATAGAATCTTTAAAATTTTAGCCACAAAAGTTAAAAATTTATATAAGAATTGTGTATTTATAATTTAATTGTTAATATTAAAAATTAAGGATTAAAACTCTATTAGAATCTTTGAGATTAAATGCTTTAAAAGAATATATATTGAAGCTAAAATAAATATTTATTTTTGATATGCTATCAAATAACATATAATAAATTATCTTCTTAAAAAATATAATAAGATATAATCAATTTTTATAAACAAATCAATAAACTAAAATTTACAAAATTAAATCTTATTCTAAAAAATCTTATTGGTACCTTTATAAATAACAAAAAGTATAATTTGATAATTTCTTATAAAAAATGCTTAAGTATTATAATTAATAATCAACCAATATTTGGCTTGAAGTTATGATAAAAATTATTTTGTTTATCACTTTTTGGCTATACAAATTAATGCCATTTACAATTCTTCAACTTAAAATTTTTCATCTTTAGATTATAGAATTTAAAAAAATTATCTTTAAAAATTATAATGTCTATCTTTTAAAATTCAAAACTAAAACTGTTTTCTTAAAAAATAGAATAACATTAGTTAATGTAAATATAATATAATTTTTTTTCTTAAAATTTATTCAATTAATGGAAGATGCTACCCTTTGAGATATGGAATGGGTGATCGAATGAAGATAATCCCTGTTCACACTACTACGTTGCATGGCATAGCAAATATGTTTGTATATACGTATATAGAAAATATACATATACATATATATATATATATACGTAAAGACATACACTATAGTGAATTATTTAATTAATTGGCATTGAGGCATGGTGCATGACGAAGCCTGCAAGTGCTCACGGTTTCCCTCCTGTTCCCTTCCAAGAAGTCCCCTTCTTGTGAAGAAATGGAGGTTGCAGCAGCAGCAGCAGCAGCAATGCCGGTGGGTATTCAAAATCTCACACATCCAGGAGCAACTTCCAAGACGTTCTTTTCTCATGTTTATATATATATATATATATATTTATATTTTATCTGTTTTTGTTTGGGTTTGTGTTGCAGTTGTAAAGACGTAGCTGCGAGCAATCACCGACACTTCAGCTGCTGTGGACAATTCGCGTGACGTTGTCCACTCACTTTGACTTAATTTTTATTCTTTTTTAGGTGATCTGCGGTGCCCAATCTGTTCAGAGACTCTCGTGTCCCCCGGTTGACAAGGTGGATTGTGTGCGACTGATCACTCGAGAGTCGCTCTTTGAGCAGAAAAAGAGCTGGCCTGTTTGTGCGTGTGTGGTGCACTCGAATAGATGGCGCAACTGTTTTGCATAGTACTGCGATTAGCACTCAGTGCTTCGCAAAGTGTAATAGAGTTATACTTTGAGATCGATGGAAGAGTTACGTAACGTACTTGTGAGCGTCACCTTCTTGTGGCTGCGTTAGAGGAGGAAGAATGTTAAGCATCGGAAAAAGCACCCAACATGTCCGATCGATTGACGACGATGTCAACAATTATGTTGGTTAACTTGGTCGTCGATTTTCCATCCACGCAAAAGTACCTAACACGACGACGCTGATTTCTGAGGACTGATGTCAAGTTGTCGACATGGGCATGTAACGCAGTATCTATTGAGTCTGTCGACTTTCAACCCAGCTAACGCACAAATGTAGTCGCATTTATGCGAAAGTAGTGTGAACTTTCTCGTGCATGAGCAGGCATTCTTATCTTTACAAGTGTACGTGATGCGATCTTGTGGATTTGTGCGCAGCGAAGGATTGCCATGATGGGAAAACCTTGTGGCACGATGAGTAACGTCGCGTCGGCGGTGCTCTTGCTGATAGCATCAATGGCGGGCGTAGCAACGGCTACAGAGTTCACAGTAGGCGACACCACGGGCTGGGACTTCGCCCCGAACTCGTCCTTCTACAACGACTGGGCCAACGGACTCAAGTTTGTCCCCGGTGATAAGATCGGTAAATCACTTCGTCAAAACACTCGAACGCTACGCGTTCACGTAATGGCTCGGTAATGGGCCACGAGTGCACGAGACCAAACGACTGCCTAGACTGATCATTCCCTTCGTTGTCTTCGAACAGTATTCAAGTACATCCCCAGCGACCACAATGTGCAAGAGGTGACAGAGTCGGACTATGTGTCCTGCAGCAGCCTGAACCCCGTGGCGGAATACGAATCCGGCAACGACATCGTCACGCTGCCGAAACCAGGCACTCACTACTACATCTGCGGCTTCCTGGGCCACTGCGACCAGGGCGGCATGCGCATGAAGGTAATGGTTGGAAGCGCGAACGCCCCGCAACCAGTGCATGGCGGCGCTACAGTACCCGCGGGTGCTCTGCCGTTGCCAATGACAGGCATCGACCCCGGTCTGCCCGGCGCCGATACCGCGACTATGCCGCCGCACGGCCATCACGAGCATGCGTGGTCCCCTGCGGCGGCTCCGGTGACGGTTCCGGGCCATTCCGCGGCTTGTTCGTCCCTGGAGCTTGCGACCTTCAGGAGGCGGCGACCCTTTCTGGGCCTTGCGGCTGGCGCTGCTCCGATCTTCCTTCTGTTGTGGAAATGAGACTGACCTTCTTCCGCGCTTTTCGGCGTTTTCTTCGGCATCTCCTTGTCGGTGGGACGCCGGTCTGTGTGTCGGTGGGTGTGCTGGTTCGGCCGGAGCTGAGGTGTCGACGCTCCCTGCATAGCTTTCACGGTGAACGTCGAATTTTTTTATAACTAATTATAAAAAATATTTTTGTTAATATTAATACTGTGTGAGAATAGACTAATTAAAACTGAGGATGTAAAACAATTACAGCAGTGTTTTGATTTGATATAATTTTATAGTACATGAATCAGACTTAGAACAAACTTTGAAAAACCAGGATGGTTATATATTCTTGTCTTATGTTCAGTGCAGTTTGTGGATTATACATTTGTGGAAATTTGAAACAAGTGGTTTGCAATTAATGTCTATTAACTTGTTTCATGATCCAAAGATAAGATAATAATTATAACAATGATAATGAATCATATATGTTTACAGTGATTTTTTAAACTCCATCCAATGTTTAATATGTTTTTAGTCAATGTACGTTTTAAGAAAAGCTTTTAGAAATGTAAATTACTTAATGAAAAACTAAAATTGCCAAAAGTATTTTGATTTGTATGATTCAACATCACATGTGTTTTATATCAAAACTAAATATACATATTATGTATAATAAAATAGAAGTAATAGATTTATTTTTATTAAATAAATAAAAACTCTAACATAAGAAACATTTTTAGCTTACTATATAGAAATATATCATTGTTATACTCATTGAAACATAAATAAGAAATCCTTTTTGTACATTATAATTTTTTTTTAATGTGTTAAGAAGACATAATAAAATCTATTTAGAGTATCTCTAAATTATTCAAATCTTTTTTTTGTTGTATATATATATATATATATATATATATATATTAGTTTTAATAATATCATTGTACCACAAAATCAAATATTTATATTTTTTAAATGTTATACCCTATACATCTCTCTCTCTCTCTCTATATATATATATATACACACACATACACACACATGTATATGTTTCAATTCCTTTGATGTTATGAAATCTATACATTAATTACACATTTTTAGAAAGGAAAATAGTTTTATATTTGTTATATTTTTGTTAGATTATTATAACAAATTTCTAAACTAAAAATTTACATTCTTATTATATATTTTATAATGATTCAAAAATGTTGAGTTATTATACAATGCAGAGTTATTCATATTAAAAGGTCTAATTTAAAAAGTAATTTATTTCATTAAGCTATTTTCAAATATTTAAATTGTAGTTCATAAAATTTCTATACAAGAAAGATAAAAACACCACAAAGACTCACAAATTTTTGTAGTGATTTTGTTAGGTTATATCTTTATTTGTAAAATTATAAAACTTGAATAATTTTTATTTCTTTCTTTCTTTTGTTTTGAAAAAAATATAATGAGGTTTATTTTAAGTTTTGCAATCTCTGAAATCCAAAAAGGTATTTTAAAAAAGACTTAAAAATTGAGATCATAAAATTCCAATAAAATTATTAAATTGGTTACATGCAGTGCTTCTATAACAACAACCATGGTGTAGTGGTTTTTATTGTAACACTTGAAATTTGGTGGTAGAAGTGTAAGTTGGTGTTACAGTATTTGAAAATGCATAGAATAGATGTAATTTTTTTTAAAAGTTTAATAAATAAATGAATTAAAAATGGTCATAAAAACTTCACATAAATTATTTTCAATAACTAAAAGTACAACAATTGTATAGATAGATTGAAAATCATATTTCATGTATTGTTTAGTTTTAAATAATTCTGTTATTAAAAATGTATAAAGTAATGGAAATTAATAATAATCCTTCTAGGATTGGCATTTAAAAAGAAGTAGATAATGTCATACAGGTTAATTCTTTATTTTATTGTTATGTTTAGTCTACACTTTTACAAGAGTTCCATGAAACCTTCTTAAAATTATTTTAAATATTGAATAAACATACAAAAATTTGATACTATTTTAATTTTAATTTTTTTTGAAGTAAATGAATAAATGGAAATTGTATTCAATACATTTTCAACTATGTTAACTCTTAATTTAGATTTTATTTATCATTTCAATGTATTTAGTTTTTCAAGTGATGACCTAAGTTATTTAATTTATTTTATATACAAATCCAAGCAGTGAACATTTTGTGTGTCGCGGATTAATGATATTTCAATGTTATCTTACTGAAAGCAGATTCTGTCTCATCCAATCTCCCACGTGTCAACACATTATTGGAGTAACACAACGCTGTTGTACAGCCACTGCCATGTCACCAATGGATCCGTTCTTGTCCATCAGGGAACACTAGGTACTGAATTCGGGATGAAGATGAACGTGGAATGTTGAATGAAAAAGTGTGGAAACTGTGATAAATATTGGATGAGGAGAAAATGACTGAGAGATGAATGAACCAATTGTTAGATGAAGACACTCATCCATCTCGTTTAACGGTGAGGGTCAGTTCGGCCGACAGATTTGAGTCGGAGTGTGGCTTTACTTTGGAAGTGACAAGAACACACAAACACATAACCCTTCGACGCAAAAACAGTCGATCAGTCGTGGGAAAAATGGTCGCTCTCGCTGCGTGTTGATTGCTACAGTGCAGACCCAGTGAAACAGGTTGACAGATGCTGTCATGCTGAAGAAACTGTGCGTTGATTTAGTAATGTGGTCCCTAAACAATCTTGCTAAGAATTGGTTTCTTGACAGACTTGTTCACTACTCAATTTGGTCTTGAATTTGGTGGGGACTCTGATGGTAATGGACATCTCAAGCGGTGATTACTGCAGTGGGCCACGCTTAGTGGACCGCGGCAACAGTACTGTTGCCGTGTGCCGAATCGACTTGGGCTGGGTGGTTTTGTACGGGTCGGATTTTACGGATCATTCAGTAAAGCTTCCAAGGGCTCGATTTGACTGACTCCCAGTCACATCAATTCTGGAAAAGTCTTGCCCTTGAAGGAGCATTGGGTGGAAGGCTAGAGTATCAAGTCAGTGGGCCCTACGACTCTACCATTGAAGAGATCAAAGCTACATCGTGTCACGTCAAAAGAAATTTCAGAGATATTATTTATGATGAGGAAAAAATTGATAGATCAATTGATTGCAGGAGATGGTATGTACGCTGTCAGAAATCAATATTCCCAGATCATATTTCCTAAGTGAGCAAAATCTGATTTCCAATGTGATTTGTTTACATAGCTACAGAATCTGAATTTTTTTGTCAAGGAAGAATGAAAACTCAGATGGGACATTGATGTTGGTGTTGATAAGTGGGAGGGGCACTATTTTCATAGAATGCTGATGATCCTCATTCTCAGTGTAGCCTCGGTGCTGAAGGTGGAGCTGCCTGATCACATCAGCAATTTCACTCATGGAGGGTTCCAGAAAAATTAGTTTGTTGAAATTACCTCATCCAGTGGTTGTGAAGAATTAATACTCATTCGAGTGACCATTTGTCCTTTCAATGATCAAATACACAAAACCCACATTCCTTGCAAGTTTTTTTGTACAATGATCAATTCCTTGTAAGATTCTTGCAGTAGCAACTGTCCAATATGTTGAACCTGGTGGATAGGAACCGCTAGACTGATACTAAGACCAGAATGGTGCAACATATTAAAATAACCACTTCATTGTGGTAATAATGTAATAGATAGATGGATACAAGTCCAAAAAGTGGTTGAAAAGATAATCTTACAAGTATCTGTGCGAAATGTGGATTCTAACCTGGCTGAATGAAGGGAAGGACTTAAAACTTGCATTTACACGCGCTGCATGTAAATGTTGTAAAAATGTTTACCAACCCCCAATGGATGTTTGTGAAAAGAAGGAAGAAGAGGAGCTGACAATGAAAGCCAAAATGGGGAAATTGGAATTTAGGGGATGTGGCAATTACTTTCTTCCATTTGTAGACCACTAGTATTTTGATCGTGTTACCCTTGAACTGATGAAGCAAATAGAGCTCTCACCATTGCTAAGGGCTCACTCGGATATGGTGAAGTATGAGCCAGTAAAAGTATCACTTTCTCAGTCGAGGAGAACACGTTTATAACTAAAATCTCTCTTGAGAAACTTAACCATATCACTGAGGTTGTCATGTCCCATAATCTCTCATTCTAGTGGAGAGTTCATCGCAAATGCCAAGTGAATCAGGATTGAGATTTATGAAAATATTCCTTTCAATTCCCACGTTGTAATACTGCCAACAGAGTAACTCTCACACCCTAAACGGTGTGAATAAAGCAGCCCATTTCATTACTGAACATGAACTCTAATCACCGTGGAGCTACGCGAAGAACTGAATGCATTTGCAGAGAATGCTTAATGGACCGGTTGGATAGATCAAAGAAATCATCGCTGAAGCATCCTCATACATAACTAGGTGGTCTATGATATATCATAAAACCAGGTAATAACCACAAAGGTTTTAAAACAACGTTGAATTATTTTCCAACCCCATATTGACTATGTGAAAGTCAAGGTGAAAGTAAAAGTTAGTGAAGCCTTTCGGGGACAACATAATCTTCAGCCTATCCTTGCAGGGATCAAGCCCAAGACGTTAGCAAAAGGTATCTATGATAGAAAACCGAAGGGAAGAAAAAGCCTTGCTGGTTCAATTACACAAGTAATTATGGAACTGTAGACTGTTTGGTAACGACTTTAACCCGGAGATTAAAAATTTGCAGATTCAAGTTGATTACCTACTTCGTTCACAATCAATCCTCAGATATCAAACTAACGAGCAGACTTTCATGGAAGCTTCATCGAAAGATTGATGGGAACTTTGGAATTTATCAGCACCACTTTGTCCAGTACAGACCGTCGAGGAACTCTAGCAAAAGTTTTCCTACCAAGCGACCATGAAACCCTTACAGCTGTTTCAGTATTTTGTAACAAGGTGGGTCTGTCTAAAGCATCTGAATTTGATGTACGGGTCGTATCAGCTATCACACGGCTTTATGCAAAAGGGCACAAAACTGGAGTAACTCATGACCTTAAACTGCAGCTTAAGATACTCTTTCTGTTGAGCTGCCAGTCATTTGTGACTTCCAAGTCATATTGCATGAGTGGGAAGATATTACCGACTTTTAGCATGTTGGGGAATGCGATGAAGGAGTCAAAGTTGGTGGGCATACTTCAGAGTACGCAAGGTCAGCATCGACCCATTTGCTGATCGTTGGAGATGATAGCAACTAAGTGACTTTTCCTTGTCCTTCCACAAATACCATATAATTCTGCTATCCACCGTCAATACAACACACAGATACCTGAGACGATATTAAACCTCATAGAGAGCTCGCTGTTCAATACTAGCATGACAACAAACTGAACTTCAAGATTACAAAAGAAAACGCCATGCACTGCTCATGGAGAACAACTGCCGAGAGGATTCGGAAGTCATCGCAAATAAAAGAGAGGAAACATTCTTCTCTTGTTAGCACGGGTGTTCCACAGAACCCCCTTCTCGTTCTCGTTCTTCGTCACCCAATGGTGTTGCATCCAAGGAAGAAGCACCAGCATACCCCATAGATTCCATGGTACTGCACACCCCATCCTCATCTTTGATCAAATGCGGATAAATGAAAAAAGAAAACAGAATCAAAAACACAAAATAACTCCTTGTTCTGCATAAGCATCATTTTGTGAAGCTGCTAGGTACACCTTCATATTCAATTCGCTAGCAAACTATAGAAGTACCTCTTTGTTAACTAGTAAAACTCACTCCTTTTTCATTCGAAGCATAATCCTTGGCAATATAACAAATTGTAAGCATATTGCTTCTGCCAGTTCGGTGCATGTCTATTTGCAAGTACGAGCAAGTAATCAGTAACCTTATTTAGCAACTGAGGTATGAATAATATTTTAATACAAGAGGCTTATCCATCTACCAGGTAACTTCCTAATATAATCTTCCCCCAAAGTCAAAAAACAGTATGGCATTTCAGCATCTTAAATCAGAGATCTATTTTTTCAGAGATAATATGAGTATTCTTGCAGCATGATCACTGCAAATTTGCATTTCCAGGATAATTTCAATTTTCCTAATCATCTGTCATTGAGAAGAGAAACCAATATTATTTACATTGAATGTCTAGTGGATGGAATTTAGACACCTGCTTAACTTCATGTTGTCCTTTCCATAGCCAGCCAGCAAATTTGTTTTCAATTCCATGAACAGCCAAGTAAAATGTGTAGGCACCATGATTACTGCAGGAATGCACCATGTATCATGATGGAATACCAATATTGTATGCTGATCTTTGAAACACAACATAATCTCCCAATTTGAATACATCAAACTATAGCTGCATGACTTGCCACTGAAGAAAGATGGTCATGCAAAATTGGCATCATTATTTTTGATGTGTGACTTAGGATGTTGCTGGAGGATGATAGTTTGTGAGCAGTGTTAAGCATTGGGAGCTATGCAGTGTTTAAGTAGTACATTAGGTGATGTTTGGATAAAGTACATGATGTCCAGATGAGCTACATTTGTTGGTCTCATGTAAACTTGGCTCATTAAATCATGGATCACCAATTCCTTGCTTTGATCTACTGTTGCTTGATGATATTTCTTGTGGACGTAATAAGAATGTATTCTTTGAATGTGAACTTTGTTTCTTCTATTTTTGTATCATAAATAATGATTTTAAGGTAGGGTGCTTGAGAATGATGGTTATAGAATCAAAAAACATGTTCTTTGAGTTATTTGAAAAGGTTATTATATTAATTATATATTATTGTATGTTGTTTTAGTATAATAATCTAAGTTATCACTTTTTTTTTTTATTGTGCCATACTTAAAAAACTACTACACAAAATAAAAATTTATATGAGATTATTTGTCTCAATAGTAGAATTTTATAAATAAATTTATGTTTATTGGATTTCAAGAAATTTCTTAGCTATAAATTTTGAATACCATTGATAAATAAAAAAAATAGGATTAATATAATTTTTTTAAAGTAAATAATCAAAAAATTAAGTAATTTTTGTAAAAAAGATTAATATTTTTTAAATATTTTTTATTTTTATATCATGAATAAAAAAAAATCTTTTGAATGTATAAAATATTCTTCAATCTATCTATGCTAAAGTCAAAATATCACAATTTCAAATAAGTACATTATTACATGAAAAAATTATTGTATAAACATGTACCATCTAATTACAAAAATTATATAGATTCTAAAATTATAACCAAATTATATAGATTCTAAAATGAAATAGATAAAATTACACATATGCATGCATACACTTAAAAATTATATATATATATATATATATATATATTTGTATGTTCTAAAAATATTATTTAATCAATTAAAATTTTAATGTGTATTTAATCCCCTACCTCCACCTCTCCTAGCTGACATAGCTAAAACAACCCCTCTCTAACTTCTTCTATTATATATAATTAAAACATTTTTTTTCTCCAAATTTCCTTCTAGTCTTTTCAAATCTCTGTCCCCCAATGTTTCTCCCCTATAACAAAGACAAACCTTAAACCTAATTGCAATAGGAAAAAAAATCATAGACAACTATAAAAATAAACCAGTCATTACATAGGATCTCATAGACCTAAAAGGATCCAAACATCAAAAAGAACCAAAGTAAACTAGTTATTATAAGAAATTGAAGTAAATAAACCAACAAAGAGCATTAAAATAAGATGCAAAATTCTAGTATAAAAAATTACAGCTCTAGAAAATTTCTATTAAAATTTTAACACCACAAATTGGATATGAAAATCCTAATAAGAAATTTTAGTTAATAAACATATACGGACTAGACATCTTTCCAAGTACAAACTTACCAAGTATCATGTCAAATCACAATCTATAGTTGTGTGCTTTTCTCTTGTGAATACATGCCCAAATAAGAACTACAACCAACCTCTCTTTAAGTGTAGTTTTTATGCAAGAAATTATAATTGTTATACTATTATATTATGTTATTTTATTGTAAACTTTTCTAATTTTGTAGAACCATCCCAAACTTGACCCATTAAATAAATACTATCTTTTAGATTATCATCTACAAAGACAAAATTCTCATTTGGATACATATTCCTGAATTTTAGAAGAGAATCATTGGCTAAAGATTTCAATGTGAGTGGTAAGGTGACCTTTCATCTTCAAAGAGATTGTGTGTTTAAACCCCACTATTGGTATATAGATTTTCCTTCTTCTTTTACAAATTCAAAAGATGTACTTTGTATTGTTTTGAAATAATACATTATTATTTTAGTTCATCATCCTTAGTCTACCAAATTAAATAAACATGCTAAATATTTTTGTTCAAATTTTTGGTTTAAACAAACAAACATCTATTTCAAACATTTGTCCCCCCACTACTAATCTTGAGGTAGTTTCTCTTGGACCTAACTCTCCACAAGCCCACTAAAATGCCTTGGCAATCAATGGAACATACCCTCCACATACCGATATCCGAGGCCGACATACCCGGACCCTCCAATACTGGCTTTCGTCGTCGTCGTCGTCGTCGTCGTCATGTTCGGTCGACGTAGTGGAGCTCGGTGACTGTCGGTGCAGGCGCAACAATCTGAATGCCTCCCTCGTATCAGCGTCGTTGGCTTGTGCAGCGTCACTGGTTGCGCACCTGCAGTGACTCAACCTCGTCGTTTGAGAATCGTCTGCATCAATCAAGGATATAGTCCCTGGAATCGCTCCTGCATTCGTCAAGAAGTCATTGCGTCACGATCCGGCGTATTGAACTTGGTCTTCTATTCTGGGGGTTGTATAGTTTTAGTTTAGTTGCTTCCACCCGTCTCTGTTGCTGACTGTAGGCCGTGGCGCATCCTGCGGGAGGGGTATAAAAGATGGAGGTTCAGTATGTGATTTTCTCCAAAGGTTTTGCGTTGGGTCGGGGATTTCCAAGAGACGCTAATTTCGTGATGAAAGGCAAGAAAATTACTGGCGAAGGCTTTGGTTTCTTTGAGTGATTCCTTTTGCACATGCAGAGATTTTTGGACTTTTGGATTTTGAATTTTGGAGATAACGTGACGTACTCGGGGGCTTATGCGGTGTGCACTGATTTGGAACGATTACGTTCCATTCTGTAGCATCATCCGCCAGTTGGAACGGGATCGTAACTTTCTCTCCCCCATTTTTCAGAACTGCGAATTAGAGCTCGAGAGGTTTCGCTGCTCGTAACCCTGCTTCTCGGATCTGCAGCGGGGGACTACACCGCCTTGTGTTTGCATCGTCAACAGCAATGGCGCAAGGAGTTGCAGTAGCGGGTCATACATTACCTCTAGAAACGTTCGGAGTGTCCATGTACCCTATGTTCAGGAGTAAGGTTATTTACATAGCGCGCCACGGGCAGGGCTTCCATAACGTAACCGGGGAGACCAACCGTGCCAGTTACAAGTCCTGGGACCACGTGGATGCGTCTCTCACAGATCTGGGATGGCAGCAGGCGGAAGCTCTTCACGACCATGTAGAGGCCACGGGGATAAAAGCCCAGGTCGAGCTGGTCGTGGTCTCCCCTCTTCTGCGTACATTGCAGACAGCTGCAGGAGTCTGGGGTGGAGGTGTATTGCCAGAAGGAGAGAGCGAGGAGTCCTCCTTGATGGTGAGTGGATTGGGAAAATTCCAGCACGCTCCCATTGCACCCTCGAGGTCGTTGAAGTTCGTCGCGAATGAATGGTGTCGTGAAAAGACCGGAGTGAACCCATGTGACAGACGCTCCAACGTCTCCTTCTACAGAAAAAGCTTTCCCGGCGTGGATTTCTCGGAGGTCCAGACCGACGAGGATACGTGGTGGCATGATACCAAGCGAGAGACCAATGAGGAGGTTTTCGACAGGGCCAGAGTGCTGATGAGATGGCTACTGGACCGCCCCGAGTCAAAAATTGCCGTCGTCTCGCACTCTTCATTTATACTCCGCATGTGTCATTTGTTCGGCGCGGACTGCTCCGATGTCGTGAGGAGAGAAATCCAAACAGGGTTCCGGAATTGCGAGATGCGGTCTATGGTGATCTTGGATCGATTAGCTTCTGGCCCTCCCACAACTGATTCTTTGGACTTTCGTGGGGGTTTGTATCACGACGTTCTCTTGAGGAGGGACATGGACGTCCGTCACAGAGAGATCGTTGCACAGGACACGTTAGTCCTGCAAGCGGACAGCCTCCCCGCTGTTGCGTAGTCACCTGGACCATCCTTCAAAGCTATTTCGAATGGGTAACTTGCTCATGATTGATGGTTAGACACTCTTGTAGCCTCTATGGATTGTTCCAGTGCTTCATCCTTGGCATTGATGACCATCGTCTACATTCTTTGCTACACTGTAATTTACAGACTTCTACGTGGCAATTGTTCTCTCTGCTCGTATTCTGCAGACTGTTCTCAACATACAGATTCTTGCGGTTTCCTTCTCTCATTCTCTTATAACTGGTGCACGTGCTTTGGAATCTGATCATATGGAAATCACGTCATTGCGAAGTCTTGAATATGGGTCACATCGAATTCGGTAGTTTTTTTACTTCTACTTCTGCAGTTTATCATTGACGATTAGGAGCATCGTGAGTGTATTCGGCTGTTAGAAGCTATTTTGCTTTGACTATCAACAGCTCTAACACTTAAACGATGTCAGCGTTGATAAATAAGAGCAGTTAGATCGAATTTCTTACGTGTTTTAAGACAATTTTAACAGCCTTACGTGTTTTAAGACATTTGCATAGTGGTGACTCTCTGAGAATGTAGTTATGTATCAGTTCATATAAACAACATGACGTTTTTGATAAATATGTAGCAATTCGTACCCTTCCCTTCTCTCTATTAGACTAAATTCGGGCTTGACGTATTAAACGACAACAAACAGGCGAGCACAATGGCAAGCAAACAAAGCTGAATTGAAAAAATTAGCCATGTTGCGGAGTTACGAAGGTGTTACATAAGTAGGTGGTGTAGATACCAACAGTTAATGATCTACTTCTTGGAGACGTACGCATAGTATTGGGCCATGGGCACTACAAAGGCAATGACAAGCAGGCCTCCGACTACGAGCGAGAACTGACTTCGTTTCGATTCCGTCTCTTCTTTGCTCTTGAAGTTCGACTCTCGCTTGTTCTCCTTAAAGTTAGGCCCGCCAACATCCTCAAGACCGTCGATGGCTGCCACCAGACGCTTCGCAGTGCTGTAGATAGCTTCGTTATACTTCTCGTCGGTTGCCAAGACGGGCAGATTCTCAGCCGTCACGGCTTCCAGAACTTTGTCACCCACTGCTTGCGTGAAAGCCGGCCCTCCTGTAACAGCTCCCTCCTTCTGGGTGGTCACGAGCAGGACAATTCCCTTGTTGTTTCCCTCCTCCAGAGTCGGGTACCATTTTTCCAGGACCTGCAGCAAATTTCACTAAGAAAAATTAGTCTCTGATATCTCTCACTCGAAAATGTAAATGCAATATGTAAAGCATTTGACTGAATGCACGAAAGAGGAATTTTAAGCAGGTGAGCTCTACCGCATCGGCAAATTCGAAAGAATCAGCTTTGCTGGTGAGCTTCCTCAGGGTGATGATGTTAATGTGGTAGCCCTTGCGCTCCTCGACGTCGCGCAACAAACGCTTTAAGTCGGATTTGGTGACGCGGTTGAGCACGTTGGCGTCGTCTACCACGAAGTTTTCCGTGGGTGGGCCTTCGTTCAAGACGTTGAACTCGCTGGCTTCCGAGGGGGCTACTGAAGGGCCGAAATTCATCACGGCCGAGAGGGCTAAGGCGGTAAGTCCAGTGCCCACAGCGGCATTGGCTTTGCTCAGGGAATCGACCAAGCTTGCCTTGGTTGCGCTCACTGCAAGGTTGCATTGGGGTTTGTTTTTGAGTGCTCCGGTCGACAATGAGGGTAACGACGTCCCTGCCACAAATTCATAAAAGTAAATTGCATTCATTTATCAGCCACCTGATCTAACAGAATACAGTGAAGAGAATAGTTGTTACAAAATGATCACCTCTCAAAACGTAAGATTTAACTAAATTGCAGGAGCAGCAGATTTCTGTACAGACGCTCCCAGAATCGACCCTAAATGTAAGCGCAAATCCCACGTACTACGCCAGTTGATGTTGGACAGGCTGGAAAAGTCTCGTTCAAATTACACATTCTCAATGCAACCACGACCACAAGCAGAAAGAATGTGCCCTCGAATATAATAATTCAGCAAATTGGATGACAGCTATAAGACACCATTACTCCGCTGTAGAATTCGATGGTATAATCCTCCTGAAAATAATGCTACGCATATCAGACAAAGAAAAATAAAAAATAGTGAGAAAGAGGAGAGAGGCGTATGAGAGGAGGAACGTCTCAGCGCACATGTACAATGGGACAATAAAAAATAAAAATAAAACGACTCAAATTGAATTGCCAAGGCAAGCTTGCGAGGCGCAGGTTGTCTTGCACTATGTTACAATGCAGTCACCCAGTTTCCAAATCGCTCCCAAAAACCACCACCTCGATGACAGAATGTGCGAAAAAGCATGAGGAAATTAGAGAAAGCTCAAATTCAATCAGAAAGACCAGCACACGAAAAACCCATCCGCATTCGCCTCCCCAAACAGTGTGCTTCGTTCAATGAGAGTGCTTACCCAAGAATGGCGTTACTGGCGTCTTCTTGCTGGGAACCACAGACGGGGCGGAACCCAACAATGTTGAGCTCCCTCGGGTCATCACCTCCGCCATCATGGCTACAAAGATTTTAGATCGAAGTGGTCAAATGCAATGCTTGTTGAAGTCTAGGTCAGCTGAACGACTCTTGCAACGCTTCACCCACCTCGAATTGCTTTGCCCTGCACGCTGCTGCGTTCTGGGAGCCATGGGAGAAGACTGGGTTGGGTGAAGATGGAAGTGGATAGGGGGTGCGCCAATGGATGGGCACCACGTATGCACCTGCCATCCTGGGAGCTGTTGGTAATTCTTTTACCTTTCATGGAGAACCCACACAGTAGATTTAGTTTCTATCCGCATGAACTTCTGGAGGTATGTTCGAGTACTTCGGTTAGCGTGTTCCCATACAGTAACTCCAACCCTACACAATTCATTCCACCTGTGATGCAGGCACAATTGACTTGAACAAGTCTACAAGTTTGTGAAAAACAGTTGTCTGATCCTGAGTCTTGCTCATCTGGCTGAGAGTTCAGTTCCACTTTGTAGAACTTGTACAACGGTCACTTGTGTTCGCTGCTACGTTTGCAAACACAATCTACTGTCTGAGCATGTGCATTCTACGTCGTCATGTAAGAGATGACGAACAGCCGAGCGCAGAAAACGAGTGCAAGCTTTTGAAGAATTGCCATCTGGAAAGGCGCTTAAAGCGAGTTTGCATTCACAAACACATGGATAAGTAAACCAACAAGTCTACTCAACAGCAAGAAGACACTAGACTCCAGCTGAATTATGAAAAAGATTGAGCCGGCATAAAAAATGCTGTACCCCAATCAAGTGAGCCTGCAAACAGAGGCTTATTCGTCATATGTACATGCAAGAAATTGCTATGACCATGCTATCAGTGGGTGATAATGCACACTGCGCCCTCTCGCGACAAATCTACTCTGCACTTTGGCTTGCAACTGCACTCTTAGACTCCTCAGCTCGAGCAGCATTTCTCTCCTGAACCTTCCAGCCGATCTCGAAAACTGCACCTGCGTGGAGCACAAAAAAATGTCACTTCTGAGGCAGCTCCTGTGAACGCCAACTGTGACACCAAGAATACAACTCTGAAGGTTGACTTTAACAGATAGTGGATAAAGGAGCGCTTCGAATAAGATTGAAGCTTGATTTGAATTTTCCAGGTTGCTGCTTCAAGGAGAATCCGACTACAATCCTACATGGATTTTGAGGACAAAGGGTACATGGCTCTAGAACAATTCTGACATCGAAAGGGCTGTGTTCAGCAAGAATATGTAGGTGAAAATGGCTATGAAATTGATATCATATAGTACACTGTTTGCAAAATTTAGCCAAAATGCCAGAGTGGTATAGTAAAGAGGAAAAAAGGATAACACCCCACCAAGTTAATGAACTCGCTGACCAACTTCCGAGCACAATAAATGCATATAAAACATAGACATGCATGTAGTCACGCCAAAAACCAAGAATAGGAAAATGGACACTTCATTTTACCAGCTGCAACGAGGATGACGAGAACATCTCCAAATCGTTTGATAGCCGAAACAGTGTCCTTCACTGAGTGATACTTGCTGAGAGCTGGGTCCTTTTCGAGCAACTGCGGAGACAGAAATTTGTCAGATTTCAAGCTTAAGGTCAGTTGCAATCATACAACTGCCAAATTAAAATCATTGTGTGTTAGTCGCTGAGAAGCCGAGTTCATCACGTAATTGTATACAGAACATAATGAAATTCATAATGACTTTCTTAGAACTACATCTTCATGTATTAAACCTTCGTCTGGTAGTGATTGAGCTTTTCGAATTCTAGCACGCTTCTGACATCCATATCCCTCACTTTCAAACTCCAAATCTAACTGCAAGAAGTAGTGCATCGGCAAACTTGTCACGCTCGACTCCCTCAACTGAAGAATTAGGGTTTCTTGAGAAGGAAGAGAACACTAAAACAAACATAAACCATTTAGGATAAAAAGCACATATATATGAATCAATCCCCAACAAAAACAAACTACTAATAAGCACACGAAACTGAATACAATAATCCAATGACTCAAACTTGCTCGCGGGTACTATCACAAGTAAAATACACATCCCAGTTGGTTTACCAATCACATAGTTCATCCAACCATGCCCATCAAAAATCTGGAAACCCCACAATCAAGAATACCAGAAAATGAGTGACGAATACTTGAAAAAATTTATTCATAAAACACAGAATAGAACAGCAAACGAACCAAATCCTCGCGAGCTCCGGAGCGGGTGGCCATGCCACGGCTATGGCCTCCGACCAGGCGCCTGGCGATCAAGCTCCGTACAGCCTGCATGACTGCTACAACCGATAGAAACAATGAGCTAAACGCAAAATCACGAAGGTGGATGTCTCGCCGAAGGGCACTAGTTGGGTCAGGCGTCCAGTTGTAATCGGGAGGGTCAATCGCCGAGGAGTCACCGTTTTCTCTCGATCTTTCAGGAATCGGAATCGCGTTGCAACGATGAACGTGGAAGTGATGAAGTTTTTAGGGTTTCAGATGAGTTTTAGGTTTTTGACTGGAGGAAGGCGTTGTAATGAGAGTTTAATGGAATACTCTAGGACACCCAGCGTCAAGGCTCCTGTTATTAAGTGCGTCTCTTCTTTCAGAAAAATCAAGGTGAAAACCAAATGGAAGTTGGTACAAAGTGAGACAACAATGGTCGGAGAAGGTCTACGTGGCGACAACAATCCAAAAAAGTTCATGGATAATAGTTTACAATCCCAGATTTCACCATCTTCTCTAGGACAACACAGTATTCCGGTACTATTAAAGTGCAAATTCGGTAGGAATTCTGGCATTCAACTATATTAATCCACAAAGCCAGCATTCAACTTTGATGCCCTTTAACATGTGAAATGTTGACAAAGAGCAATCAAAATGGATTAATTTTGGATATAGTTTTCTAAATTTGTAAATTGTAATTATAAAACTAGTTGTGTGTACACAATGTGTGTGATGTATATTAGAATTATTAATTCTAAATTTATTATTTTGAAACACATATATAATTAAATTAAATTTATATAATAAATATTTATATATATATATATATATATATATATATATATTTCATTTATCAAAAGTATCAACTTTATCATATAATATATTGTAAATATTTTTTAAGTTACTAATTAATTTTTTTCTATTTTTTTCTATTTTTTTTTATATTTTAAATTGCGGAACAAGCCAAGTACGTGGCGCACATGTGAGAAACTTGTCGTGCAAGTTTGACACGTGTCTTACAAATTAAACATGTGTATGAGGTCTTATAGAATATCGCCACGTAGCTCTTAATTAGATAGTATTTATAGAGGCAAGAGTGAAGCCCTCTTCACTCTTGTCAACTCCTTTCTTGGTTCTAGTCTAGTTTCAAGAATCTTCATGTTTCTAGTCTTTGGCAATAGCCATTCTAGTTTTCTTTGAATATACATACTTTCTTATTCCCATTTTGTGACTTTTCTTTGATACAGTTTCCATTAGATTATGCATCTTTTTCTAGCTCAAGTTCTTGACAAATTGACAAGAATACACTTACAATATCATAGCTTTGTCTTGTCTTGATTAAGAGTGGATTACCTCTTTCTCTTGATAAGACACAAGCATATCAGAAGTTGCAGATTACCCTCTTCTAAATTGATATTATTCCTAGTATTTTCTTTGTTCTCCCTTCTATTTGTCTCGAGTGGTGTAAGATATTTTTTGAAGTGTTATCATGGCAAAGCTTGCCGAAATGAAGAGTGCAATGGCACAAATACAAGAGCAAATGAGAGAATTGATGCTTGCAATGTATCAACTCACTGTACCTCCAGAAGGAGCAACAAGGTTACCAAATAATGAAGATATAGATATAGTTGGAGCTGCTTCAACATCTACACTAAGCCATATAATTCTTTCTCTATCGGAACATCGTCCAAGCATCAGAGAATCAAAAACTGGTCTACTTGAGAAGTTTGATGGTAGAAGATCCAAGTTTCGAGGATTCATCAACCAAGTCCAATTGGTGATTGAATTGCAACTGCAAAGTTTTCCAACTCCAAGATCGCAAGTCAGATTTATTGGTACTCTACTTTCAGATTCTATCTTATCTTAATTTTTATCTTTTCTGGAACAACGTGATCCAATATTGGATAATTTAGAAGCTTTTTTAGTAGAATTTTGATCTATGTATGGAGAACATGATGCAACTCGTGTTGCAACCAACAAGCTTCATATCCTACGACAAGGCAATCGATCAGTGACATTATATGCTTCACAATTTTAACAACTAGCAATCGATATCAAGTGGGACGATGTTGCACTCATCACTCAGTTTCTCTATGGATTACAATATAAAGTGAAGAAATTGATGTTAAACTTATCCAATCCTCAAACATTGAGTCAAGCAATAGACTTTGCGGTGAAGTGTGATAATCGACTTTTTGAATTTTGATTTGAAAGTCATGTAAGAGAACCTCAGCGACATTATAATTCAATGGCAGCACCAATGACTTTTCAATATGTACCTTTAGAAGTCGAGGACATGGAAATTGATGCTATATTTTTCAAGCTGCTTATTGAACAAGAAAAGATTCAATGTCGTCAAAAAAGATTATGCTTGTATTGTGGAGAACCTTAACACACTGCTCAAAATTGTCTAAAGAAATGATGCAACTACAAGATGAGGAGTACGACTGTCAAAGAAGATAATATGTCGAAAAATGAGTTTGTCCAGGCACAATAAGAACCGTGCGGCTGGGATCTTGTACAATTTCTAATACAGGTCCTATCCTCTCCTTTCAACCATCTCCTTGTTTTATAATAGATGTGTATTTACGACCTAATAATTACAAAGCCTCTGCCTTAATAGATTCGGGAGCCTCGGCTTGCTTTTTAGATGAAGAATTTGCTAAAAGCCATAGAATACAGATAGTACAAAAATCTAAACCCATAGACGTAGAAGTCATAGATGGTCGTCTTTTATCTTCTGAAGATGTTACTTATGAAACACTTCCTCTAGATGTAGTAGTAAATGGCCATAATAATTGCGTAATTTTTAACATAATTAAATTTTCCTCTATTCTAATTATTCTAAATCTATCATGGTTAGAAAAATACAACCCTCGAATAGATTTGATTTCTCATACTCTGAAATTTTCTATAAGTATAGCTAACAATATAATTAATCAAGTAAGAAATCATAAGTCTAGTAGAATTAAACTTGCGTTTGTAGGTGCAAGAGCTTTCTTGCACGCTGCAGAAGAATGATTACCTTTTGTCATTTATGCTACACCTATTTCCAAAAATGGAAAGACTTCAAGTAGCATTCCAAGTCAATATCAAGATTATCAAGACATTTTTGAGAAAAAAAATGCAGATATTCTTCCGGAGCATCGTCCATATGATTGTTCAATCGACCTTAAAGAAGGAACTCAGCCACCATTTGGACCAATTTATAGTTTATCACAAGATGAATTGGCTGAACTCAAGGCATATATTGACGAGAATTTGGCTAAGAATTTCATACGCCATTCTAAATCTCCAACAGGAACTCCAATTCTATTTGTGAAAAAAAAAGATGGATCATAACGGATGTGTGTTGACTATTGATGACTCAACAAGATCACAATCAAGAATA
This sequence comes from Physcomitrellopsis africana, assembly GCA_036785485.1. Taxonomy (NCBI): domain Eukaryota; kingdom Viridiplantae; phylum Streptophyta; class Bryopsida; order Funariales; family Funariaceae; genus Physcomitrellopsis; species Physcomitrellopsis africana. The sequence goes on along the minus strand of JAWRVF010000077.1, from coordinate 83,557 downwards.
GATATCCATTACCTCTGATATCAGGACTCCTCGACCAATTGAATCAAGCTAAGATCTATACAAAAATAGATCTAAGAGGAACATACAATCTAGTACCCATTAAAGAAGGAGATGAATGGAAAATTGCATTTCGAAGCAAGTACGAACATTTTGAATATAATGTCATGCCTTTTTGACTTACGAATGCACCAGCTACTTTTCAACATCTCATGAATGATTTTTTTTGTGAGTTCCTAGACAATTTTGTTGTCTGCTACCTAGACGATATTTTGATCTATTCTAACAATGTAGAAGAATACGAAATACATATTCGTGAAGTATTACAAAAATTTAGAGATGCGAGATTGTACGCTAAGATGAAAAAGTGTGTATTTTACACTACTCAAGTTGATTTTTTAAGATACATCATTTCAAATGATGGTCTCATGATGGATCTTAAAAAAGTCCAGACAATCATGAATTGGAAGATTCCAAAGACGATAAGAGATGTCCAATGCTTTTTAAGATTTGTCAATTACTATCAGATCTTCATCAAAGACTTCTCTTGAGTTGCGGCTCTACTTACACGTTTGACTTGTAAAGACAAACTGCAATGGAATCAAGAAGCGGAAGCAGCATTTGAAGCTTTGAAGACATCGTTTGTTTCTATACCAATCTTTTATTGTGTAGATTTTTTTAAAGGCATTTTTTATGGAAATAGATGCATCAGACTTTACCTTGGGTGCGGTTTTGTTATAAATGAGAACAGATGACAAACTTCATCCAGAAGCGTTTCATTCAAGAAAATTCTCAACAGCCAAGATCAATTGTGAGATCCACAACAAAGAACTTCTTGCAATTGTGGATTCTTTTCAAGAATGGCATCATTATCTAGAAGGCGCTTTGAGTCTAGTCACCATTGTCATATGTCGTGAAGTCTTGCTTGAGAATGCTCCGGGCACCTGGCTGTGGAAGATAGAAAAGAAAAATGCAACAAAATTAGTCCTAACCTCTCTAATAAATTTCTAAATAATCTTTAATCAAACATTAATTAAACCTTAAAATAAACCCTAACTAAATCCTAGTCAACCCTGGTCAAATCCTAAAACAAACCCTAATTAAATCCTAGTCGAATCTTAACCAAACCCTAAGAAAATCCTAAGGTAGTTTTAGAATCTCAATAACTACCAAATAAATCATTGATCTTGATTGAAATTTTTCACACACCTTACTAATTAAGTTGAAAACAAGCACATTAAGTTTGAAGAAGATCTAACTTCACAAAAAGAAGAAAAACCCATAAATTTTCGTGGGTGACGGCCGGCCTCCTTCTCCAATCTTAATGCTAATATTCTAGTACCTAAATCTCCCTTTCACACCGTTCAATTGCTCTCAAATTTTGTATGTGCATAAAAAAACAAGTCTACTACCCACACACACAAATTACACTCCAATCTAATTGGCAGATTGCTCAAGATCTCAAAAATCCCAACTGACCTTCAAAGCTTAATTCCCAAGACCTTGACCTACTTAAACCTCAATAACATACAATTAAACTGTTAGATTGAGTTCAAATTTACAGCACACATTAATAACAACAATACCCACAAACCCACAAATTTCCAGCCATAGATCTACTGCAAAGCTTCTGGAATTGCCTAAACCATCAAACCTATTTTATTTCACAAAATCTCAAGTAGCCGATATAAACTCTCTTTTTGCAAAGCTCTTACAAAGTCATTTCTAATCCAAATCACTCCCAACCAAATCCTATGCAAAATTTTTTAAGTCTTCTTTCTAACCCCATCTTTCGATCTGCCAAAAGATTCTTGATTTGCCCTAGGCAGCCATTTTAGTAGCCAAAGGTCTGATTTTGACCCTGTCCTACAAACGGCCAACCCTTGGGTATCCATCTAACCTATCCTAGGGATTTTATAGCCCGATCCTACCCTCAACTTAATCCTTATGTCAATCATGCTAGTAATTTATCCTTTTTACTATATTTTTATTATTTTATGGCCTTTCTAAGACAATAAAAGAATTACTACAACCTAGAAGGTAAAATTGCTAACTAATTCTTATCTACTAGCTATTAAGTGAAGAAAATAAACTAAGAGACTCTCATAAAAACCTTATTAAAATATGTTGAATTTTTGTTGAACTAAGATAATAGAATATTAATTGAAAAATCATTTTTAGTCATAATTTCACCATATAATCGTTTCAAAACATGACACCGTATATACGGATCACAAGAACCTTGAGTATTTCATGTCGATATGCATGTTGAATCGTCATCAAGCTCGTTGGAGTATGTCTTTATCAAGATTCGAGTTCATTATCACTTATTCGCTAAGAAAACAACAAGATTTGTCCGATGCCCTTTCTAGACATTCTTATTTTGCACCAAAAGAAGGAGATGTAGCTTTTGAGCAACAAAGAATGGTCCTCTTGAAACCAGAGCAGTTTCATCTTCGAGTAATAAAATCAATATTCATTATTGATTCAACTTTTCTCAAGCAAATTCAGTCAAGTATGTCCTCAGACCCTCTTGTTCATGATATCAAGAATAATTCTTCCAAGTCTCATGATTCTTCTAAATTCGAGTTCAAAAACAATCTACTATATTTTGAAAGACGTCTATATGTTCGAGAAGGAGAAGCACGTTTACGTGTTCTTCAAGCACATCATGATTTTTTAGCGGTAGGATATTTTGAATACAACAAGACTTTGGATACTATATCAAGAGATTTTTGGTGGTCTCAAATGTAGAAGGCAGTCAAAGACTTTGTACAATCATATGATATCTATTCAAGATCAAAGACTCCTCATCATCGACCTTTTGGGCTTCTTCAGCCATTAGCTATTCTAGAACAACCATGGTCTTCTGTTTCTATGGATTTCATGACAGATCTTTCAAGCTTAAGATCTTATGGCTCTATATTTGTGATAGTAGATCGGTTCACCAAGATGGCACATTTTAAGCCATGCACAAAATCTATCACAAGTGAAGAAACAGCTAAGCTTTTCATTGATAATATCTATCGCTATTATGGATTACCTAAGGATATTATATTGGATAGGGGAATTCAATTTGTGTCAAGATTTTGGAGAACCCTTTTCAAGATCTTAAAAGTGGACATAAAATTATCTTCAGCTTTTCATCCTCAAACTAATGGACAAACAGAGCACGTGAACCAAGTCTTGGAGCAATACTTAAGGTGTACCATCAACTACCAATAAGATGATTGGATAGCTCTTTTGCCATTGGCAAAATTTGCTTATAATAATATGATACATTTTGCTACGCAACAAACACCTTTCTTTGCCGATTATGGTTACTACCCATGACTTGATGTTTTTGATTTTTCAAAAGTTGATAATCCAACAGCAGAAGATTTAGCAAATCATCTGTCAGAGCTACATATAATAATGAAAGTGCAATTAAAAGAAGCTCAAGAACAACAAAAAATAAATGCAGATGCGTATTACAAGGAACAACCACAATTCAATGTGGGAGACAAGGTATGATTACTTCGTCGCAATATCAAGACTACTCGTCTTTGTGATAAGTTGGACTATCGTAGACTTGGACCTTTTCCTATTTCTGAACAAATCAATCTAGTTGCATATCGATTACACCTATTGGAGTCCATGAAGATCCTTCTTGTATTCCACGTGTCACTACTCGAGCCATATAAGACAATGGATATACAAGGAAGAAGACAAATGCCACCGATGTAGAAGTGGACAACGATGAAGAATTTGAGGTTGAAGAGATTTTAGATTCAAGGCAGCACCAAAATAGATTGGAAGATCTTGTGCATTGGCGCGGATACGATATTAGTGAACGCACATGGGAGCCATCAAAGAATCTAACAAATGCATCAATAAAAGTCAATGCATTTCATTAACGACATCCATCAAAATCAAGATAAATAATCAAAGAAAATCTTTCCTACAAAGCAAAGCAAGTTCTATAGAGTTTTCATCCTACCTTGTATCATTGTTTGCTATTAGATTTGTTCATGCTAAAGAGATGGAAGATCAACAACTAGCAAATTCAGCTCAAGAGCCATCATTTGCTGATTTACCGAATGAGACATTATGACTATCACAACCTTCAAGACGACGGAATAGAGATAAAGACTCTCAAGAACAACATGTCCTTCCTCAGATTGATGGCGAAATACAACGTGTTTGGTATCACGACCTTGGAAGAGACTCTCGATGTTTGGTGATACTTTTAGATGTAGGAACTACTCCTGATGGTGTTCTTAATATTTTCTTTGAAAGAAGTTATGAAGGCCTCAACAATGATCAAATAACAGGGTGGTCCTCTCGCCCTGGTATGGGACATTATCGATGGCTGAAAGGACCTATCAACTACCTTCGAAGGGAATAAAGATTAGAGTATGTGGCAAGCACAATTCGACGTATCTTGGACTTTCTCAACATGTAATCACCGCTCCTTCTGGAACTCGTCCCTAGAAGGGGGGATAATGTCACGGACATAAGATTTATTCCAATAAATGATCTAAGTAATATAGACCAATAGAAGTAGGTAAAATAAGTTGATTTGATAATACCTTATAGAGTAGCTTCATAAAAGCTTCATAGACGCGGAATCACCTTTATACATGTCTATAGGTGATTGGTAGATTAAAAACTTGGTCAACAAGCTAGCTACATGGCGCACATATTGGTAGCTTGTGGAATAAGCTAGCCATGTGTCACACATGTTAGTAGCTTGCGGAACAAGCTAAGTACGTGGTGTACATGTGGGAAACTTGTCGTGCAAGTTTGACACGTGTCTTGCAAATTAGACATATGTATGAGGTCTTATAGAATACCGCCACGTAGCTCTTAATTAGATAGTATTTATAGAGGCAAGAGTGAAGCCCTCTTTACTCTTATCAATTCCTTTCCTGGTTCGAGTCTAGTTTCAAGAGTCTTCATGTTTCTAGTCTTTGGCAATAGCCATTCCAGTTTTCTTTGAATATACATACTTTCATATTCCCATTTTGTGACTTTTATTTTGATATAGTTTCCATTAGATTATGCATCTTTTTTTAATTCATGTCCTTGACACTAAATTATTAAATTTGTAGAAATTTATATTTTTTAATTATCTCACTATTCATGCAATATTGAACTTTATTTTAGAATTTTTTTGATAATATATGTTCAATGAAATCTTGCACTAGAAGGTATATTATTCTAATGCTAGTGCAAGCTCAAGATTGTTAATATAATATATAGTGATATTAACTGTATTTGGTTGCAATTCAAATTAATATTATAATTTTTTTATATAAATATAATTCTAATTCTTAACAAAGGCTCTAATAGGCCAATCTCTATAATTAATAAATGCCAATGTATGAATGGTTATATATTTATAATTGAATATGATTAACATATGTCAAAAAATAAATAAAGATAATTATTTTAATAAAATTATATATAATTTTATTTTTTGAAGAATAAAAAAAATAAACATAATTTTTTTGAAATATAACTAGTAGGTTTCAATTACTACCATTACTTTAATTAAATAGTCTTTTATATCTTTTACAGCTCAAAAAACTTCCTATAGTTATTTTTTCACTTATAATATATGCACATTAGTAAGTATTCAAAACCTTAGTTCTAAATTAGAGTACAAATCTATTTCTATTTAAATTATTCTTAACCTACAATCTATCTAATAACAATATGATTGATATCTATGGATAAAATTATTGGTTTATTATACTAATATTCAATTCTTTTTAATTTTAATAGTGATAATAATAATGGCTTTAATCTCAACATTATTTCATATGCTTCTTCTTTTATTGAAATTGATAATCTTTATATAATAATTTATATGATAAATATACTATACAAGCATAATAAAGAATTTAAATATAATAAAATATACAAGCATCTAAAAATCTATGTAGTTTTATTTAATAATTATAAATTTCTTTTATTTTTTTAATTATATCAATTTTATTTGGATCCAATTTTTTTTTATAAAATCCACATAAATGTCCAATAATTACAACCTCATATATTGTAAATGTAGATTTTTAATTGGATAGTGTTACATGAACTTCTTCAAGTTGAATTTAAGTATTTTCACAATCTTGTATGTCATCACTTACATACTTGCAACACCTTCTCTTATCCAAATTTTTATCTTTGTCTTATTTTTTACGTTTCATGATAGGAACATCATCCAAAAAATTCATAGTTTTCTTAAGAATAAGATCTATTAACATCCTATTTATACCATTTATTACATATGCAATTGATTTAGCAGCACTTTGTAAAAGAGTACACATTTTTATTTATTCAAGTTGTAGTTTTATAGTTTTTTCATAGGTATATTTTAAAATATTTTTAATAATATTCTATTATAGAATTATTTTTAATTATATATTAAAAAAATTATAAAATTATTAGATTATATATTTTTATTTTTAGCAACACTTGGACTTTTTAAATTTTTATCTTAATCCATATCCTTGATAACACTATAGTAGTAATCATATACAAATATAAAGTTATTTCAACCTAATATCATTGGCAATTAAAAAATAAGATAAATAAATATTAAATTTAAATAAAAAGATTTGATTTTTAAAAAATAAGATAATTAAATACTAAATTTAAATAAAAAGACTTAATTTTTTTAAAACAAGTAATACTAAAGTTAATTTAAAATATTAAAATAAATTATTTAACTTAGGATTTAATTTTCTTATTTTTTTAAAGAAACTATATACATATTTTTATTTAATATTATAAACTATTATAGAAATAATAATAATAATAATAAATAAAAATATATAATCTAATAGTTTTAGAAATATATTAAATAAACTCCAAGATAGAGATTTATAGTCTATTTAAAAAAGAGGAGCTAAGACATTGTTGTTTCAAAAGACACAACAAATAATTTTAATAGGGTGCATTTCTTCTTCTATTAAGAAATAATACTTTTGAATAATAGATTAAAAAATACCACATATAATTAATTTTGATAAAAATTTACTTAATTTCTTTTAGTATTTGATGATTTAAAAAAATCTGAACTATAAAAATAAAAAAATTAAATTAGATTTGATAATCTTTCTTGTGATGTTACCTAAACTTAGTATAATTATAAGAAATTTTGTACATGCATTATAGAAGGAGGTTGAATATTATATATTGAAAGCACTATCAAATTATAATTATTAAAAAGTTAGAATCAAAAAAAATAAATATACATATTTACTCATTTATTTATATCAAACATATGATCATTTATGTAGAATTTTTATTTAAAAATAAAATACTATAAAGAATACTTTATAATACATCTAAAAAAATATTTAGAATTTCTAATAAATAAGAGAAAAATAAAATAAATAAGAATAAAAATACTTTAAAATATAATGCAATAATATTTATTTTACTAAATATTTATAAAATATTATTAAAAAATAATATTTTTTTATCAACAAGACTTGATTATATTTATATATTATTTTTAATCATTAATAAAAATTATACACATAATTAAAAAAGTTAAAGATGAGACATTTTATTTTAATCATTTTTAAATAATAATAGTGGTCTTAATTATTTTTAATCTTAAAAAATTAAATTAATATAATATCAAAAAAATTATAATAAAAATTATAATATATTATGATAGATGCATATATTATTTAAATAAATAAAATTAAGTAGTAGGTAAAAACATCTTAGACAGGTAATATCTTTCTTAAGAAGCTTTAAAAAAGTTTCTTAGACTTAGATTAGGTATTTAGACTTTTATAGATTTGTCACGTGTCTATTAAAATTTATTCTAAAAGTTTCTTATTTTTGGACAATCATATTGAAAATAATCTATAATTCGAAGTATAGACCATAAGCCTTGCAATCCTTAAGAAGCTTCTATAAGATCTTTTTTATAGCTAATATATTTGGAGGCAAGATTAAGACCATCTTTAATCTTGTCAATACTTTTTTTGTATTTTGGTCTTAGTTCAAGATTTTCTAGATTCTTTGTAATTAGCAATAGTCATTTTAGTTTTTTTTTCTATCTTATATTTAATTCTAATTTGTCTACTTTTCCTCTTTTAATGACATAAGAATATATGGTCTTCTCAAAATTTTGTCTTAATTTATATGCTTCACAATTTGACAAGATTATTAATTTATTATAGTTATTTTGTTTAAGAAGTGAATAGATTATCCTACTTCCTAAGAAATTTTATTTTATTTTTAAAGATTGTAAATTATTCATCTTTAAATTAATATTTTGTTTTTTAACACTAGTTTTTTCTTTAAAGAGAATAGACTACCATTTTTTTTTTTTAAAAATCTTATTTGATATTAAAAGTTGTAGAGTATCACTTATATAATTTCACTTATATATTCTAATTAGTATTTTCTATTATAAATCCAAATTAAGTTAGATGGAAGAAATTCAAATTATAGATGATATACTAAGTAGAAGTGACAATAAATTTATAACTATTACAAATCTTCACAAGTTTTTTAATATTCTTGAAGCAAAAATCTTACATTATAGCAATTTCAAAAATAAAGTATTATTTCTATCCTTAAAGAAATAATCAATAATAAAATTTAATATTTATGTCAAAAAGTTATATAATTGAAAGAAACAATTACAAATAGACCAACTTTATGAATGAATTATAAAGGTCTTGCTATCACAAGTATAAAAGAATAAAAGATTAATATGTTAGAAAAGTTTAATAGAATAAGATTAAAATTTTAAAATTTTCTATAATAAGTTAATTTCTTTTTATAGTTATATCTTTTCTAATATTCTAATAATATACTTTAAATAGGATTAAAAATATATTTCTATCTAAAAGTATATTTTTTGGTTTATGTCCTTTATAAAAAAAGATTCACAACTTTTGTATTATTTAATTTAATTTTTGAAGGCATTTTCAGCTTATATTCTGTAGTAAAAGTAAGTGACTAAAAAAGATAAGAAAAAAATAAAATTCCAATCTCTATGACAATTATCATGTTTAGCTATTATGTATGCATAAAAATTTTAATAATTTACTTGTAACATAGATTAGAACAATTACATTCTTATCAATCAATTTTAATATGATTTAGAAGATTATATTAAAGATCTATTGTTGAAAATGCCAATTTATTCAAATAATTTATCAATCAAGAAATTACATGCCACAATTGACTATTTAAAAATTATCAAGAATAAGATTTGATTGAAAAAAGACAAATCAAATAATGCCAGTAACTTCCAAGTCTTTAAAAATCTATTCATCAAAACCTAAATCTATATAGATTGATATAATTCAATTAAAATAATTAATACTAGAAAAAAACATAGATATTATAGTAAAAAGTTATAATCATAGTTTTTTCCTATAGTTATTACTCTAATAAGAATTAGATTTTTTTTTACTAGATAAATTATTTCTTAAGCATTTTTGTAATCTTATATTAATTGTCACATTAAATCCTAATTTTTCATACAAATCTAGACTAGAGGCAATATACTTCTTATAGACTTATATATAATATATTTTGTACATAAATTTTATTATAATATAAATCTATGGAGTTAGAAATACAATATAACCTATAATTAGAGCCTTTCTTTTCATAGCTAGTCCTTTTAGATTATCTCCTATGGTATTAATAACTCCTAGCTTTGATTATTCTATTGTCTCTCATAAAATTTCTTATTCCTTCACCTACATCCACATGTTTCCATTACAATTGACTTTTTTCAATTAGTTTGTAGATCAATAATTTCCATTATTTAGTATAATATTTTATTTTTTTAACAATTGAGATAGTACTTTGTGGATTCACTTCAATTATTATAATTGGTAGTTCATTTCTTTTTAATTTTCAATCTCATAATATTTTCCATATTACATTTCTAATAAATTAACCACCTAATTCTATAATTTTTTTTTAGATATTCGCCTTCTTCATATTCTATTCTAATTGATTTTTTTATTTACTATAATTATTTCTTGGTTATCATCTATTTATCTTTACTAGAATTGTATACATGCACCTTATTATTTATATTATAAGCTCCTACTATTTTGCTATCTTGCTTCAGACATTCTAATAATGTATTTATAATTATAATTTCTATAATTAGTTGTTAATTAATGACCTCACTTATTCAATTATCCCTTAGATAATTTTAATTAATTATACTTAATTGTACATTCTAAATCCATACCTTTGTATTTAAAGATTTTCACAAAATTATTCATTATGAATTCTAATAACACTAAATTTACCAAAGTAATATCATATTGATTCATAAAATAAAATAAAATAAAATAAAATAATAAGAAAATCATCTATTAATTTGATATATGGCTAACTTTAGAATTTCTAAATATAATTTGGAAAATTTCCTAAATCCCAATCAACTTCTAATAGATGATTATCAACTTCCTATAAGCTAATCTTCCTATTGATATATCTATAATATTCATACTATCATCTATCACTTAAATTATGTAACTATTTATTTCTATTTATATCATTAGAATGGCTTTTATAAAGAAACTTTTAATTTTTAATAATTAATTATATTAATTTAAAATTTTAGATTTATTGAACTAAACTACAGAATTTGAATTTATATTATGGAAAAATAGATCATATTGTACAAAAGTATTGCATCATGTCAAATAAAAAGCATCAATTCAAATATAAAAAAGTTAGAAAACCAAGTCATTTAGTTGTAATATAGACCTTGCGGTTGAATAACTCTAGACTATAACCATCAAATATAGGTTTCATGCTACTACTAAATCCTACACCTTGTTTTAAACTTTCTATAATTATTAAAATTTTAAGTTGTGAATTTTAAATTCAAGCACTTTTAGATACTCAAACCTTAGCATGTTTTATGGATAAAACTTTACTTTGCAAAAAAAATTAATAATATCAAAGAAGATCCAATTGGCTCTAATAAAAAATTATTAATAGATAGTTGCTTCCATCTAAAATTATTATAGAAGAGACCAAGTTGTTAAAAGTGGTGTTAGAAGATCAAATATCTGATATTATCTTCAATATCATTCAAAATTCTTTAAATTTAGTGATATTTGGCCTTATTTAGTTTCAATCATATAATCTAAATGTTGATTGGAAATTATAAAAGGTCACTTTAACATTTAGTCCAAATACTAATAAACTATCTTAATCCTTACTTATTGAAGCTAACTCATTTAAGTAAGTTGCAAACAAAAAAACCATTAGTCATTTTTGCAGTACTAAGTTTTCATTCAAATAGAGGTTGTAAAAGAATCTTGAAGTGGTATAAGAAATATCAAGATGTAATTGAAAAAAAACAACATTGATACATTTTCAAAACATAGATCTTATGATTATATAATTAATCTTCAAGAAGAAATTCATCTATTATTTGGACCAATTTATAACTTATTGCAAAATAAACTTTTTGTTCAAAAAGAATATATTGATGAAAATTTTGCAAAGAACTTTGTCTAATATTGAAAATTTTATGCATGTGAATCAATCCTCTTTGTTTTTTAAAAAAAAATTTATCCTTGCATATGTGTGTAGATTATTATGGATTTAACAAATTTATCATTAAGAACTATTATCCATTGTCTTTGATAATATGGCTCCTTAATGAGTTAAAAGGACTATGATCTAAATCTAGGTATGCAAATTGTAAGGAAAATATGGACTTTTATAATTAAAAGATAGTATATATTGTTAAAGATTTTAAATAGGTAATAATTTATTTTAATAAATTTTTGTATAGAAAAAAATAATAATAATAAATAATAATAATATATAAGTATAAAAAAGATTCTAATATAAAATAAAATAAAAGTTAAAATATATAAATATATAAAAAGTATTTAACTTCAATAACAATTTAAATAAGAGTGATTGAACCAATAAAAGTTTTTAATTTAAAAAAAATAAAAGATGTACAAAATTAGAGTGACTTAAAAAATATTTTAGTTGCTTTTAGTTTTTTTAAATTTGGTATAGTTGCTATCTTTTTTTTATAAAAATATTTTTACTAGTGGTATTGATTTTAACTTTTAATTCTTTTTATTTCTAGTTATTTTTTAAAAAATATGTATAACATTCTAACTATAACTTTACATTACTTAGACACTAAACTTTACACTATCTATAAAAGAAATATATAAATAATAATAATAATAATAATAATAATAATAATCAAATAATCAAAGTTGAATATATAAAAAATAAAATATATATAATCTTAAAATTAGAAAATAATTAAAAATATACATGAAACAATAGAATTAATTAGTATTTCTAAGATTTTTTATTTAAGGCATATAAATATACTAGAAATAATTGCTTTGTAGAGAGAAATATTATTATAGATTTAATCTATTTTTTAGAATTAATTAATTAATATTTTTTATTTTTTTATTCCTTCATCATTTTTTTAGATAACATAGTAGTAGGTTATGAAGATCAACTATGTAAAAACAAAATATATCAGGATCCATCACTTCTTAAGTTGGACCTCAAAAAGGCGTTTATGGTATTTTAAAGAAATAAGTTTTTTAAGTCAAAAAAAATATTTAGATTTATTTATATACCTTAAATATTTATATAGCTTATTTAGCTCTTATTCCATTCAAATAAGTTAAATAGTAACTTAAAATTATTCTAATTAAATATTAAAAAAATATAAATATGATTATTTTTTAAAAATATATAAATATTACAAAGAATATAATAAAAAGAAATTCTTGCTATAAAAATTCTTTAATGTTACACTTAAGTAATAAAAATTGATAAAGGTTTACATACTTAAAATTAATAAATTTAACATATAAATAAATTAATAATTAAAAATCTTAGAAAAAAATCGTATTATCTTATAATTGTAAAATAATATAAAATATCATATATGCACCAAAATTAATAAACAATCATATTTAATTTTTATAGCTATACAATTAAAAATATTTTGCACCTGAATATTAATAATCTGATCTGTGACTAAATTCACAATAAAATCTAATATATAAAAAGTTGATATTAAATTATTTCATTTGATTATAAGATTCTATAAAAATTATAAAATTGACTTTATCTTAAAACTTGGCTTGCAAGTTTAACAAGATTGGCATCCAAATAATCCAAAGATGCAACACTAAAATCTAATTATTGATTAGGTGGAATATGGTTAAAACCACATTCATTTTTTATGATGAATATTACTAACTTTAAAACCACATAGCTGATAAGATAGCCAAATAATGGCTAAGCCTTTTTAAAACTTTAATAATTGAACAAGTATACAAAAACATACAAAATTATTATTAGCCTTATTTATATATATATATATATATATATATATATATTAGTTAAATTTACATATAATTAAGACAAAAAAAGTTTTATTATAAAAAAATAACAACACTTAAAGCATCTATAAGATTAGTCAAGAGACATTTGTTTTTTTTAAATAACTTTTTAAAAAATCTCTTAACATATTTTATAAAATTCTAATATAAAATCAGGAATAATTTCTTAAAGTCAAATGTTGGCCATGGCCCATGACAATATCATTATTAGTTAAGATTAAAATAATACAATTAAATATGAATTAATATTATATATAATAAAATATAAATTAATAATATGTATAAATCTAGAAAGAATTTCATAATATCAAAAATTAATATTAATTCATTTTTTATTATATTACTTTTAAATTAAATCAAACTTTGAAGTTTTGAATATTTATTGGTGCAGTTTTTTACTATATCTCAAATTGATCAAGAATCAGTATTCAATATCGTTCACATCAAATAATAAAATACATAGAGGTGTGATAAGAACTTTGCAGAAAACAGTGATTTTTTCTTAGTAATCTAACAAAACTTTCACTTGGTAATTGATATTAAAAAAGATGCTTATTTATTTATGAGATTCATAATACTTGGCAAGATTTAAATATGTTTTATTTTTATTTTTTATACAACCAATGTAGTAAATTTCAACATGAAACATTTGTTCTGTAAATTAAAATAGTTACATGTACAGTACATTTGTTTTTCTATTGCTTTGCACAGGGCTATTTCCTCTTAATATACACACATACATGCTCAATTGTGAACCTTAATATCTATTTTACTAGGCCAACATAAGAAGCAAAAATTGGAAGGAATACTAGTACAACTTGTTTAACTTATTAAAATGCATTTGGTTAATGGACAACTATACCACTATGTAGAACAGTAGAGTTGCATCAAATTCTATTACCTTCTTTTTTCTTAATAAGTTACATGCCATCCACATTTTATTTCATCAGGTGATGAACGTGGCTTCCAATTTTGGTTTTTAAAAATGTTATTCTCTTATTTTTCTGCATAATTCTTCCATATTCAATCAACTCCTCCCAAGAGTTTTTTTGTGCATAACAAATGCTCTATGTATGGCCCTCAATTGCTGTAGAGTTTTGTTTTGTTCATATGGTCTAATGGGCAGACCCCTCTCAATAATATAGACTTAGAGGGACCATGTGGGAGGTTGGTTGCAAAAAAAAGTTTGTTCAAGCAATAGTGTTCTTCTTGGACTACAAACCATTTTGTACATGATTAATGATACCCAATTTCACGTGTTTTTTTTTTTGACTTGGAGACACTCCCAAAACTTGTGAATAATGGATTTTGTAATTTTTGGTGAACATGGTTGACAAATTTTTGGCAGATTTGTATTAATTTTAACTTGCCAATTACTAACCCCCACAACTTTATTCCAAATGAGTCATATTAACAGCCACTTTTGGTACTCCAAACTTCATTCAAGTGTCGTTTTTTTTAAAAAAAATTTGGTCTTAGACCCCATTCCATTTCAACAAGGCTAAGTTCCATGGAGGTTGAGATAATCTTAAAAGCTTCCTACCAAGTTTTGTTGTGGTTGTTATCATTTTTTTATTTAATTGCTATTAATAATCTTGTAGATAAAAGAATGTTATTCTATAAATCTGTGAAAGAATTTAATGTCTATATAGAGATATTTTAGATTTTAACAATAGAAATCACATTGATAATATTTGCAAATCTTTGTTTAAGTAGAGAATTAGTTTGTCCTAGCCTTTGATTGTAATTTCTCTGGTAATTCCTTATCTCAATAAAAGGCCCAAGATTGAGCTCTTATCCAAAAAATTCCAGTGGGCAGTTTGCTTACAACTGGAAATATAGATTATCTTGTGTGAACAAAGAGGGATCAAGTAGTTGAATAAGAAATGAGGCAAGCTCCTCTTCTAATGTTCTAATCACTCTGCAAAGTTCTCATCCACAAGTTGAAAAACATTGTCATCCATAATATCCTTAGTTCTGTTAATCCTATATCCATGTAATTATGCCACTCTACTTGGTTCAATATAAGATGGCATTGTGGGAAATTCTGGATCCTACAGTAATGATCTATTCCATTTTGCATGGAAAAAGGTCAGTGATACTAGTTGTTGGTAAGGAGAAAACATTGATCAAGCTTCATCTATTTTATTTCAGTTTTTTTAGTCCAAGAGTCCATTTGTGTTGTGGAAGCAAAGTCCAGGTCACATCCTGTTTCCATTTTCCTGCAGCCCTAGGTTTAGCTAAATTCAGGTCCAGAGAACCATTTAATCAAACCTTCCACTGACTGTGTGTAGGTGTGTATACACGTCTGCACAAACATACACAGCAGACCTGTGCTGTAGGGTCAATGTATCTATGCAGTCAACAAGACCGTTCCAGATTGGAATGCGTCTTCATCACCAGGATCAGGTAGGTGCAGTCTTCGATGCCCGCGCAGTAGCACGCACGCCTTCCAAGTGCCTTTCGAATCCACGGGATCCGATACGCTGGCACATTCCCCCACAAAGACCCAGACTCACCCACACACATACTTGACCGATTGAGAATGAGGCCACTCTAATTCCAACATTTAATTCAACATACCCACCCAAAATAGAATATGCAAACAATAATACAATGAACATAACACACCGATAGAGGACTATATTCATGGTCAACGATGCCATTCCCGAAGTAGGGACACTTGGCAGGCACCCACTTAAAAAAGAGGAGCTACTAAAACACCACCATCACCACCACCACCACCACCATGCTGGAGGGAGATTAGGGTTTGCCCTCTACTTCCTCTATCTTTCCACCTCTATATTTTCTCTACTTTGCCGAGGACTATCACCAATTGGGCTTCCATTTGTGTTTTTTAATTATGGCTTATGTGATTTTTCTCTGAAAACATAATTAGATTACTCTTAAAATTACTTTTTTCCAGGAGTGAAAGAGAATGGAAGGAGAAGTGAGGTTTATTTCAGTTACTTTGTAGATGGTAGATGGATGGGATGGGATGGGATGGGAAATAAGGATTAGAAGTAGAGGAATGGGTGGATGAGAGGGTAGTTGTTGTGGGGAATGCCACAAAAGTCATCCAATAAGCCATTATTGTACAGAGAGGCATTACCCCAGTGCTGTTACCACTAGCAGCCAGCTCTCTCTCTCTCCCTCTCTTCCACCATTATTTATTTATTTATTCATTCATCATTTATTATCTGTGATTTTCTTGCTTTTAGAAATAGAAGTACACAAGGGGAAAAGAGAGGGAGAGGAGTCCAACATTTGGTGGAAAAGGCTCTTTTGGCAAGGGGAAGGAGGATGGGTGTTGATGTTTGGGTTGTATTGTATCGGGAGGAGTGGTACCCCCAATCCAATCCCCTCATCTGTCATTATGCACCCCCCCCCCTTTTTTTAAAGAGGTTGGGTGGTGGAAAGCCCAAGGGTGGCACCCATGACTGTTTTCTATATATACATATATATATATATATATATATGTACACATATTTGCATGGGGGCGCTCTTGGTGCTCCTGGCCCTCCCCTTGAATGCCCCTGTCCACCACCACTACCTGCAGAAAACAGAACAAAGAAGAAACAAAAAGATGGGAGATAAAGAAAGAAAGAAAGAAGAAAGAAAGGTTTTCTTTTCTCCCCAGTCAGTCAGTCAGTCAGTCAGTCAAACGTGCACACAGTCTCCCACTATCTGTGTGTGTGTGTGATTGTGTCTGCTGCTGCTACTGTATTGGTTTGGTTGACTGCGGCATTTACTTGGATGACAGGACTGGAAACTCTTGGGTCAAGTCAGTTGCCTGGCTGGTGGACAGCTGGCAGTTGGATGCGCAAGCATCAAAGCCACACAGGATATTCACAAAGGGAGGCATCTGTATCCTTCATTAGCATTAGTATTGTTATTACTATTATTATGATTCTTCCCAGACACAGAATTCTTGTTGAGGCAATGAAGAATTAAGAAGGAAGATTGAGTCAAAGTCTACTAGGAGGAGAGTATCAAGCTAGACACTTAAGGGAGTGTCACTAGAAAGAGTGTAGCCCTGCAATTTGCACGTGTGAAGCAGGTGAGAGTGTTGCTTGCCGTGCAGCCTTTGCTGCAGTTGATTGTGAAAAAGAGTGCAAGTATGTGTGTGTATATATATATATATATATATACATACAGCTGAAATATTGTTTTTCTTTTGGATTTTGGTGAATGTATTATTAATTTTAATTTTAGGGTGCAACATTATGAAGATAGCAGCATACATGGATTGTATCAAAACATATGCGTTTTAGAGAGGAGTGGACTCTATGAGGCTCAAAGCAGAGCATGCTTATGGAATTATACATGAAAGATTTGAAGTAAAAGCAAAACACAAGATTATAAATGCATTTAATAGCATTTACCAATTAGGATGGTAACATCCAATATTATGTATGTTGGGAGAAGACTTTCATGTTAGCTATTCTCAAAATTATGTTGGGTTCTTGATATATAATATACCTACAAAAATACATGAGAATAAAGATGCAAAAATTGCAAAAATAATTTTTTTGTTGAAATATGCATTGATTTTTTTGTTTTTGTACAGAATAAGTCCCATACATTATCATTTTGTAAATAGTTTTTTAGTTAGCTAGTAAATTCAAAAGTTTGGTATGCAAATCTATGCAAAGCTTTATTTTATTTTATTTTATTTAAATACAGAATAAAAAATAAAAAACAATATCTAAAAAAAACTTCTATATGGCCCTCTTTACATAATATTACAAGTTGTTCTTTTTTGTTTTTAAATTTATTTAACAATAAGATGAAAAATTCAATTCTAATCCTATAAGAGGCTCATATAAATTAAATAATTTATAACCAATCAAGGTTTTATGTACAAAATATTGCTAGAAAATAGAAGTCCAAGTTACTAATATAATTACCAAATATTTCAAAAAAAAATCTTTTGGATTACAACTATCTTTTTATTTGTTATAAATTTTGTATTGCAAATAATAATAAGAAAATAAATTTTTGAAATATTACCAAAATTAAAGATATCAAGTATTCAATTAATTATAAGATATTTAAAATAAACAAATACATATCAAATAAGTATAGACCTTATGGTACAATAATAATATTATTTAGTAAGAATACTCTTAATTCATGGGTTGGATATAATAATAATAAATTCTTGCCCAAATCTAAAATATAATATGATGGTTTTAGATTAGTTGTATTTAAATATAGCAAACTAAGATATAAGGAGAGAAATTGAAGTAATAGCACAATCATAGTGCACAATTCTAAACTAATAATTGGCAATGTCATGGTTGAAGTTCTTGCTTCAAATAATCTTTATAACCAAGTTTTAGAAAGTGTTACTATATTAGTTTAGATTTTATAAATATTAGATAATTTAATATACTTTTGAACCAATGTAAATGATGTTTTGATTAAAAACCATTACCAATAAAGTCTAAAGCCTTAGAAGAATTACTAAAATATATCCAATCAAATATATTGAATACTCAATAATTCTTTGATATGTTAGATATTAATAAAGTCTTACAAAGATCCAATTAAAATAAAATAATAAATTCAAAGATTAAATAATTAAAAATAAATAAAAAAAAATTGGAATCATTAAATTATAAATTTTTAAAAATACATAGTGTTAAGATAAATTATAGCGTATATTCTCTTTGTATTAGGGGCCCCTTTTTAATTTACATTCTTGTAATAAGACAAGCTAATTAAAATAATCTAATGTTATCTAGTATTGGTGTATATTTATATTGATATAGGATTTTTCAACATGCTAGTAATTTATTAAGAATTTAGACCATGAAATAAAATAATCTAATCACTCAAACTCCAAATTACTTAATGTTAATACAAATTGCTACAAAGGCTTTTCTTGTAGCAAAGCCTCTTTGTATTTATTTTATTAAAAAATATATCTAATTCTACTAGCACCAATATCATAAAAAGATAAGAAATGCATTGAATAAGTATGAAGATATGGAATTGAAAAAATAGAAATTTCTAATAAGAGGTTTATAATATATATATATATATATATATATATATATATAAGAATCCTATAACACAACAATAATACAACAATGAGCTAATAGTTTATGTTAGAGGTAATAATTTAGATGTAAGATGAATAAAATAGTATGTATATAACCAAGATTTAAATGTTTCTTTTAAGCACATGGACTTTGCAAACTATTCTTTAAGTCTCTAAGATTGTTCTATAATATTTAGAATCTTTTCTTATAGTAGAATGAGGATTTTTCTATTATTTATATATAAATTTAATATAATCATGAAATCTAATTTTATAGAAATAGTATCTATATAATAAATCATCTTTTTAAATTTATTGAAATAAGATTTTTTATTATAAAAGAAGAAAAAATTAATTTAATAACAATATCATGTTTTTAAGAATGAAGCACCACTTTTTATTTATTTTTTAGTATGATTATATTATATAATACAATGCAACATAAACTAAAAGATAAGTATGGTCTTTATAATTTAAAAGAAGAGACATTGTCAAAAAGAATATTTTAGTTAAAAGATTGTTTTATAATTTTCAAACATGATCCAATGTTATTAAAAAGTTCACAAAAAAATAATAAGAAATTTTTGTCTTAAGATTTATTATTACTTAGAAATGCTTGTATAATCAATATCATATAATATTATATAAATTATAAATTATACCAAACTTAATTTAAAGAATAATAAATATAATAAAAATTATAAAATTATTTTACAGACTTGTATAAAATTTATTATATGATTTGTTTATCTATAGATAAAATATTTAAATAAAATTTATGACATTTTTTGTTAAAACTAGCAAGACTCTATTTAAATGTTTATAAGATTTTTGAAACATTTTAAAATTTTTAATAAAAAGAGAGGCTTCAGGTCAAATGACCTTAGGAAAAAGCTTTTATTCAAAAGACCTTAGGAAAAATTAGAGCAAAAAAAAATGAATTTATGCTTATATAGCTTATATGGTATTATGGAGTAATTGTCAAGGCATAAAGAGTAAAAACTAATATAAACTCTCAAAAAATTTGTCATATGTATATTCTTTATACATCAAAAATAAAGAGCCATAAATTTTTGAATTGCATTTAAGTACATAGTGTACAAAACTAGGTTACATTTCTTATTTACAAGTTGATTACAAATTAATATAGGTAGAAATCATGGAGGGCATTTTCATTAAAACAAGTTATTTTTACAATACTCCTAAGCCCAAGATTTAAAATATTTTGGATCATATAGTATTCTATATTTAAAAATTATTTAAAAAAAATTTAGATGTAAAATAATATCTTAAAATTTAATCAAGAAACTTTGAAATACAAGCAAATCAAATAACTTGTGTAGTATAAATTGTTAAAATATGGCCACATCTTATGGCAAGAGATACTTTTGAAGTCAAGAAAAATCCAAATCAAAGTGATGCATTTCTAAGGAGATGGAATACATTATGGATGGATAATAAAATAATAGGAATTTATAACAAATTGCTAATTAGATGACATATTAAAATACGAAGTAGTGGTCTTATCATATATTTACCACATGTACGGCAAGAGAAGCTTAGTCAGGTGTTTACCACCAAGTTTTAATTCAAATATATATCCTTAAAAATAGTCATATAAAATTTTAAAATGAAAAATTTATGTTTTTAGAAACATATATTTTTTAAATTAAAAATTAATTTTTTTTATTTACTTATATATAATTTATTATAATAATATGATACAAACTTTGAATAAATTATGATATTAGTTAAAAACGCTTCTCAAGTTCTTAAAACATATATAGTTTTTATAATGTTTTGAAATACTACATGTTTTTGTGACCTTGTATTATATAAAATCCAATAATTTGTTAAGAATGTAATGTTTTGTGTGTAAGATTGTTATTTATTTTAAACATATGTTTATGAATTTATTATGATATGAATAAATAGTTTAGGTTAATTTATATGCATTAGAATATATGCATAAAACATATGTTTTATTAATTATTACAAATTAATTAAATTTATATGTTTCTTGAATGATTATCAAAGAATCACCATTATTTTTAAAATATTGTTTGTTTGGACATATACAGAAGTTTAAAATTGTGCATCTATTGATTTTTCAAAAATTCCTTAATTTCAAATTCAGTGTATTACAATAAGTATATAAATATAAACATAAACAAACCTTATCATTTAAAGCTGATTAAAACACTAAAATGTACAATTTATTGCAGAACCTTGAGTTGATTTTGGTCTATGGTAGTTGAACTTCACATCTTGTGTATATAATGTGAGGACTTTTTTCAAATCATTTATTTTTCAATTGGTTTAAATTGTGGAAACTTTTTAATGGTTACAAGTTATGGGTTACATGTGGCTTCTTTAGTGATGCTATTCATATGAGAAGTTGAAACACCCACAACTATTCTTCATCAAGGAAGTACTAAATTGACTGATATAAGCACTTTAAAAAACAGAAATATTTGAAAAGTGGCAAAGTGAAATACTAATGACAATACGGGTTTCTTTGATATTTGTTCCATAATTTCCTCATTATGTTATTGCAATCTTTAAAGAGACTGTGATATGGAGTGCTGGAGAAAGGCAATGCTGCGGTGATCAGCTTGGGTGAGGGGTGAGGGGCATTCATCCATAATTTATCCACTCCAGAGTGTGCCACGTGGGTAGGGAATGGAGATCGAAGCTTTGCTGACGTAGCCCTAACTCTTGGAGGGGAGGCTGGTGTAGTAATAAATCCTTTTCGTCTATCCATATGTATTCATCCAATCGTATATAAATCATTCATCTAAGCATTGCTGACAAAGGAGATCTTGCTGGGTGGACTTGGATTCTGTTAGAGAGGAGGTTTGGAGATAGCCTTCTGCCTGAATGCATAAAGATGCTTCTTCTTCAGACAACATAAAAAGTAAAAGGTGTTTTTTGATATTTCTAAATCACTTCCCAGAATTCTCAAATCCAAGTCTGTTTTGTCCAATATGATCTCAATATTACCAGAAAATGAAAAGTGGTTGTATCAAATGAGTTAGTGGTTGGAATCTCAGTCATAAACAATTGACCTTGTTATGAGGAAAATCAGCATGTGGGCATCTTTGTTTTTCCACAAACATACAAAAGAAAAAATCAAACTCAAACCCATTAAATTACATTACTTTACTTATTTATTTATTTATTAATTAGAAGTTTTGGTGTACAAAGGGGAAAAGAAAGTCAAGTATTTAAATTTTCAAATTTTTTAAAAACTAGGAAAGAGTAATAGCAGTATGGAGAATGCAATGATTTGTTGAGTGCCTACTTGATTGTTTGCAGTCTGATGATGACAAGTATTAGGAGAATGAAAAGAATTGATGTACATGAGAATACCCATAGAAAAGAGAGATGCCACGTCACCTCATCCATCCATTGAGGCAAACAAATCCCCCTCCTAAAAAAGGAGAGATAATAATAGTGAGTATCTTATCTGTTAGTGATACATGAACTCTACAATACAGAATACATAATAGAGATCCAACTGCATGAATAATGTAAGTTCCCACAGTGATCTTCAAATCATCAAGTGACACAAGATACTGTTGAATTTATCTTGTCCAGGCTTGTTATCCTCATTATTATATTTCAGATGCATCCCAACAATTTATCCCGAGTGGAAGGATTCATGTGGAGCAAAATCCAATGTGAGATTATCAAGTCCTAATTATTCAAAAGTTGGGCCATCATAAGTTTCAATCCACATTATCAGCTTCAACACATGTGGAAGTTAAAAAAATGTTGATCATGTATTAGAATTTGTGGTCATTCTGTATGATTTGATAAGTTGTTTTACACATGCATTATGATGAGAGAAACAAACAATTGAAATTGATAGTAACATTATTACACAATATAATTTAGTTCTTGCTCAACAATTTTTGAAAAGTTAATAAATAATTCTCATGCTTAAATGGATGTATATATGTATATGTCAAAACTAGTTGATTCTCATGCTAATATGGGTTTCCAAAACCAAGTCCCACTACAATCAATATTTAAATATAGAAATAAATAGCTGAACATAAATACTTATTGTTGTGGAAGGGGCAACAAATTTGATTTTGAATACAACGAAAGCCATTTCAAACATGCTAATTACTTAGAAATAAATTATAATAATTTTTTTTTGAAAAAAAGTAGATACCTCCTATTAGACATAATATAATATAGACAATTAATATTGCATTGTCACATTGCATTGTCAATTGACAAGTTGTAGCTGCTATATTTTGGTGGTATTATCATTTAGTTATTACAGTCTAACAAGCCATCATGTAACCTATCAAGACAAGTGTCTACATATCAATTAGACCTCTTTGACTAAGCGAATTGTTAGTATGTTCACACTAAAAAGTCCATATAGTTAAACAATGGACTAATAGTATAAGAACTCAAATCCAAATTTTATTTAGATATAGTTTAGTTCTCTTGTGTTCTTGTTGATTAGGTGGTGAGCACCTTGTATTCACATATTTCTACTTCTATCTTTGAATAATACAATTCTTTATTAATTTATTACATGGTATCAAAGTTGGACACCCTAAATTTTTCTTTCAATAGATTGAGTGATTTGTGAGGATTTATTGTAAGGACTTGATCTATTGATTAACTTTGAAGGAATTTAATTTTTTGTGAAAAAAGCTTAAGAAGTAAAAATTGCATGGAGCATCATTAGTCCCTAAAGTATTAGGTTGCTAAAAAAATAGGTCATTGAAAGAGGAAGAGCAGGTCATTAAAAGAGAAGTCATTGGAGGAATAGGTTGCTAGAGCCACAGGTTACTGGAGCAATGAATAGTATAAAAAATAAGGGCTATTTTTGAGAATGCTAAACAATGATGAAATTATAGACTGTCATTGAGAACACGAGTTGTAGCCAAATACACAATTATTTTAGAAAGTCTAGGAGTCTTTACAATTTTATTTTATTTTGAATTAGTTTTTGAAATTTAATTTGATATAGTTTCAACTGAATGCTCATAATTCATTCAATTTTAAGAATGTGAACTTGAATTTTTTTTGAAAGTGCCAGTGGAATAATGCTTTTATATAAATAAAAATCTATATACAAGGATATTAAACCTCACATTGATTCTATTTCTATTTTTTTCTAATCTTTTTTCTTATCCTTCCTATTTTTTCTATCTTTGAGATATTTCTTTGATTATAGCAATAGAATACTACATCATAAAAAAATTATTAGAAACAATTGGCATATCTAGAAAAAAAAAGATTAAATTCATTCTAATTGACAATGGATTGTAGAAGGTTGTATGTGGAAAGTACAAGAAACCTACCAAGTTGCCTATATATCCAACAAAGTTAGAAAAATGAGAGAATACAGATGAACAAGCATTATATGTGATTTGCCAACATCTTTTGGTCTAGAGTTTATAACTACAAGGTAGGCAATAAGTGCAATAATTACATGGTAGAGTCTTGAAGAAACATACGAGATTAAAAACACCTCAAATCTATTATTCTTGATTCATAGGTTTTGAGCCTCACAAATGAATGAAGGTGACAACATTGTCACACATGTAAACAAATTATGGAAGATGGATAAGTAACTTTTTTCAATTAGAAAAAAAATTCAAATACACTTTTGTTACAACATTATTGGGGAGTCCTCTACAATTGTATTATACTTTAGTGGTATTATTGAAAACACAACCTCTTGCCAAATAGACATTAACTATGGTCACAATTGAGTTAGTGCAAGAAGAGTCTTATGACAAAAATATCGGATTAACCTTGGAAATAGCATTAGCTGTAGAAAGAAAAACCAAGTCATATTCTTATATTCATAATTATATAGGATCTTTCTATAATCACAAAAAAAATGCCAAATAAAAATATTGTGACAAGAAAGATTATTATAAGAAAGAATGTGAAGCAAAAAAGAAGAATAAGAAGTTAAAAAATTAAAGAAGTCTTTTAAAAAACAATAAGCTAATATAACAGACAAAAACAATTAAAAGAAGGAAGATGAATCTATCTTTGTAATTGCATTATTTTTCACTATAAGTGACAAACAATAGTATATTGATTTTAGTGCTTTTCAATATATGATAAGAAACTAAAGTTGATTTTCAAGTTACAAAATCCTACCACTAGACTCTAAAATTTATTTAGATGATGGTATTGGACTTATTATCAAAAGGAAGGATAATATCTCTTTCTAATTTCCAAATAATATTCAAAAGGATATACATGATATTTTGTATGTTGAAGGATTAGCCAAGAATTTTCTTTCTGTTAGCAAAATTACAAACTAAAGTTATAAAACTAATTTTAAAGCTTATATATATCTTATGAAATGAAACAACATTATCATCAAGGATATTAGACATAGAAGCTTATATAAGCTATTAGAATTTTTGAATGAAGATAAGAAGACTTTACTTATTATAAAGACAAAATAGACAATAAACAAGGTTGATCTTTGATATTAATAATATGGACATTTTAGCATTTTAGGCTTAAAAAAAGTACAAGTGAAATGATTACTCATTTGAACTTGGACAATCACACAAAGTTAAAGTTTTACAAAAGATTTATTTATAAAAAATATCATTATGATACTTTTTCAATAAAAGGTAGTATTTATGCAACCAAATTCTTGAGATTCATACATTTCAATGTTAATGGTTCTATAAGTATAACATTTCATAGAGAAAAAAATACTTTGTCATTTTTATTGATGATTTTTTTACAAATTTTTTTATATATTTTATAAAATAAAAGTCGAAAGTTTTGAATAATTTTAAGATTGTCAATAGTTGAAAAATAAACGCGCTTAGACATTCAAAAATTATATAGTGATAATAATAGTGAATATACATCTAAGGAATTTCAATAGTTTTATGAACAACATGACATTGAATGACAATTTATGATGTCTTATATGTCTCAACAAAATAGAGATGCAAAACGTAAGAATCAGACATTATTTGAAAGTATAAAGTGCATATTATAGCATAAGCAACTTTTGATTGCATGGTAGACAAAAGCTATCAATACAATAAGATATATCCTTAATTAAATTCCTATTACAATTGTAGAAGGAAAAACTTCTAAAGAAGTTTGATTAGATATGAAACCTTTACTACAATATCTTTGTATTTTTAGATGTGATGCCTATGCATATATTTTAAATAAAAAAATACACAAAATTTGATTCCAAGAATAAAAAATATATATTTTTGAGCTATATTGAGAGTACTAAATACTATCATCTTTATGATATTTATAATGGCTCTATTATTAAAAGTTGTGATGTTAAGTTTATTAAGTGTAAAGATTCTAAATAAATAGAAGGGATTTTAGAGGTTTCTATTGAAAAATCTAAAGACGCAAAAGTGAAGATTAAATCTATCAATTCTTTATTGGATTTATAGAGTAATAGTAATGATATAGTGGAAGATCTAGACAATGACAATAATCATCAATAATCAATTATTACATCTTCATCTTTAACTCAAGAAATTCAAACATAAGCTCATGCTTTTGAATAACAATGTGTGACTTTAAATCCACCTTCAATCTTACCTCCACCTCTAGTTTCATCTATAATGATGCAAGTGCAAGCATGTCTATTGATAAAATAGTAAGTAATTGATGAATCAACATTGGCTTGAATTCCTTTTAAGTCTTTCATATCTTTAGCATATATGACACATGCTTTTCACACAAGCACTAAAAAATTGATTACTATCATTGAAGCTATGGAAAAGGAAGATACTTAGAAGTAGAAGAAATCAATGGATTTAAAGTACTAGAGTCTTATTGACAATAAGACTTGAACTTTGACACCTTTATTAATAAACAAAAAATCAATTAATTACAAATAAATTTTTAAAATAAAATATAATGCAAATGATTCAATAGAATGTTGTTGTGTTGTGGTTTGGCTACCATGTGAAAAAATTGTATATGTATATTTAATATATAATTTATTATACAATTAAATAAAAGCTATAATAGTAGATTTTATTGATTATAAGATGTGATTAGGTTATTAGTTTAGAAGGGATTCATTAAAAGAACTATTATTGATGTTTATACAATTCTTTATTTTTATTTTTATAGTGATTTTTGAAGTTGATTTTACATTGATAATGACTTTTATATATCTTACGTCACCTTTATTAGACATTGGTGATTCTTAAGATCTTGTTTACTTCTTTTATTTGGTGTTTAGAACACATATTATGTAAATCTTATAAGAAAAAGGATTAGAAAGGGGTTTTTAGTATGAAAGGGGTTAGTTAGGCCATCCATGTGAATGAATGGAGATGGATGATAGAAGTCTCTATTCCTATTGGCCAAAAATTATGCCCAATGGACTTTAAGGAGGCTATCTATGGATTTATTAGAGAATAGGGTTTGTTTTTGGAAGAGTGTCGAACATTGGAGGCTAAGGTCAGCAAGTTTGGATTTGTGGATAAGGTTTTCGTGCAAATTTTGTATAATTTGGATTTTTTATGAAGGAGATATGAGCATTCAAAGTTAAGGTATTGAAATTATACCTATTGTCACTCTTTTAGGCATAACTCGCATGTACAAAAAGCAATAGAAGATTGGCAACCGGAATTAGAAAGAAATTTTTTTTGACTATACTTTTTATACATGGCTTGATGAAATCCAAACTAAGATGAAGGAGATATTAAGAGTTGAAGTTAGTGCTTATAAGCTAAGGGCAGTAAATGACCCTGCTTAATTAGTGGTTATGTTTTGAGCTATATCTTAGGTAATTTGATAAATTTTTGGCTTAAAATTTTTAGAAGTGTATACATTTATGTCACAAGATTATGTGAAATTTTTTGTAGTATTAGGATTTTAGGTTTGTGAGATATGAAGGAAATAGTTCTTAGGTGTCTCTGAGTTAGGGTTTTAAGTACCTGCTAGGATTTTAAAGATATTGGACAATTGACAACAAATTTTCAATTGATTCTTTTTTATAATAAAGCTTAAGAAAATTATCTATAATTTGAAGAATTTTTTAAAAAAATTTAATAATTAGATCAAAAGTTATTAAATTCTAAAGTTTGGAAAGAAATAAATCCTTGTAAGTGCATAAGATTTTGAAAGGTTTTGTGGCAATTTGAGCCTTGTTGTATAAATCTATTTAAACACAAAAGGATTTATCAATAAAAATTATCTTTTGTAATATCATTGTGTTATTTATCCTTTTTATTAAGGACAAATCACTTATTGGACTCTTGCCAATCAATTTCAAGTAAATTTTCCACAATCAAGTACCCAATGTATTTCCAAATAGAAGTTCACGCCACACGACAACGCTAGAAGGTAAGACTAGTTGTAAAAGATTATGTGCAAGCAAAAGGTATTGATTATAATAAGACTTTTACTCCAATAGCAAAGATGACCTCAATTTGTACACTTCTTGTATTGACTACAATTAAAGATTTGGAAGTTCATCAAATGGATATTGAGACACCATTCTTAAATAGAGATCTTGAAGAAGAAATATATATGGACTAATTAGAAGAGTATATGTCAAAAGGTGAAGAATAACTCATGTGTAAATTTTCTAAAATTCTCTATGCACTCAAGTAATCTTCTAAGGTATGGTATAGGAAGATAGATGATGTCACGGACACAGAATATAGATTTGAAGTCTAAACAAGAAATTCAAGAAGAACTGGCAGGAACTAGAGTAATGAGATGAATACAAAAATAACACCAGAGAGGTGAGCTAGAGCTCCAAGAGATGTGTTGTCGAGACTAAAGAAATCTTCAGCCTCGACTCTAATATATACTCCTACCTAAAAAGCTTCTCAAGCAGCTTCCTCCAACTAGGGAACTTCTCAAGCAACTTTTATTAATTAGGAAGATATTAGAAGGCTCTGGAAAGTTCTAGAGAGTTTTAAGAAACTTTTAGAATGTTCTAGAAGGTTCTAACAAGTATGTCCTTGACACTAGGAAGATATTAGAAGGCTTTGGAAGGTTTTAGAGAGTTCTAGGAAACTTCTAAAATGTTCTAGAAGGTTCTAACAAGTATGTCCTTGACATCACCTCCTCCTCTAGCTTTGAGGTCTCCGAGAAGCCATTTGAGATGTAAACTCACAAACGTAGGAAATCAAAAATTTGTCGCATAGTCTTTGTAATATACTCCAGCAGTTGTTCACGAAGCAGATGATTCATGGGTCCTTGCAGCCATTGATAATGACCAATATCTTGTACTTGAGAGCATGCTTGAACTTCTGTATCTTCATTGTGGAAACGATCTGAAAATATCACTTCGCCACTACTTGATGAGCTGGTTCAACTTCAAAGACAATTAGAAGTGACTTGCTGCTTGGTATTCTTTAACGTCTTCTTGGCTCTTCTAATTCTTCATCTCGAGGTCGACGCCATGAGCTACTCGGTTGAGATGGTACTACTAGTACAATATTTACATTTTCACTAGCCATATCTAAATACACCTTGATATTAGATATCTTGATACTATGAAATACAACAAGTTATGTTTTCATGAGACC
The DNA here is from genome assembly GCA_036785485.1 of Physcomitrellopsis africana. Lineage (NCBI taxonomy): Eukaryota > Viridiplantae > Streptophyta > Bryopsida > Funariales > Funariaceae > Physcomitrellopsis > Physcomitrellopsis africana. Next base: position 53,567 of record JAWRVF010000077.1, on the reverse strand, counting down.
TGGATCCCTTTTCTATTCATTTCTCCAGAGAAGGCTTCATCTTTACGCTTCGTTATTGACCAGCTTTTGGTTTATTAGGATATTATCGATGGAATTCTCGTACCTTTTGAGATGCATTGGCAAGATTTTTGGCCGGTTCCCATGTTCTTTCATTAATATCGTAGCCGCTCCAATGCACAAAGTGCTCTAATTTATTCCATCTTTGCCGTGAATCTAGTCCTTTCCACCTCATATTCTTCATTGTTTTTAATTTCTATACTAAGTGGCGGACATTGCACTCTTCCAAGAAAAGACGATTCTCGATAAGGCTCTAATAGAGAAACATGAAAGACAGGGTGTACCTTCATAGCAGCTGGTAACTCTAAGCGGTACGCCACAAGATTGATTTGCTTCTACATAACAAATGGTTCCAATCTCTGATAGTCCAACTTATCACATGGCTGCTTGGTCTTGATATTCCGTCGAAGCAGCCATATTTTATCTCCAATCTTGAAATTAGGTGCCCTGATTTTGAAATTTATCCGCGGATGCTTTGTAAGACTCTTGGGCAATTTGCAATTGAAGCTTCAATGTGGTTTGAAGCTTATATAGCTGCTGCACCAATCCTTCAGCTACTGGGTTGTTATTCACTGACGGACTCAATAGATCAAGCTTCGGATGGTATCCATAGTTGGAAAAGAATGGTGTTTTTTGAGTCGACCCATGAAGGGTGTTGTTATATGCAAACTCGGCTAGCGGTAGATATGCAGTCCAATCATCTTGCTGATAGTTGATGCTGCATCGTAAATACTGTTCCAAAACTTGATTCACCCGTTCCGTTTGGCCGTCAGTTTGAGGATGGAATGCCGAAGAAAGCTTGATGTCCACCTTCAATATTTTAAAAAAAGATCTCCAAAACTTTGATACAAATTGGGTTCCTCGATCCGACACGATATCATCTGGTAGACCATGATATCGATACACATTATCAAGGAAGAGCCTTGCTGTATCTTCGCTTGACGATGTCTTCTTGCAAGAGATAAAATGTGCCATCTTTGTAAGTCGATCCACCACAACAAAGATGTTGTCAAATAAATTCAGTGGCGGCAGATCTGTAATAAAGTTCATGGAAATTGAAGACCATAGACGACACGGAATGGACAATGGCTGTAGAAGTCCATAAGGGCGATGTCGAGAATTCTTGGATCTTGAACAAATGTCACAAGAGAGGACGAAATCCTTCACATCCTTCCACATTTGGAGCCACCAAAAATCTCGAGAAATGAGTTCTAAAGTCTTGTTGAATCTGAAATGTTCTGCTGCTGGAAAGTCGTGACGAGATTGAAGGATTCGAAGTTGATCTAGCCCTTTTGGAATATATAGCCGCTCCTCAAAGTATAAGAGATTTCCTTCAACCTTGAACTTGTCATCATTGATACGCTGCTTAATATCAAGGACTATTGAATCTTCAATGGTCGCAGCATGTACCTGATTGACGAAGTCAACATCAATTGGCACCACAGCAGTACAGATCCTGAAATGCTCTGGCTTTAATAATGTCGTATACTATTGATCAAGCGCTGCTTCTCCAATCTTCGGCGCAAGATATGATCTTCTTGATAAGGCATCGGATAGTCCTTGCTGCTTTCCAGGCCGATAAGTAATAACAAAGTCAAATCTAGATAGCGACATATTCCATTGAGCTTGACGACGGTTTAGAACCTAAGCAGACATGAAATACTCCAGATTCTTGTACGGTCACCGGATGCGCAGCTCCTTCGAGGAAGTGACGCCACTCTTGGAAAGAATCCACTATAGCAAGGAGTTCTTTATCATGAATCTCGTAGTTGATCTCAGCCGCAGAAAACTTCCGTAAATAGAATGCAACCAGATGAAGCTTATTATCCATGCCCATCTGTGAAAATACGGTTCCTAAAGCAAAATCCAAAGCATCGGTTTCTAAATAGAAAGCCTTTGCAAAGTTTGGGTGTACCAAGATTGGAGTCATAGTAAATGTCGTTTTAAGATTTTGAAATACTTTTTCCGCTAGAGATCTCCATTCTAGCTTATCTTTACATGTTAATCGAGTAAGTGGAGCAGCAACTTGAGAATAATTCTTGATGAAGATCCGATAGAAGTTAGCAAAGTCGAGAAAACATTGTACGTCTCTAACCGTCTTTGGAACTTCCCAGGACACAATTGCTTCCACCTTCTTGGGATCCATCTTCAAGCCTTTTGTAGTCGCAACAAATCCTAAAAATTCCATCTCAGTTTGGTGAAATAAGCACTTCTCCAACTTGGCGTAGAGTCCTCGCTCGCGTAGTTTTTCGAGTACCAAACGAACGTGCTTCTTATGCTTTTCTTCATTTTCAGAAAATATCAAGATATCATCCAGATAGATGACAACAAAATTGTCTAGATATTCTCGAAAAATGTCATGAAAAACCGTCAGAGCATTGGTAAGACCAAATGGCATAACATTATATTCAAAATGACCATACCTTATACAAAAAGCTATCTTCCATTCGTCTCCTTCTTTGATTCCCACAAGGTTGTAAGCTCCCCTTAGATCAATCTTTGTAAAGATCTTTGCACGTCCAAGTTGTTCTAGAAGACTAGAGATCAAAGGTAATGGATAGCGATTCTTCTTTGTCACCTTGTTGAAACCTCGATAGTCCATGCACATCCGTAGTGAGCCATCCTTCTTCTTCACAAATAAGATTGGTGCCCCAGCTAGCAATTTTGAATGACAAATGAAGTTCTTAGCTAGATTCTCGTCAATGTATTTCCGCAACTCAGCCAACTCCGTCTGCAATAGGTTGTAGATTGGACCAAAAAGTGGTTGTGCTCCTTCTTGCAATTCTATGGCACAATCATATGGTCGATGTTCTGGTAGCATGTCAGCATTCTTCTTTTGGAACACGTCTTGAAAATCCATGTATTGTTCCGGTATTCCTGCTGTTGAAATCTGCTCTCCACTAGTTGGGGCCGCATAAATGACCAATGGTGTGCCTTCCTTGTACGATCTTACAAACGTTCTTGCTCCAATGAACAAGGATTTTTTGGTTTAGGGTCTTCTTTCAAGCTTGTCCTCAGGTTGTTCTATGGAAAATGTTATCCTCCGCAATCTCCAATCTATGGATGGATTACATTTTTTCAACCAAGAAAGACCAAGAATAATAGGATTTGATGGGATGCTAATAATGTTGAAAATAATATAACTACTATGGTCTTTAAACGTCACTTCTATAGGTTCTGATTTATGGGTGATACTACCAGATAATAAAGGTCGTCCATCTATTACTTCTATGTGAACAGGTTTGAATTTTTGTAGTAGCGGAATTTTGTAACCCTTAGCAAATTCTTGGTCTAAGAAATAAGCAGATGCTCCTGAATCTAATAAGGCTAAGGTTTTTAGTTTTTCAGGACCAAAAGATAAAAGAATTGTAAAACAACAAGCAGGTTGAGTAGAAAGAGAGGAACCTGGTTTTGATTTGTCCAGCCGCATGGTTCCTATTGCGGCTGGGCATCCTCGTTTTCCTGAACAAATGCACCTCTATTCTTGATGTTGCGTCCATTTTACTTCTTAGGACAATTTTCAGCTCTATGGCCTTCTCCACCGCAATAAAAGCACAAACCGTTTCTCTATACACTGCTTCTTTTCTTCTAAAATGAGAAATTTGACACGTACCACATCAATCTGCATGTCTTGTGTCTCCACTTGTGAATTTAGGCTACTTGCTGATATAATTGCGCCGTGATGACTTGTATATTGTCTGGAGCGTTGGTCTTGGCGACGTTGAAATAGGCGGTTATCACACTTTACAGCTTGGCTAATGGCTTCATTGAGCGTTCGTGGATCAGGAAGAGATAATAACAAATCCTTCACGTCGTCCCTTAGACCCCAATAGAATTGGCTCATCAATGCTTCTTCATTCCAATTGATGTTGCATGCCAATTGCTTGAAATCCGATGCATAGACTGATGCAGAGCAAGTCCCTTGTCGTAGTGATCGAATTTTTGTTGTAGTCCACCAAGCCTTGTCATGCTCGCCAAATGCTTCTGCAAATGCCTCCAAAAAAGTCTCAAAGTTGTTCATAATCGGTGATCCTTTTTCAAATAGAGGAGCAAACCACGATAAAGCTTGTCCCGTAAGCAAAGTTCCAACCAATCCAATGCGTGATTCCTTCGTCGGATAAAGTTCGGATTATAGAGCTGTTATTAACTTGATTTGATTGATGAAACCTCGAAACTTGGAGCGTGTGCCATCAAACTTGTCTGGAAGGCTAATACGAGGTTTCTTTCATTGTGGAAGTAATGGTTCTCGTTGAACCACAGGTAAAATTGCTTCTTCTAGTATAGAAATTCGAGGTTGATGAAGCCCAGATTGTGCTATTCCGGATGCTCCATCATTATGAAGTCTTGAAAAGATTCCTTCCATCACCGTAGTTGTCTGTGATAACGTAGTAAGAGCATTCATAATGGCGTCCATCTTGGACTCCAAACTTTCACTCATATTAATATCTTGACCTCCAACCATTCTAAGAGAAAAAAAAAAATTGTTTCTACAAAGAGGAAATATTGGTTTAGAAGAGGGTACTCCGCAACCTCTAAAACGCCTTAAGACCTTCAAGAAGAGAGGTAATCCACTCTCTCCAAGAAGAATAAGACTCCAATATTATGACAAAAAGATATCAGTTTAGAGGAGGATAATCCGCAACCTCTAAAATATTAGTGTACCTTCAAGAAGAGGGGTAATCCACACTCCAACAAGAAGGAACTAACTCTAATATCCAAGGTGAGAATAGTCTCGACAAACTGTCATGGACACAGAATATAGACTTGAAGTCTAAACAAGAAGTTCAAGAAGAACTGGCAAGAACTGGATTAATCAGATGAGTACAAAAACAACACCAGAGAGGTGAGTTAGAGCTCCAAGAGATGTGTTGTCGAGACTGAAGAATTCTTCATCCTCGATTCCAATATACATTGCTATCTAGGAAGCTTCTCAAGCAACTTCCACCAAATAGGGAGCTTCTCAAGCAACTTCTACTAACTAGGAAGTTATTAGAAGGCTCTGGAAGGTTCTAGAGAGTTCTATGAAACTTCTAGAATATTCTAGAAGGTTCTAACAAGTATGTCCTTGATACTAGGAAGATATTAGAAGGCTCTTGAAGGTTCTAGAGAGTTCTAAGAAACTTCTAGAATGTTCTAGAAGGTTTTAACAAGTATGTCCTTGACAGATGACTATTTTGTCTTACAAAGTTTAAAAAGAAGTGATATAAATCCTAATATTTATGTAATATGAACTATTAATGGATTCTTCATCATTATTGTATTCTGTATAGATGATTTGATGCTTATATCCAACAATAAGGAACTTCTCTTGAGAATAAAGAAAAATTTAGCCAAAAGATTTAAGATGAAGGATTTAGAAGAAATGTATTATATCTTAGATGTGTAAATTATAAGGAATCAAAGGATTTATAAAATCTATCTTAGTTAGCAAAAATATGTGGAAAACATCCTTGAAAGGTTTGGCATGAAAGATTATATACCTTTACTTATATCTTTGGATTCTAATAGCAAATTGTTAAGAAACATTAGTCTATAGATTCTTAAGGAAGTTGAAGCAATAAAAGAAATTTCATACCAAAATATAATTAGCAACTTAGTCTATGTAATAATAGGCACTAGGATTCATATTCTATATTTAATAAGAGTTGTTAGCCAATATATGGCAAATTTTGGCCTACAACATTGAATAACCGTAGAACAAATTTTGTAGTATTTATAAGGCATATAAGATCATGTATTACAATATGATGGAAGTTTTTTGAGTTTGTAAGTGGTTGATCATTACAATATAGATTATGCAAGAGATATTGATACATGACATTTGACTACTAGTTATATATTTTTGTTGGTTGGTGGTGCAACTAGTTGGAATAGCAAGACGCAACCAACAGTTGTATTATCTACCATTAAAGCAAAGTATATGGCAGCTAATCATGTAATAATAAAAGCAATTTGACTTCAAAGGTTTTTTTTTAAAGATATTAAATTTTTATAAAATAGTTTTTGATTATTTTTAATAATAATCAAAGTTATATTTTTCTTTCAAAGAATCTTATATTCTTCACTTGTATCAAGCATATTAAAATCCAAATTCACTTTGTTTATAAAAAGATTGAGAGCAATAATATTAACTTAGGTTTTTTATAAGACTCAAGATATGATTGCAGATATTTTGACCAAAGGTTTAACTTATGAAAATCATTATAAATTTAAAAAAATAATATGTATTTCATATTAGTGAAAAATATTGTATATTAGACTTAGTCTAATATATCATTAAGTGGGAGTGTTAAAAGAATGGGCAACTCTTATTGGACATAATATAATATAGATAATTGACACCACATTGTCAATTGATATTGTATTTTTAGTTGATAAGTTGTAGTTGCCATATTTTGGTGGTATTACCATTCAAACATTGCAACCTACTAAGCTATCAAGTGGCATAACAAGACAAGTATTCACATATCAATTGGACCTCTTTGACTAGACTAATTGTTAGTATGTTTATAGTAGAAAGTCCATATAATTAGATAATAGACTAATAGTATAAGAATTCAAATCCAAAATTCATTTAGTTGCAGTTTAGTTCTCTTGTGATCTTATTGGTTAGGTAGTGAGCACCTTATATTCACATATTTCTACTTCTATCTTTAAGGAATATAATTCTTTATTGATTTATCACACATTTAATTTAAATACATAATTATTATAAGATATTATGATTTAGAATACACCATATTTATTTATTTTAAGATAATTTTACAAGCAATAAAATTTAACACATAATTATTTTAAAAAAACAATTGATATGAAGATTATTGAAGAAAAGTACAATGTAAAAAATTAATGTATCTATTTTTAACTTTCTAATTTTATAAATACAAAATTCAAACCACTTGGAATATATGCTCATTAAAAGTGTTTTGAGATATATATATATATATATATATATATAGAATTTGTACTTGAAATTCCTTGATTGGCTGAATTCCAATTGTTAAAGGGTGACTATTAACTTCTATCAGTTACTTGATTGACTAAATTCAAACTTATCTGTAATTGGATAAATTTATTGATATATTTTTATTCACATTATTTTTAAATATATATCAACCAATATGTGATTTTTATTTTTTGAAATCTTTGATAAAAATTATGAATAACAATACTTTTTAAAAACTAACCAATCAAATATCAAACTTTAACAATATCTATGATGATATTGTTGTCTATCTATGATAATTATTATATATTAAAATTCTTCTAGGATTCAAAAATCATTTATTTTGCTAAATTGGTCTCCTCTCTAGTATATATATATATATATATATAGATATATTTTTTTTTTTCAGACTTCAAGTTTCAAACTATTTACTATGTACAATACATACATGAACTAGAGCTGAGGACTATCCGTCAAAAAATAACAAATAGTTAGTGATTTCCATTTTTCATTTTTAAATTTTATTTTGGCATCATTGGATAGAAAAGCAAGTTAACTAACAGAATTCAGTATGATGTTTTATTCAAAACACTTAAACAGCTTTCATTATGATTGTTTGGATTTTACAACTCACATACCATTTAATTGCATTCCTACATTAGGATTCTTTTTTTTGTCCACGTCTACTACTTTTGTAAATATGATGTATAAAGGATTGTTTTAAACTTCTGCATTCAAGTGACAACATGAAAGTTCAATATTTAGTTCTACAAAATGATGTATCCTAAAGGGACTTTCTACACAAGCATTGAATGAATCAAATGCCATCAAATGTCACTTTTGCAATTTATAAAAACTTTTAAATTAGTTATCAGAAATTTCAAACATGACTTTTTCCGTAACTTTATTTCCCATGATCATAACTTCCTTGTGGATTTGAAAGCTTTTTTTAGAAATATGCAATCATTACCCAAATGATGAATAATGAAAGCTGCTTAAGTGTTTTGAATTAGGCTCCCTTGGCTTGAATAAAAGAAGAATATCAACGAAACTTTGGCTTTGAGACACCACCATAAAGATGACTAAATAAAGGTTTGTTTTTGACCGCTAGTGCGAAGCCATTAAAGATGGCGAACAAAACAATTTACTAAGTAACGTGATGGGCGGTCGAGGCGGGGAACCCTGAAGAGCAAATTATTGTGCAATTGTGATACAAAAGCAAAATGTGGGTTAGAAGAACGATAGCAGCAATTGAGAAGACAAAGAAGATAAGGATGTTTCATAACAAGCGGTTGTCACTTTGTTCCGATCATTTATGAGAGGCATGAAGCTGCGAGCAGAAAAGAATTCTCAGTGGTGGCCTTCGGTAGAATCTACACTTGAATATTCCAAAAAGACAAGGAAAGGGGGGGGTGGGGTCTCACAATGCGACACTAAATTCTGGACGACAGCGTGGAAGCGTCTGATTAGGAGGGCGGCATTTTCGCACATCATTCCTCCAACACAGATTATATAACACGATCCAAATTGGAATGGGGTCGCACTACATGTCTATCTCTGGAGTACCAAGTGGTTAAAAGAGATTTTTGGCTGGAGCAGGGCACAGCGACGCATCAGATTTGGGGTCATTCCAGCAGCCAAAAGAGAACCAAACGCGCCCAAAGCGCACCCAGTGCAGCTGCCACTACGTTAGGGGTGGCGTTCGTCGCCGAACCTCCGGACGGCGTGACGCCCACATCGTGGAGTAGAGAGGAGGTGAGGGGTGAGGGGGCGACCGGAGGACGGGGGGGATAAACCGTACGGCGACCAAGGGCAGCATCCACGCCCCTCCATCGTGGACCTGGCAAACATCCAATCATCTGCTGGGCCACCCCCCCCAGATTGGCCGAACCCGTGCCCGCCGTTCCTGCGGGTTGTGAGTGCCCTGGGCGGTTAGGCCCCGCTAGACCCGACCCGGCTTGCTACCTATATCCCCCACCCTCAGCTTCCCAGAGATAATCCACTCACTGCTGTGAATGGCCTTACGACTGTTGACTGCTCCGCCATCAGCTGTTTCTATCGCCCCTGCTGCTGTTCTCGCACCATTTCAATCCAAACGCAATCATCTTAACCTTCAGCATGGCCACTGCAGGGAGTTGATTGTCATTGTGACTTGGAGGATTAAAGAGTGGAGAAGAGTAGCAAGTGCTTATTTGTTATTGGTTTGCAGTGGAAGCTATAACATGGAGGAGATTATGCTGTGAAGCGGAGGGTGTTGTAGGAGAGGAATACTGCTACTGGGCGGGGGAGGGTGGGAGTGTGGTGTGGCGCTGGTTTAGGAGGACCATGACTACGATGATGGACGGAGGTGTTAGGGCGCACGAGGAGGCCCACAGGATGAGGGCCATGGCGAACTCCGGGGCGAGCTTGGGCCTGGGCGTGGAGTTCTCCATGGTGCAGCGAGTCGGGGATGGTGGTGGTCCGCGGGCATGCCCCGTGCAGCTGGATCTCCTGCCGCTGAGGCCTTCGTCGCAGTCGAATTCGAACTCGCAGGTGACGGCTCCGTCCGCGCCGTCGTCGACGTCTCTCCGGGGGCTGGCTTGGCAGCCGCTGGTGGGTTCTCGGACGAACTCGGGGAGCGGGAACGAGGACGGGGAGGTGACGACGTATACGAGCGGGGGACGAGGCGGGTCGCCCCGGTGCGGTATCGACGTGAACCAGATACCGTCGACCGATGGGGAGGAGGAGGCGGCGGTGTCGTCACCGAGCAGCATCGGGATGAAGCGGGGACGGGGGAAAATTCAGCACGAGTTTGATCTGGAGAGGAACGCGACGTGCGAGATAAGCTCGCGAGGGGGTAGCGACGACGAGGACGAAGGGACGGCGCGCAAGAAGCTTCGGCTGTCGAAGGAGCAGTCGGCGTTGCTGGAAGAGAGCTTCAAGGATCACAGCACGCTGAACCCGAAGCAGAAGAACGCGCTGGCGAAGCAGCTGGGGCTGCGGCCTCGGCAGGTGGAGGTGTGGTTCCAGAACAGGAGGGCGCGGACGAAGCTGAAACAGACGGAAGTGGACTGCGAGCTGTTGAAGCGATGCGTGGAGACATTGACGGAGGAGAACAGGAGGCTGCAGAAGGAGCTGCAGGAGCTGCGAGCCATCAAGGTGGCGCCTCCGTGCGTGATATCGCACGATTTCTACATGCCTCTGCCCGCGGCGACGCTGACGATGTGTCCGTCATGCGAGAGAGTAGCGACGGTAGACAACAGGTCGCTGACGTTTGCGAAGCCAGGGTTTTCACATTTTTCACAGTCAAGCGCAGCTTGCTAGTGATGTGGAGTTGTGGGTTGGTGGTTTTTGAAAGTTCGCACGGGCGACTTCCATTGAAGAGATCCGCTCTGTGTTGTACCGGTATGTTTGTTTCGGTTCGCTCTGACACTTGAGCCAACATGGGTAATGACGTCTTTTTTAAGCGTAGTCGTCCCGTTGTATATTTGCCTGAGGGAAGGCTAACCTTTGAGAAGTGTCTTGCGTGGTCGCGCACGTCTTTGGTTCCTTTTTAGGAGCATTTATTGAAAGTATAGTTTATACTTCTTTTTGAACACTGAAAATCTCATCGAATGTCCACTTTCCGCAGATGCTTGTTACTGAGTAATGGGTCTGCTGGTGTGTTGTTGCATGTATTGAATGCGTTATCTGTTCATCTCTTACGCAAATTCCATACAACTGTTCCTGTCCATCGAGTGTGATGCCGTATGCTTGATCGAATATGATCATGACCTGAAGACTTGCTCTCATATGATTTCTTCACACATCTGTATCGTAGATGTCTCAAGCAACAATGTCACCACCAGTTCCGTCTTTAAGGAAAGCACTAGGTGCTCCTGCCAAGTTCGTTATTAGATGCTTCACCCGTCTTTCCCGAGATTTGTTACACCAAACGCGCGTCCGCATCACCCACAAGTCAACACCACTTGGAATAACAGCTAACTGCTCCAGATGGTCTTGCCTTATTATAGTGGGGCAGCTGATATTGTAGTGTATCGCTATAGGTTGGTAAAAGAGACATCTCAGCAGGTTTGACACCTGTTGGACGCTGTTCATGACACCGTTATAGGAAGCTAGTGATATTTGAGGCAACACCTAGAACCCAGAGTTTTGCAAACTCTTGTGTAGCAGCCCAAGTCTTGGAGCACCGAGCACATCCTACACAAGTACCAGTCATTCCAGACATCCTAGAACGCTGTGTCTTGGTGTTGAGAGATTCATTGATGGTGGCTTGTCGAGCATTTGAAGACTTGTTAATGAATTGGAATAGTTGCTACTGTTAGTGATTCGGGTGTGACATGTAGCCAAGCTTCGGAAGCTTATAGCTCCCAAAGATTCTGTAAACTCTAGGTTCACTAGAGTTGGTTTGTTGGACCCGGTGTAGGCAGGGACATTGAGAATTCTCTTCGAGAATAAAATCTAAAAACCTATGAACCTGCAAAGTTGTTTAACATGATTCATACAGGTTGTTTCAAAATCAGTGTAATACAAGTGAATACAATGTGTTGATGGTAAAGATATTTGTCATCAAATCTAATATATATATATATATATATTAAAAAAGAAGTAAAATTTATGTTTTTTCTTTATCTTTTGTTCTTGCTGTTGTTATTATAATAATCATTTGAAACTTTAAAAATAAATCTTCTGTATTTTCTCTGTATTTTATTTCGAAGAGGAGGGGAGTGTTAAAAAAATCGTCGAGTCTTGCTATTCCTATGTATATAAAACTCCAATCATGGAAATCCATCTTGGGAGCCCACTGGGTTTTACACGAGTTATTTTTTAAGCATTCAAGAGGCGGGCCATTTATTGAGGTCGGTTGTTGATGTGTTTTATGTGATTTGTAGCTTCTGTTTTAGGGTTGGTTAGTGTTTATGTTTTTGTGATAATATTTGCCTGCTGAAACAGTTTTGGTGCAACCATCATTATTGCCCAAGGGGGCTGCCAAGATGCTTTGACAGAGAGTTCCCCTGGCCAACTTGATGTTCCCTCTTTATTATGTGTGTTTGATTTTGGTTATATATACATGATTCATCAGTTAAATAGTGATGATGAGCTAAGGGTCAAGCATTGCTGTGCTTGTGGATAGGTGGGAACTAATTATTCTTTTATGTGCAGATCTTAATGGAAAAAAAGGTAAAGAAAAAGTAATATGAAGGATAAGAAAGGATGCCTAGTTTTTGTGTGTGAATTCTATTTTTTCCCCAGCCTTTATTTCTGAAACATGGAATGTTCCTAATAATTCTTAGATTCTTTCCTTCTTTTCTTTTTCTTTTTTTTTTTTTTTTTTTTTTTGTAGTTTATGTTTGCTACTTGGGGGAGTAGTTGTAGGGATGTTTTTGTTGAACATGTAATGGTGATGTTGGACACGCAGATGTGGCAACAGAAATGAGAATTCTTTGGACTGACTCTCTTTACTTGTACTTTACATGTCTCATTTATTCATCCATTCATCCATTCATGCCAAGCAAGTTGAGGTTATTTCCAGGTGGAAGGGAGGGAAGACTAAATGGGGGAGGGTGGGTGGGACATCAGGGTCAGGAGACATCAATCAGATAGTTTCAAACCCATATCCCCATCCTTCCATACATGGCATTGATCACCACTCCTTACCCCCACCTCCACTCTCCCTTCCTTCTTCCTTAGTTTGTACTGTGTAACTAGCCAGGAGAGAGTAGTGGTAGTAGTAGTGGGAATTATTAGTCCTGTGTCTTAGTACAGACAGATATACAAGGCAATACTATCCCCATGACACACCTCCCCCTCTGCCATGCATTCCCTTGCTTCTCTTTTACTATAATCCTCCTTGATGCCCCTTTGCCCTTGACATTATGCCCACCCTTCTCTTTTGAAATGTTTAGTGTTCTGCACACTACACTTCTACTTCTACTGGTGATGGTGGTTAATGAAGAAATGATGGTGAGAAATTGAACATGCCTTAGCTCCTGGCAATGGATCCATATGGGTGAGTTGTTACTTGTTGTGACTTTTGTTTGTTGTAAGATTAATAAAGTTCTAGTATTTATTTTTATTTTTATATTTTCATTTCAAAGTGGCTCATGGATAATTATAGAAAATATTGATTATTCAGATTTGATAATATGAAAGAATTTAGTGAATGAAAGGAATAATAAAAGTAATATTTTTTAAAAATTAAAAATTTAGAAAAAACAACAACATGGTATGATTTTTATATACATTCTTTGTTCACTTGATTAACAATTTATCAAAAGCATTTTTTTGTGCATGACTTTATTTTATTTTTTAAATTATTTATTTGTAATATATATATATATATATATATATATAGAAAATTATTTTATTCAACTAAAATATTAGCTAAAAGTTTCAGATATAAATAAAATTTGATTTATTATTTCTTCTTTCTATATTTTAATTTTAAGTGCCACACCACATGAGTTTTGCATAAAAGATCTGATTTTCAAATGATATTATAATTTCACCCATATCTTTGAAAGGTTTTAAATAAAATATCTAAAATAAAAGTATAAATTATTATAATTTTTATTCTTCAAACATATATTTTTGTGTATATATATACATATATACATATAATCATTAAATTATGATTTTTAAAATTTAGATTATATGTAATTTAATTTTATTATTTTAATTAAATAATATAATAATATCCAAATTAAACTTTTGGATGTAATTGGTTTATATTTTTTAAATAATATAATAAATAACTGTCATTAGTTTATTTTTATCCATCTTCATACTTCAAATGTTTCTAAAATACTTTATCTTTATACTTCAAATTTTTCTCTGATTAGTTTTCTATAAATGGTTTCTAACTAGACACCTCTTAATGAAGAATTATAAAATAAAATAAAAATTAAGTATAGATTTGAAAACATAGTTGAAAAATAAGATAATACATTGAAACATTGTTAGTAAAAAATAAAAATGAAACTATATTTAAATCATAAGGATGTTTTAATACTAAAATAAAAATTAATGATTATAATTTTTTTTCATATGTGGCTAAAGAAAAATAAATAATACTGTTTCAGTCTATCAACAGGAACACAAGTTTTCTTCTAAAAAAATAGATCACATATTAAAGTTATTACAAAGTAAAGGATTTTTATTATGTTTATATATGTGTATGTACATCCACACACACACACACACACACACACATATATATATATATATATATATATATGTATTGTGTTAAAATCATGATTTGTATAAAAATTCTAATAATAACATACTGTACCTGATTCAATTTAGTTTTGAAATATTTTTCAAATATTTTACAAATTCCAACGATAAAATTCATAATTATAAATAGAAATCTACATATTTTTTATCTGATAAATTTTATCAATGAATTTGTAAATTGTTTTAAAGAATTTATAATAGCATGTATTGATAATGTTCTACATATCCTTAAGGTAAATAATGTTGTTAAAAATAATTTTTTATTAATTAATTGATAGAAATAAATTAAAATTTCTAAGTAAGATAGGCCAGTAAGAGATTCTTTTTTAATTTTCACAAGAACTTACAACATTACAAGCAACATATGATCACCTTTAATACATAAATGTTGTAGTTGAAGAGTTCAACTAGGTGCATGAAATAACTACAAACTTTTTCTTTTCTTTACTCAAATAAGGAAGAAATAATCCTTAATTATAAGAAAAAATAATTAATAAAATAGCCAACATATTGCAAAGATTCAATACTAAACTTTACAATATTATTAAAAAAATTAAATGTGTAGCTATATTAGAAAAGCAATAATATCAAAGTTTTATTGATTGTTCATCTTGTTGTCTTTAATTACATATCTCTAAATAAATACATAAGCACCACTCTAATAAAATATGGATGAAAAAAACTTCAGAAAGACAATGACTTTTTCAAATATGCAAGAATAGTAATGTATCACATAGTAAAAAAAAAGTTTACATTTATAAATTCTAAAAAATAATTGAAAGCCTAGTTTATTCGTGAGTACAAATTGACAAATAAAATTAAAGTTATAAAACCTTATACTTAATTTTATAATATCTTAGAATAATTTCTAAATTATTAGTTTTAAAATCAACTTTTATATTATGCCCAATATTATACCAATCACAAACACTTAGTTTGTAATTAAAGATATTGCTTAATCTTTAATTTCAAATAAATCTTTAATCCTTATTTTAATTTTAGTTGCATATTTTTTTTTAAATATTAAAAAAATATCAATAGGATTCTACAAGTTTTAGAAGGTTTTAAAAATCTATTTAGAACCAATATTTAAAAATATCATTTTATTTTATATTATTAATACATCAAAAAGCTATTAATATTTTTTATTCTATTTTAATATCTGTTGATTAGAATGAAAATAGCATGAATTTCTTTGAAATTGATAATGGTGATTGATTATAAAATTCAACAAGTACTTGCAAATTTGGATTGTATTATTGTATCAATAAAATCCACACATACAGTTAGAAGTTATCCTAATATATTTATACATAGTAAAGTTGATGATTTATATTTTTGTTAAAATAATGCATGTATTTTTTTCTAGAAAACTCTCAAATAGTTTAAGATCTTTTGATTTAATATAAAATTAAAATCCGTTTTAAAATTCCAAAAGAGTTAAGAAATTCTTAAATTTAAATGTGTTGTTTTAAGCTTGTAAATTGAAGAAATTGAAGAGGTTTAACAAGGACAAAACTTAAATTTTTTATTTATGTATTTTTTTAAATATAATTTTCTAAAAAAGGAAATGAATAATAGAATTAACATTGTACAAAATACTTAAAATATTAATTTTATATGATTATATTTTTTGTTATTTTTTATTTTAGAATATTAGATTAGAAATATTATAAATATAATAATAATATAAATATATAAATACCTTAATAATCATAATTAGTCAAATATATATCTTAAAATATAAATTTAATATTTGTAAATTCTTATTGGTATTACTATTCACAAATTTAAATTGCCACTTTTTATTTTTATTTTTTTACATTGATTTAGGTATTTTTGTTCTTTAAGAATCTTATTTCAACTTTTTACTCATTCATATATATAAACTCATATTGTAATAATTTAAATAATAACTACATAAGGTAATTTCTTTTGATAAAGTGTATTTTAAAGATTTATTTAAACTAAATAAAACGTATAATTAGTTTTAAGAAATCTAATCAAAAGTTTATAATCAATCACTAAGCTAAATTAATCTTTAAAATAATTATAGAAGTTCTTATGATTATATTTTTTATTTTACTAAATATTAATAGAAAGGAACATAAAATATAATTTTAAACTAAATTATTTTATATTGTTAAAACTTTAAAGTAAAAATACTGCATAGCTACTTCTAATTAGTTCAGATAAGGTTTTAACTATTGTAAACAAAAAATTTTAATAAATACAAATTTATTTCAGTAATCTACTTTTTATTTTAAATTCATAATAATCTAAAACAAAAATGTAGTTTTGAATGTTTATGGTAGTCTGAGACAAATAAAAAAAAAAATTAAATCTGTGATGAAATTTTTAGAATGTTATTTGTATGAATTTGATATTAAATCTTCACTATTTCTTCAATATATTTTTAATATCAGTATTATGATTATTAAATGAACGGTATTTTTTCTTGAGTTATTATTTACCATTGACCTAAAAGTATTGGATATTTTGATTTAGATAAGTAACTTAAAAATAATATGTAATTAACTCTGTTTTATTTTCTGAAACAAAATTCTTTTTAACAAATTTTTCTTAATCATAAAAGTTTATACTGGTATGTTCTAATTTTTATTTTAAAAAATGCTATTAAAAATCTAATAACAATTTAATGATTTTAGTTAAAAATTAAGCATTTAAAAAAAATTAATATTTTTTTTATTCATAGGAAATTATTTATTACATTCTTAATTTTTTGTAATTTTTTACTAAGCATACGTCCTAAAGATTTAAATAGTCCATGCTTGAATTAAATGCAATAGTCATTACAAATATTATCAATTTTTATTTTATTTATTTATAATTTATTTGTAAACAATTTGAAGTTAGAAACAATTTGAAGTTAGATATTTATAACCAAGGTTAAAAAATTATTTACATTAAATTTATTTATTTACAACTTCAAATTGTTTCTAACTTCAAATTGCTTACATCAAATTGTTTACATTGAAGTTAGAAATTCTACCATATCTATAATTTTTATTCATTAAATACAAAGTTTAAACTTTAAATATATATATATATATATATATATATATTATTGTGGTAGTATCTGAATAATATTTTATTTTTTGAAAGTATATATATATATATATATATATATATATATAATTTTAATATAATAAATATAAAATATATATATATATATTTAATTATATTTTAAAAATTAAATAATTCGTACTAAAATAGAAATAGAAATAGAAATAAAAATTCTTGATTATAATGCATCAATTTTTTAAAAATAAAAACTTCAAAATTTTAATTAAATTTGGTATTCATTATATTATTATATTATTTAGAATAATTTTTTCTTAGTTTAGAATACTTATATTTTTTCTTCAATTGATGTAATTTACTAGATATTTGTAATAATTAAGTTTTTTATAGAATTTTTTTAAATAAATTTTTTTTAAAATAAAAATAATTTATTTAACTACATATTTTTATAATGCAATTATGTTTGTCAAATACATAGAAATAGGTAAAATAAATCATATTTAAAAATAAAATAAGACTTTATAAACTTTAAAGGATAATGTGTTTATGTGCAATTAAAAAAGAAAAACTTAGATGAAGATGATACATAATTCAAACATGTTAAGTTACTAGAGTAGTTTTTTTTTACATACAAAGAAACTAGAGAAATTTGAAATAAGACTAATATACAAGAAAGACATTGAAAAATTTAAAGATGGCTTCAAATTTTCCTTTGTATATATCAACTAGTAAAATGTCCATGTGAAAGATTTGTTAGAATTTCAAGACTTGTATGCTAAGTGCCTAAATTATAAGATGCATTTATAGTAGTTTCTTAGATGTAAGAATTATTATAAAGTTTCTACAATTGCATGGTATATTTAAAGACACTTACAAATCCAACAAGCATCTAAGAAGTTTCTTTGATGTATATTGAAGAATGAAATATCCACTTAATTTATTTCTATGTAATTCTATTTACTTCTAATGTTTTTTATTTATTAAAGTAGTGTATATATTTACAACATTACCTTGTTTGTCAAACTTTATAGAAGTTTTTTAGATGTAAGTTGGTTTTACAAGTATCCTTTGATGCTCTATGTTGCCTTAAAAAGTTTTTAGAAGTTTTTTGGATTTATAAAGTTAGTGTAAAATTATTCCACAACTTGCATACTAGTTATTTAAGCCATGTGGTCCTTAAAAATGTTCCACATAACATTTGTATTAAATAATGTATATAAAAAACTAAAATTTATTCTAAATTTATTAAAATTAATTTAAAGCATACTTTTAAAATAGTATTAATAATTTTTTATTAATAGCATATTTATAAGACACAATATGTAACATAATAGTTAAATTTTATTACATATTCAAATTTATAAACTTAAAAGTATATATTTTTGATAAATTTTAATGAATATATTTATTTTTTATTCTACTATAGACTGTGTATATTAAATTTTCACTAAAACATCTTAAAAAATATATTAAATCTTGGATTTTAAAAAAAAATAATAAAATCTTGGTGATTATAAATTTTATTTAAATATTAAAATATACTTGTATAATAGATTATAAAGGGAGTTGTTGGCACAATCTATTTGCCTCCTTTAAAATGCATTTGCTTTGGTTTATGCCTTCTATCCTCAATCCTATTGAACATTTTTTCAAATATATATATATATATATATATATTTGAAAAATTAATATTTATTAGATTTTATAAATTAATTTAAGTTCTATTAAATTAAAACTTATATATTATAATATTTTTTATTAACTTAAAAAGAAATATATAAATTCAAACTTGTATTTTGAAAAATCATATTTTTTTTCTAATGAAAAGTGATTGTTTTAGATTTTAAAACATCTTTGTCAAATTATGCACAAATATTAACAATTATATTATATGATTTTTATAGATATTTTTAAACATACATATATGATTTATGTTAAAATTTAAAACTATTTCTTGCATATATTTTCAAATTAAAACAAATCTTTTGAAGCATACATATTTAATAAAAGACTAAGTTTAAATATAAGTATTTAATTTTAATTTTTAGTACATATAATTAAGTTACCTATTTAATAATAAAATTGTAAGTCAATTTTTTTAAAGTTAAAAAAATATAGATAAAAAAATAAAATTAATAAGATAACAATTTATTTTTTATTTTTATTTTTATTTTTTAAATCAAAGTTGTATATTAAAAATTAAACAATTTACAACATAAATTTTTGCCAAATATTGTGCTCTAATTAAAAATATTTGTTAAGCTGTCTTAAAAATTATCTTAGCAAAAATTATTATGTAATGATGAATATAACATTAAAACAGTAAATTAATTTTATTTTTTTAAGTATATATATGTATATATATATATATATATATATATATATATGTTTTGGAACTTATGTAAAGAATAAAAATAAAAATAAAAATTAGATATGTTTATGTAGTATTTATTAGTGACACTTTAGATATATATAAAAATTACCATTCTAAGGCAACACAAATATAGCACTTAAGCATGAAACTAGTGTATTAACTATTCATAAGTTCTTTTACATCTTTAAGAAATAAAGGCACAGATAATCTTTATATTATATAAATTTATATTCTAAATAATTTGTATAAAAATTATAATACAACTTTTTATATACTAACAAAAATTTAGTGAAAAATTTATTTTTTCTAAGTGTTTTTTTACATATCTCAATTTTTACCAAAATGGCTTTAAAACAATAAACTCATTGTTTTTACACAATATCAAGGTACATTACCAAAAATATTTTTAAACTTTAAAAACCTTTTTACCAACACACAATAAAGTAAAAATATTTTATTATCATATTTTTATGGTTAAAGATATTTAATTCAAGTAGAAAAAAGGTGCCTTTGGAAAAAAAGAATGTAGAGCTATATATATATATATATATATATATTAATCTTTATATATTTTTTTAATAAAAATAAGATTAAAAATTGGTATGTTATTTTGTTAAATTTTTATTGTATAATTATTATTTTTTAATTATAGATATATCATTTTAAGGTTTTAAGTTGGATTAGGCAATACAAATCTTAGAAATTAGAAAATAGCTTCACACAATAGAATTTCTTTATCTTGGTATTCCTATTTTCTTAAGTCTAGGCCAAATTTTTTAAAAATCTATTAAAATATCTTTGTGCAATCTCAGGCAATTTTCTAGTTTTTTTATAGATTCGACACCAACATACTTTTGAAAACTCTGTTATTACATTCAAAATTATAAGATTAATAGTTAAATATCTTATATGAAAATCATATTGTTTCTTTGTTTTCAAGTTGTCCAAAAGTATGCTCTTGTAATAAACAACCATATTAATTGTATATAGATTATTAATAAAGTTAACTTTTAAATATTTCTTTTTGCACATTAACAAAAATTATTTTATAAGTTATTTTTTATATGATTTTAAGAAAATTATATATATTTTTACAGATTTTTTTAAATATATATATATATATATTTTCTAATTACTAAAATACTATGAACACATTCACAATAAATAAAAAAAATCTAATCTTTTGTCTTCATGAATTTATTACAATCCCTTTGTACCAAATAAGCCAAATTAAAAGTTTAATCTTTTTAGACTTTTTTTTTATGATTTTTTATTTAGTTTGATTTAAAAATTTAAGATATAAATTTATTTTGTGATGCATATAAAATTATTAAAAAATAACTTTATTACTTTTTAAGCTTTTTATTTTTAGTATTATTTATAAAAGTTTAATTATCTAATTATAAATAAACATAAAGATTATAAAATATTAATAAGCTATAAATATATAAAAATAGTATTTTTATAATATTTTGGATTTCTTCTATTTAATTATCTTGCATCACAAGATATAATATTGATATGAGGAGCCACTCTTTGATTCTTATCTCATGCCATTTAAGAATTAGGTTTAGTTATTTTGATGAAACATATAAATGTATTTGAAATTATAGTAATGCCATGTCATTTTTTGTTAGCTTAGAAAAAAAAAGTCACTATTACGTTTTTTCAAATATTGTAAACAAAAGATCACACAATTTGATGTCAATTTTTTCTTATATTCTAATCTAATCAATAATATAAAATTAAGTTTTTTTTAATTAAAAAATATTTATTAAATTAGAATTCTAAATTTTATTTACTTTTGTATATGTTGAATTTTTATATAGATTTGAAATTTGTCTATCAATGTATCTTAATTAAAAATATTATATAAATTAATACCATATTATTAATAGATTTTTTAAAAATAGCATATATTAATATTTTTTAAATATGTATTATATTTTATATAATTTTTTCTTTTCTTTCTAACTAAATGTCACGGACATAAGAATTATTCCAATAAATTATCCAAGTAATAATAGACCAATAGAAGTAGGTAAAATAAGTTGATTTGATAATATCTGATAGAGAAGCTTCCTAGAAGCTTTATAGACGTGGAATCACCTTTATACATATCTATAGGTGATTGGTAGGTTAGAAACTTGATCAACAAGCTAGCCACATGGCGCACATGTTGGTAGCTTGTAGAACAAGCTAGCCATGTGTCACACATGTTGGTAGCTTGCGGAACAAGCCAAGTACGGGGCGCACATGTGGGAAACTTGTCATTCAAGTTTGATATGTGTCTTACAAATTTGACACGTGTATGAGGTCCTATAGAATACCGCCACGTAGCTCTTAATTAGATTGTATTTATAGAGGCAAGAGTGAAGCCCTCTTCACTCTTGTCAACTCTTTTTCTGGTTCTAGTCTAGTTTCAAGAGTCTTCATGTTTCTAGTCTTTGGCAATAGCCATTCCAGTTTTCTTTGAATATACATACTTTCTTATTCCCATTTTGTGACTTTTCTTTGATACAGTTTTCATTAAATTATACATCTTTTTCTAGTTCATGTCCTTGACAAATTGACAAGAGTGCACTTACAATATCATAGCTTTGTCTTATCTTGATTTAGAATGGATTATCCCTTTCTCTCGATAAGACACAAGCATTTTAGAAGTTACGGATTATCCTCTTCTAAACTGATATTATTCCTAGTATTTTCTTTGTTCTCCTTTCTATTTGTCTCGAGTGGTGTAAGATATTTTTTGAAGTGTTATCATGGCAAAGCTTGCCGAAATGAAGAGTACAATGGCACAAATACAAGAGCAAATGAGAGAATTGATGCTTGCAATGCATCAACTCACTGTACCTCCATAACGAGCAACAAGGTTACCAAATAATGAAGATATAGATATGGTTGGAGCTGCTTCAACATCTACACTAAGCCATATAATTCTTCTTCTATTGGAACATTGTTGAAGCATCAGAGAACCAAAAACTCGTCTACTTAAAAAGTTTGATGGCACAAGATCCAAGTTTCGAGGATTCATCAACCAAGTCCAACTGGTAATTGAATTGCAACCGCAAATTTTTCCAACTCTAGGATCGCAAGTCAGATTTATTGGTACTCTACTCTCAGGTTCTGCCTTATCTTGGTTTTCATCTTTTTTGGAATGACATGATCCAATATTGGATAATTTAGAAGCTTTTTTAGCAAAATTTTGATCTATGTATAGAAAATATGATGCAACTCGTGTTGCAACCAACAAGCTTCGTATCCTATGACAAGGCAATCGATCAGTGACATTATATGCTTCACAATTTTGACAACTAGCAATCGATATCAAGTGAGACGATGCTGCACTCATCAATCAGTTTCTTTACGGATTACAATATAAAATAAAGAAATTGATGTTGAACTTACTCGATTTTCAAACATTGAGATAAGCAGTAGACTTTGCGGTGAGGTGTGATAATTGACTTTTTGAATTTTGATCTGAAAGTCGTATAAGAGAACCTCAGCGACATTATAATTCAGTGGCAACACCAATGACTTCTCAATATGTACCTTCAAAAGTCGAGGACATGCAAATTGATATTATACGTTTCAAGCCACTTACTGAACAAGAAAAAACTTGATGTCATCAAGAAGAATTATGCTTGTATTATGGAGAACCTAAAGACATTGGTCAAAATTGTCCAAAGAAACGACGCAACCACAAGATAAGGAGTACGACAGTCAAAGAAGACAATATGTCAGAAAACGAGTTTATCCAGCTACAATAAAGACCATACGGCTGGGATCTTGTACAATTTTTAATGTAGGTCCTATCCTCTCCTCACAACCATCTCCTTGTTTTATAATAGATGTGTATTTAGGATCTAACAATTACAAAGCCTTTGCCTTAATAGATTTGGGAGCCTCGGCTTGTTTTTTAGATGAAGAATTTGCTAAAAGTCATAGAATACAGATAGTACAAAAATCTAAATCCGTACATATAGAAGTCATAGATGGTCGTCCTTTATCTTCTGGAGATAATATTCATAAAACACTTCCTCTAAATGTAGTAGTAAATGGCCATAATAGTTGTGTAAATTTTAACATAATTAGATCTCTCTCTATTCCAATTATTCTAGGTCTATTATGGTTAGAAAAACACAACCCTCGAATAGATTAGATTTCTCGTACTTTAAACTTTTCTAAAAATATAGCTAATAATATAATTAATCAAGTAAGAAATCATAAGTCTAGTAGAATTAAACCTGCGTTTGTAAGTGCAAGAGCTTTCTTGCACGTTGTAAAAGAATGATCAGTTTTTATCAAGGACATACTAGAACATTCTAGAAGTTTCCTAGAACTCTCTAGAATCTTCCAGAGCCTTCTAACATCTTTCTAATTGATAGAAGTTGCTTGAGAAGCTCCCTAGTTAGTGGAAGCTCCTTGAGAAGCTTCCTAGTGGGTGGAAATTGCTTGAGAAGCTCCCTATTTGGTGGAAGCTACTTGAAAAGCTTCCTAGATAGCAATATATATTGGAATCGAGGCTGAAGAGTTCTTCAGTCTCGACAACACATCTCTTGGAACTTTAGTTTATCTCTTTGGTATTGTTTTTTGTACTCATCTGATTAATCCAGTTCCTACCAGTTCTTCTTGAACTTCTTGTTTAGACTTCAAGTCTATATTTTGTATCCATGACAGTTTGTTGAAACTACTCTCATCTTAGATGTCAGAGCTAGGTCTTTCTTATTGGAGTTTAGATTACCCCTCTTCTTGAAGATATACTAGTGTTTTAGAGATTGCGGATTACCCTCTTCTAAATTGATATCTTATCTGTCATAATATTAGAGTCTTATTCTTCTTGGAGAGAGTGAATTACCCTTCTTCTTGAAGGTCTTAAGGCGTTTTAGAGGTTGCGAAGTACCCTCTTCTAAACCAATATTTCCTCTTTGTAGAAACAATTACTTTTTTTTCTCTTAGAATGGTTGGAGGTCAAGACATTAATATGAGTGAAAGTTTGGAGTCCGAGATGGATGCCATTATGAATGCTCTTGCTATGTTATCACAGATAATTATGGTGATGGAAGGAGTCTTTGCAAGACTTCATAATGATAGAGCATCTAGAATAGCATAATCTGGGCTTCATCAGCCTCGAATTTCTGCACCAGAAGAAGCAGTTTTACCTGTGGTTCAACGAGAACCATTACTTCCACAATGAAAGAAACCTCATATTAGCCTTCCAAACAAGTTTGATGGCACACGCTCCAAGTTTCAAGGTTTCATCAATCAAATCAAGTTAATAACAGCTCTATAATCCGAACTTTATCCGACGAAGGAATCACGCGTTGGATTGGTTGGAATTTTACTTACGAGACAAGCTCTATTGTGGTTTGCTCATCTATTTGAAAAAGAATCACCAATTTTGAACAACTTTGAGACTTTTTTGGAGGCATTTGCAGAAGCATTTGGCGAGCATAACAAGGCTTGATGGACTACAACAAAAATTCGATTGCTACAACAAGGGACTCGCTTTGCATCAGTCTATGCATCGGATTTCAAGCAATTAGCATGCGACATCAACTGGGATAAAAAAAGCATTAATGAGTCAATTCTATTGGGGTCTAAGAGACGACGTGAAGGATTTGTTATTATCTCTTCCTGATCCACAAACGCTCAACAAAGCCATTAGCCAAGCTGTGAAGTGTGATAACCGCCTATTTCAACGTCGCCAAGACCAACGCTCCAAACAATATACAAGTTTTCACGGCGCAATTATATCGGCAAGTAGCCTAAATTCATAATCAGAGACAAAGGACATGCAGATTGATGCAGTACATGTCAAATCCCTTACTCTAGAAGAAAAGAGGCAGCGTATTGAGAAAGATTTGTGCTTTTATTGCGGTGGAGAAGGCCATAGAGCTGAAAACTGTCCTAAGAAGAAAAATGGACGCAGCATCAAGAATAGAGGTGCATTTGTTCAGAAAAACGAGGATGCCTAGCCACAAAAAGAATCCTGCGGCTAGACAAACCAAAACCAGGTTCCTCTCTTGCTACTCAACCTGCCCGTTGTTTTACAATTCTTTTATCTTTTGGTCCTGAAAAACTAAAAACCTTAGCTTTATTAGATTCAAGAGCATCTGCTTGTTTCTTAGACCAAGAATTTGCCAAAATTCTCGTAGTACAAAAATCCAAATCTGTTCACATAGAAATAATAGATGGACGACCTTTATTATATGGTAGTATCACCTATGAATCAAAACCTATAGAAGTGATGTTTAAAGACCATAGTAGTTATATTATTTTCAGCATTATTAGCACCCCGTCAAATCCTATTATTCTTGGTCTTTCTTGGTTCGAAAAATATAATCCATCCATAGATTGGAAGTTGCGGAGGATAACATTTCCCATAAAACAAGCTGAGGATAAGCCTAGAAGAAGACATCAAACTAATAAATCCTTGTTCATTGGAGCAAGAATGTTTGTAAGATTGTGCAAGGAAGGCATACCATTGGTCATTTATGCGGCTCCAACTAGTGGAGAGCAGATTTCAATAGAAGGAATACCGAAACAATACAAGGATTTTCAAGACGTATTCCAAAAGAAGAATGTTGACATGCTACCAGAACATCGACCATATGATTGTGCCATAGAATTACAAGAAGGAGCACAACCACCTTTTGGCCCAATCTATAATCTATCGCAGACGGAGTTGGCTGAGTTGCGGAAATACATTGACGAGAATCTAGCCAAGAACTTCATTTGTCATTCAAAGTCGCCAGCTGGGGCACCAATCTTATTTGTGAAGGAGAAAGATGGCTCACTACGGATGTGTGTGGACTATCGAGGTCTCAACAAGATAATAAAGAAGAATTGCTATCCATTACCTTTGATCTCTAGTCTTCTAGAACAACTTGGACGTGCAAAGATCTTTACAAAGATTGATCTAAGGGGAGCTTACAACCTTGTGCAAATCAAAGAAGGAGACGAATGGAAGACAGCTTTTCGTACAAGGTATGGTCATTTTGAATATAATGCCATGCCATTTGGCCTTACTAATGCTCCGGCGGATTTTCAACTCATGATGAATGATATTTTTTGAGAATATCTAGATGATTTTGTTGTCATTTATCTAGATGATCTCTTGATATTTTCTGAGAACAAAGAAGAGCATAAGATGCACGTTCATTTGGTACTCAAAAAACTACGCGAGCGAGGACTCTACGCCAAATTGGAGAAGTGTTTATTTCATCAAACTGAGATGGAATTTTTAGGGTTCGTTGCGACTATGGAAGGCTTGAAGATGGATCCCAAGAAGGTGGAAGCAATTCTATCTTGAGAAATTCTAAAGACGGTTACAGACATACAATGCTTTCTTAGCTTTGCTAATTTTTATTGGATCTTCATTAAGAATTATTCTTAAGTTGCTGCTCCACTCACTCGATTAACATATAAGAATAAGCTTGAATGGGGACTTCTAGCGAAAAAAACATTTCAAAATCTTAAAACGGTATTTACTACGGCTCCAATCTTGGTACATCCAAACTTTACAAAGGCTTTCTATTTGGAAATTGATGCTTCGGATTTTACTTTAGGAGCTGTACTTTTGCAGATGGGCATCGACAATAAGCTTCATCCGGTTGCATTCTATTCACGAAAGTTTTCTGCGATTGAGATCAAGTACGAGATTCATGATAAGAAACTCTTAGCTATAGTGGGTTCTTTCCAAAAGTGGTGTCACTTCCTCAAAGGAGCTGCGCATCTGGTGACCGTACAAGAATCTGGAGTATTTCATGTTTGCTTGAGTTCTAAATCGTCGTCAAGCTCAATGGAATATGTCGCTATCTAGATTTGATTTCATTATTATTTATCGACCTAAAAAGTAGCAAGGATTATTCGATGCCTTATCAAAAAGATCATATCTTGCACCAAAGGTTGGAGAAGCAGCGCTTGATTAATAGTGTACGACATTGTTAAAGCCAAAGCAATTCAGGATTTGTGCTGCTGTGGTGCCAATTGATGCTGACTTCCTCAACTATGTACGTGCTGCAACCATTGAAGATTCAATAGTCTTTGATATCAAGCAATGCATCAATGATGATAAGTTTAAGATTGAAGGAGATCTCTTATACTTTGAGGAGTGGTTGTATATTCCAAAAGGGCCAACACGACTTCGAGTCCTTCAATCTCGTCATGACTTTCCAACTGTGAGACATTTTGGATTCAACAAGACCTTGGAACTCATTTTCCGAGATTTTTGGTGGTTCCAAGTGTGGAAGGATGTGAAGGATTTCGTCCTCTCTTACAACATTTGTTCAAGATCCAAGAATCCTCGGCATCGCTCTTATAGACTTCTACAGCCATTGCCTATTCCGTGTCGTCCATGGTCTTCAGTTTCCATGGACTTTATTACAGATCTGCCGCCATCAAATTCATTTGACAACATCTTTGTTGTGGTGGATCGACATACAAAGATGGCACATTTTATCCCTTGCAAGAAGACATCTTCAAGCGAAGATACAGCAAGGCTCTTCCTTGATAATGTGTATCAATATCATGGTCTACCAGATGATATCGTGTCGGATCGAGGAACCCAATTTGTATCAAAGTTTTGGAGATCTTTTTTTAAAATATTGAAGGTGGACATCAAGCTTTCTTCGACATTCCATCCTCAAATTGACGGCCAAACAAAACAGGTGAATCAAGTTTTAGAACAATATTTACGATGCAGCATCAACTATTAGCAAGATGATTGGACTGCATATCTACCGCTAGCCGAGTTTGCATATAACAACACCCTTCATAGGTCGACTCAAAAAACACCATTCTTTTCCATCTATGGGTACCATCCGAAGCTTGATCTATTGAGTCCGTCAGTGAATAACAACCCAGCAGCTGAAAGATTGGTGCAGCAGCTATCGGAGCTTCAAACCACATTGAAGCTTCAATTGCAAATTGCCCCAAGAGTCTTACAAAGCATCCGCGGATAAATTTCAAAATCAGGCACCTAATTTCAAGATTGGAGATAAAATATGGCTGCTTCGACAGAATATCAAGACCAAGCGACCATGTGATAAATTGGACTACCAGAGATTGGGACCATTTGTTATGTAGAAGCAGATCAATCCTATGGCGTACCGCTTAGAGTTACGAGTTGCTATGAAGGTACACCTAGTCTTTCATATTTCTCTCTTAGAGCCTTATCGGGAATCATCTTTTCTTGAAAGAGTGCAATCTCTGCCACCTAGTATAGAAATTAAAAACAATGAAGAATATGAGGTGGAAAAGATACGAGATTTATGATAAAGATGGAATAAATAAGAGTACTTTGTGCATTGGAGCCGCTATGATATTAATGAACAAACATGGGAACCGGCTGAAAATCTTGCGAATGCATCGCAAAAGGTACGAGAATTCCATCGACAATATCCTAATAAATCAAAAGCTGGCCAATAACAAAGCATGAAGATGAAGCCTTCTCTAGAGAAATGAATGAAAAAGGGATTTAGATCTTATCAAAACATAATTTGTTGTATTTCGTAATATCAAGATATCTAATATCAAGGTGTATTTAGATATGGCTAGTGAAAATGTAAATATTGTACTAGTAGTACCATCTCAACCGAGTAGCTCATGGCGTCGACCTCGAGATGAAGAATTAGAAGAGCCAAGAAGACGTCAAAGAATACCAAGCAGCAAGTCACTTGTAATTATCTTTGAAGTTGAACCAGCTCATGCAAGTAGTGGCAAAGCGATATTTTCAGGTTGTTTCTACAATGAAGATACAGAAGTTCAAGCATGGTGTCAAGTAGAAGGTATTGGTTATTATTGGTGGCTACAAGGACCCATGAATCATATGTCTCGTGAACGACAACTGGAGTATATTACAAAGACTATGCGACAAATTTTTCATTTCCTGCGTTTGTGATTATACATCTCAAATGGCTTCTCAGAGACCTCGAAGCTAGAGGAGGAGGTGATGTAAAGGACATACTTATCAGAACCTTCTAGAATATTTTAGAAGGTTCTTAGAACTCTCTAGAATCTTTGACAGCCTTCTAACATCTTCCTAGTTGGTAGAAGTTGCTTGAGAAGCTTCATAGTTAGTAGAAGTTGCTTGAGAAGCTCCCTAGTTGGTGGAAGCTGCTTGAGAAGCTTCCTAGTTGGTGGAAGTTGCTTGAGAAGCTCCCTAATTGGTAGAAGTTGCTTGAGAAGCTTCCTAGATAGGAGTATATATGGGAATTGAGGCTGAAGAATTCTTAAGTCTCAACAACACATCTCTTGGAGCTCTAGCTCACCTCTTTGGTGTTGTTTTGTGTACTCATTTCATTAATCCAATTCCTGCTAGTTCTTCTTAAATTTCTTGTTTAAACTGCAAGTCTACATTTTGTATCCGTGACACCTTTTGTCATTTAGGCTACACCTATCTTCAACGATGGAAAGACTTCAAGTAGCATTCCAAGTCAATATCAAGATTATTAAGACATTTTTGAGAAAAAGAATGAAGATATTCTTCCGGAGCATCATCCATATGATTGTTCAATCGACCTTAAAGAAGGAACTCAGCCACCATTTGAACCAATCTATAGTTTATCACAAGATGAATTGGCTGAACTCAAGTCGTATATTGATAAGAATTTGGCCAAGAATTTCATACGCCATTCTAAATCTCCAACAGGAGCTCCAATTCTATTTGTGAAGAAAAAAGATGGATTATTGCGGATGTGTGTTGACTATTGAGGACTCAACAAGGTCGCAATCAAGAATAGATATCTATTATCTCTGATATCAAGACTCTTTGACCAATTGAATCAAGCTAAGATCTATACAAAAATAGATCTAAGAGGAGCATACAATCTAGTACGCATCAAAGAAGGAGATGAATGAAAAATTGCATTTCGAACCAGGTACGAACATTTTGAATATAATGTCATGCCTTTTCGACTTACGAATGCACCAGCTGCTTTTCAACATCTCATGAATGATTTTTTTTGTGAGTTCCTAAACAATATTGTCATCTGCTACCTAGATGACATTTTGATCTATTCTAAGAATATAGAAGAACATGAAATGTATGTTCGTCAAGTATTAAAAAAACTTAGAGATGCGAGATTGTACGCCAAGATGGAAAAATATGTATTTCACACTACTCAAGTTGATTTTTTAGGATACATCATTTCAAATGATGGTCTCATGATGGATCCTAAGAAAGTCCAGACAATCATGAATTGGAAGATTCCAAAGACGGTAAGAGATGTCCAATGCTTTTTAAGATTTGTCAATTACTATCGGATCTTCATCAAAGACTTCTCTTGAGTTGCGGCTCTACTTACACATTTCACTTGTAAAGACAAACTCCAATGGAATCAAGAAGTGGAAGCAGCATTTGAAGCTTTGAAGACATCGTTTGTTTTTCCACCAATCCTATATTAAGTAGATTTTTTCAAGGCATTTTTTATGAAAAAAAATGCATCACACTTTGCCTTGGGTGCGGTTTTGTAACAAATGGGAACGGATGATAAACTTCATCTAGTAGCTTTTCATTCAAAAAAATTCTTAGCATTCGAGATCAATTATGAGATCCATAACAAAGAACTTCTTGCAATTGTGGATTCTTTTCAAGAATGGCATCATTATCTAGAAGGCACTTTGGATCCAGTCACAGTGTATACGGATCACAAGAACCTCGAGTATTTCATGTTGGTATACATATTGAATCGTCGTCAAGCTTGTTGGAATATGTCTTTATCAAGATTCGAGTTCATTATCACTTATTGGCTAAGAAGACAACAAGGTTTGTCCGATGCTCTTTCTAGACGTTCTTATTTTGCACCAAAAGAAGGAGATGTAGCTTTTGAGCAACAAAGAACGGTCCTCTTGAAACCAGAGCAGTTTCATCTTTGAGCAATAAAATCAATATTCACTATTGATTCAACTTTTTTCAAGCAAATTCAGTCAAGTATGTCCTCAGACCCTCTTGTTCATGATATCAAGAATAATTCTTCCAAGTCTCATGATTCTTCTAAATTCGAGTTCAAAAACAATCTACTATATTTCGAAGGACGTCTATATGTACCAGAAGGAGAAGCACGTTTACGTGTTCTTCAAGCTCGTCATGATTTTTTAGCGGCAGGACATTTTGAATACAACAAGACTTTGGATATTATATCAAGAGATTTTTGGTGGCCTCAAATGTAGAAGGCAGTCAAAGACTTTGTACAATCATGTGATATCTGCTCAAAATCAAAGACTCCTCGTCATTGACCTCTTGGGCTTCTTCAACCATTACCTATTCTAGAACAACCATGGTCTTCTGTTTCTATAGATTTCATGGCAGATCTTCCAAGCTCAAGATCTTATGACTCTATATTTGTGATAGTAGATCGGTTCACCAAGATGGCACATTTTGTGCTATGCACAAAATCTATCACAGGTAAAGAAACAGCTAAGTTTTTCATTGATAATATCTATCGCTATCATGGGTTATCTAAGGATATTATATCGAATAGGGGAATTCAATTTGTGTCAAGATTTTGATGAACCCTTTTCAAGATCTTAAAAGTGGACATAAAATTATCTTCAGCTTTTCATCCTCAAACTGATGGACAAACAGAGCACGTGAACCAAGTCTTAGAGCAATATTTAAGATGTACCATCAATTACCAACAAGATGATTGGATAGTTCTTCTGCCATTAGCACAATTTGCTTATAATAATACGATACATTCTTCTGCGCAACAAACACCTTTTTTCGCCAATTATGGCTACCATCCATGATTTGATGTTTTTGACTTTTCAAAAGTTGATAATCCAATAGCAGAAGATTTGGCAAATCGTTTGTCAGAGCTACATGCAATAATGAAGGTGTAATTAAAAGAAGCTCAAGAACGACAAAAAATAAATGCAGATGCATATCGCAAGGAACAACTACAATTCAACGTGGGAGACAAGGTATGATTACTTCGTCACAATATCAAGACTACTCGTCTTTGTGATAAGTTGGACTATCGTAGGCTTAGACCTTTTCCTATTTCTGAACAAATCAATCTAGTTGCATATCGATTACACCTATTAGAGTCCATGAAGATCCATCTTGTATTCTACGTGTCACTATTCGAGCCATACAAGACAATGGATATACAAGGAAGAAGACAAATGCCATCGCCTTCTGTAGAAGTAGACAACGATAAAGAATTCGAGGTTGAAGAGATTTTAGATTGAAGGCGGCGCCAAAATCAACTGGAATATCTTGTGCATTAACGCGGATACGATATTAGTGAACGCACATGGGAGCCATCAAAGAATCTAACAAATGCATCAATAAAAGTTAATACATTTCATTAACGACATCCATCAAAATCAAGATAAAGAATTAAAAAAATCTTTATTATAAAGCAAAGCAAGTTCTATAGAGGTTCCATCCTACCTTGTATCATTGTTTGTCATTTCCTTAGATTTGTTCGTGCTAAAGAGATAGAGGATCAACAACCAGCAAATTCAGCTCAAGAGCCATCATTTGTTGATTTACCGGACGAGATATTATAACTATCACAACCTTCAAGACGATGGAATAGAGATGAAGACCCTCAAGAACGACATGTCCTTCCTCAGATTGATGGTGAAATACAACGTGTTTGGTATCACGACCTTGGAAGAGACTCCCGATATTTGGTGATACTTTTAGAGGTAAGAACTACTCTTGATTGTGTTCCTAATATTTTCTTTGAAGGAAGTTATGAAGGCCTCAACAATGATCAAATAACAGGGTGGTCCTCTCGGCCTGGTATGGAATATTATCGATGGCTGAAAGGACCTATCAATTACCTTCGAAGGGAACAAAGATTAGGATATGTGGCAAGTACAATTTGACGTATCTTGGACTTTCTCAACATGTAATTACCGCTCCTCGTGGAACTTGTCTCTAGAAGGGGGGATAATATCACGGACATAAGTTTTACTCCAATAAATTATCTAAATAATAATAGACAAATAGAAGTAGGTAAAATAAATTGATTTGATAATATCAGCTAGAGATGCTTCTTAGAAGCTTCATAGACGTGGAATCATCTTTATACATGTCTATAGGTGATTGATAGGTCAGAAACTTGGTCAACAAGCTAGCCACATGGTGCACATGTTAGTAGCTTGTAGAACAAGCTAGCCATATGTCACACATATTGGTAGCTTGCAAAACAAGCTAAGTATGTGGCGCACATGTGAGAAACTTGTCGTGCAAGTTTGACACGTGTCTTATAAATTAGACACGTATCTTATAAATTAGACATGTGTATGAGGTCTTATAGAATACCGCCACGTAGCTCTTAATTAGATTATATTTATAGAGGTAAGAGTGAAGCCCTCTTCACTCTTGTCAACTCCTTTTTTGATGCTAGTCTAGTTTCAAGAGTCTTCAAGTTTCTAGTCTTTGGCAATAGCCATTCCAGTTTTCCTTTGAATATACATACTTTCTTAATCTTATTTTGTGACTTTTCTTTGATATAGTTTTCATTAGATTATACATCTTTTTCTAGTTCATGTCCTTGATACTACATTAAGTGATTTAAAATCAAATAGAATTTTTTTGAAGGTTTTAACTTCAAATTTCTAAATTCTCTATAAAAAAATCAAAATCTTTATCACTTAATCCACATTAATATTATTTTTATCTAAAAAAATTAAAATTTATGAATATTGATTAATTTTTACTTAATTCTTTTTTTTATATATTATTTTTAAGTCAATTTATATAAAAGCTTTAGATTAAAATTCAAGATTTTATTTGTTATAAGTAACAAGTGTAAGAAAGTAAAACAATTTATTTTATCTTCTTTTAGATTTCAAGACTAAATAAGGAATCTTATTTATATCTATTTTTTTTAATATTTATAAAAAAATATTAAGATATTTAAATTTATAAAAATATAAATTACAACATAATCTTGAATTTAAAATTAGAATCTTAGGATGTATTTTATGAACTTTATAAAGTCTAATTTGAAAAAAAATAAATTTACTTAAATATTTTAGTCCAATATTTTAGTCAAGAATGTGACAAAGAAAAAATTAAAAACAAAATAAAATTAGATTGGATTAATTATTTTTAAAAATATAGGTTAGATCTTTAGTTATAAAGCTTTAAAATAAAATAAAACAAATAAATAAATAAAACAAAGATGTTTATAAGTAATAGTTCTTGAAATTAATATATTAATTTTATTAATTAATATCTTATTAGAAGGATTTCGTTTCTAAAATTTGTTATTGATTTGAATATAATTTTTTTTAAATAGCAAGATAAGAAATTTTAAGAAATTTTAAGAAATTTAATGTCATTTTCTTTTATTTGGAAACTTTATTATTAGTTGGTTTATTTTTTAGTTTCTATTTATAATTGAATTAATAATTTTAACTTCTTATTAAATTTATTATAATGGTTTAATTGTATAACTTTAAAATTATATGCTAATTCTTCTATCCAAGAGTACTAATATATATATATATATATATATATATATATAATAAATTTAAAGGGCTATTATATGCTAATTTTATTATTATTTTTAAGGTAAAAATTATAGTTTTTACATATATATTTTTTTAGCATATTAAATAATATTTCTTAATAATATATATATATATATATATATATATATATATAAATCTATTTTATATAAGTTTTAATCATTTCTTAATCTA
The DNA here is from genome assembly GCA_036785485.1 of Physcomitrellopsis africana. Lineage (NCBI taxonomy): Eukaryota > Viridiplantae > Streptophyta > Bryopsida > Funariales > Funariaceae > Physcomitrellopsis > Physcomitrellopsis africana. The sequence goes on along the minus strand of JAWRVF010000077.1, from coordinate 18,255 downwards.
CTTTCTTTTGATATAATTGTTTTTAAAATCTCTACATTAGAAGAATTTTCTTGTTATCTTAGATAAAACACTTTAAAAATATTTTTTTTTTTTTGGATTTTTTTTTTGGTTAGTCTTACTTGTTACTTTTAGTAATTTTAATACAACCAAATTTTTTATATAGATTTAATAGCAATGCATTTGAATCCAATTTACTCCCAAATATCTTTAAAAAAAAATTTATCTTCTTTTATAGCTAAAAACTTAAAATTATGTTCATACTCATTTTAAAATTAGTGTTATAGTGCTAGGTTGGATGGTTTATTTATGACCTATCTAACAATGAAAACTTATAGTTTTAAAATACATCATCTCTTGTTTCACAATATTAATATCTACTATTGTTGAACAATTTGAAATTTGGAAAGACACACTTCCAAATGTTCTTGTAGATCCTTACAAATTTTCCTACCTTGGCATTCCTTTTACAATATCATCTTTAATTGGTTCTCCATCTTGATCCAATTGTGTGAAAGTTTTTACATTGTTGTCTCAAATCTTGCATGTTCTTGTATTCCGTTGTGGATATCTATCTTTACACCTTTTTTTTAGAACCATCATCCTTGTAATAACTCAAATTATTGCCAATCCATTACATTTTTGTACAAAATTTGATGATGTGCCATGTCTGGTTTGTGCTAAAATATCACCAGCTCCTGAAACCCCACACAAAAAACTATTATACATGTATATATATATATATATATATACATATTTAAACATGGTTAACCTTAACCCTACACTAGGTCACACTTGCCTCAAAACCCGTTTGGATCCTATTCTAAGTATGACAATCAAACAAAAATATTTCCCGAACAAGAATCAGAAGCAGCAAAGGACTACGTAAAGCAAAATCGAAGGAAAGCAGGCGCCATCGTGCGTTGGACAAATCATCATGGCTTACCCTGTGCTTGTGGTGCTGTGATTTGGGTATGGCTGGGATTGAGTGATGGAGATGTTGCTTTTGTGGGATCACAGTTGTGCCACCCTGGTTACTGTGGGCTATTAGCTGCTCCCGCGTGTATTGAACTAATGCGTGGAAGAAAATTTAGGCTCCCCAATTAATGGGAGTAAACACCAACAACCACAGATAATGGTTAGTTGAATCGTTAACTGTAGCTAAAAGGGGGAGGGACCTCATCCGGAGATGCAGCAGGCATAAGAATTGGCGCGGCCTTGGCTGTGCCCCCTCGGTGCTCTCACGCCAAGTGTCTCGTAGCTTGCGCTACTAGCGTTGGTTTTGGGGCCCTTGGGCTTTGTTGTTTTCTCTGACTTGCAGAGCCGGTCTGTAATCCACACACCTGTACTCTGACTTGGCCACAGTATTACACGAGTTTGGTCAAATTAGGATCTAGATTCCATGATGTGTCAGGATGTCGAGGCTGAAGGGTTAGAAATAAGTCCCCTTTAGGAACATTCACATCCCCAAAGAATGAATGCAGAGGTTAGCAATAATCTTGAGAAAGAATCAGCAGGAAAACGATGCAGCGAAGTTGAGCCCCTGACGTGAGGAGCAGCCGGTGCGTTCACTCTCTCTGCAACAATCACCCTCGAGCTACCTCGAACTGGGCTAATTCAATGCCATGCGTCAGAAATAGAATGAAATCCTGCAGGTGTCCTTGACTTGCACGTCGACGCCCTGAACAGTGCGACGGGAATACGGTATTGTGCACGACCATACCGAAATAGATACGCTGTAATATCAACGCGCTGGATGAATACGTCCGAAAGGCTCTGTCCTCGTACTGTAGTCAAACGCTACTTTACACTTTCCCGTTGCCTCAAAGCCAACTCAATCCCAACCATTAATATCCAATTTGTTACAAATAATTCAGCATTAAATGGAGCATCTGAAGATATATTCCGGAGGAGCATCCGAGGCATAAAGCACTGGGACGAATCGAGTAAGCCGACGCACGTGGCAGGCAAGACCTGGTCTAACTGATAACCATGTCCCGGCACAGCTATTCATTGTGGACAAGAGCAGAAAATCAATCATGTACCAATTCCCACCCTGCCCACAAACAATCAACGCGGCATATCACACTGCCAAATACATAACATCACGATCCATGGACACTCTCCTGCAACAACCTCAATAATAGATACACAACACAATACATAGGGATCGTCAATCCTTACTCTATCTCATACACAAACACAAACGTCATAAGATGGAAGCCAAGGATTTGCAGACTGCAGCGACAAGACGTAGATGGAGACATTATCAGGCACAAAGTAATGGAAAAGTTTTCTTTTCAAAGAAATATACAAGCATCCCGTAGCACGTCTGTGCAAAAGATCAACAAAAGAAATTTGTTCTAGTGCTACCAGGTAAGGCTATATGATGACATTATCGTACAACACAGAGCGGATCTCTTCAATGGAAGTCGCCCGTGCGAACTTTCAAAAACCACCAACCCACAACTCCACATTGCCACATCACTAACAACCTGCGCTTGACTGTGAAAAATGTGAAAACCCTGGCTTCGCAAACGTCAGCGACCTGTTGTCTACCGTCGCTACTCTCTCGCATGACGGACACATCGTCAGCGTCGCCGCGGGCAGAGGCATGTAGAAATCGTGCGATATCACGCACGGAGGCGCCACCTTGATGGCTCGCAGCTCCTGCAGCTCCTTCTGCAGCCTCCTGTTCTCCTCCGTCAATGTCTCCACGCATCGCTTCAACAGCTCGCAGTCCACTTCCGTCTGTTTCAGCTTCGTCCGCGCCCTCCTGTTCTGGAACCACACCTCCACCTGCCGAGGCCGCAGCCCCAGCTGCTTCGCCAGCGCGTTCTTCTGCTTCGGGTTCAGCGTGCTGTGATCCTTGAAGCTCTCTTCCAGCAACGCCGACTGCTCCTTCGACAGCCGAAGCTTCTTGCGCGCCGTCCCTTCGTCCTCGTCGTCGCTACCCCCTCGCGAGCTTATCTCGCACGTCGCGTTCCTCTCCAGATCAAACTCGTGCTGAATTTTCCCCCGTCCCCGCTTCATCCCGATGCTGCTCGGTGACGACACCGCCGCCTCCTCCTCCCCATCGGTCGACGGTATCTGGTTCACGTCGATACCGCACCGGGGCGACCCGCCTCGTCCCCCGCTCGTATACGTCGTCACCTCCCCGTCCTCGTTCCCGCTCCCCGAGTTCGTCCGAGAACCCACCAGCGGCTGCCAAGCCAGCCCCCGGAGAGACGTCGACGACGGCGCGGACGGAGCCGTCACCTGCGAGTTCGAATTCGACTGCGACGAAGGCCTCAGCGGCAGGAGATCCAGCTGCACGGGGCATGCCCGCGGACCACCACCATCCCCGACTCGCTGCACCATGGAGAACTCCACGCCCAGGCCCAAGCTCGCCCCGGAGTTCGCCATGGCCCTCATCCTGTGGGCCTCCTCGTGCGCCCTAACACCTCCGTCCATCATCGTAGTCATGGTCCTCCTAAACCAGCGCCACACCACACTCCCACCCTCCCCCGCCCAGTAGCAGTATTCCTCTCCTACAACACCCTCCGCTTCACAGCATAATCTCCTCCATGTTATAGCCAAAACTTCCCTTCACGCCAACCTCCACACCTTTTTGTCGCCTTTACTCACTCTCCACTCTGAGAAAAGCCGTCCGAACTTCCCAACCCACAGCAACCCGCACACAACGTATCACTGCCAGGGACCTAATTCAGTCCCGAAAGCATGCGCGACATTGAATCCAACAACCGGAGACGGATGACTTGCGACACTCGAATGCAAGAGAGCTGCGGGACCTGGAGTGGGAAGGTATAGGCGTCCACCCTGACGATCTCAGGCCAGTTGGCCGGGCCCACCCGACCCGTGACATCGGCGGGGCTTGGATGGGCCAATCTGGTCGTGTCTGGAAGCCCAATCTTCTCTCCTATTTTACTTTCTTCTTTCCATTCTTTCCTATTTTACTTTCTTCTTCTCCATGCTTTTTTTTCTTTTCTTTTATTTTCCTTCCGTTTAGGAGCGAATGAGATGTGCTGGTGTGAACAAAGGCCACGCACTTCGATCTCATCTTTCTCCTGCCTGCCTGCCTGCCTGCCTGCCTGCCTTCCTTCCAACACGATACCGGATCGTGGGTGCCGCTAACTGTTGGACGGTTGGTTTGCCCCCCCCTGATGTAGGAGTGTCCCCTGCCCCCTCTGGTCCTCGCTTTTGGCTTTTCAGCCCCCGACCCAAACGCTCCGCTCCCCCAAATTTGTCTTCCTGTTCTATTTGGCCATCATCCGTAGAACACCCCGTCTTCGCCTATCAGACATTATTAGCCTCCCCCTCCCCGTCGCCCTCTCTCTCTCTCTCCTCCTCCTCTCTCTCTCTCTCCTCCTCCTCTCTCTCTCTCTCCTCCTCCTCTCTCTCTCTCTCCTCCTCCTCTCTCTCTCTCTTCCTTCTTTATTTGCTTGCTGTTTTTGTTTTCTTCTAGCCCTCCTCCTTTCATTTCGATTTAGTCCTTCTTATCGTCGTCGTAGTAGTCCCGTGTTAGTTCTAAAGCAAATGAGTGGTGGCATCATGAGGCAGGGTTATTTCTGGCCCTCCCCAAATGGTCTCGGAACAGATGTGAAGCTAGAAATTCCAAACTTAGATGCTTCGGAACTCCTCCGCACCCTCCTTCCGTTGTGCCCATGACTCGCTAGCGGGGCTCTAAAAGCGACAAAATTGCTGGAGCCTTTGGTCACGAGATTATGTATCCTCGTGAGTTGATTGGATGCAATCAAGAAGGCACCCGCCAAAAATAGAAACATACAAAAGAAAAAACAAAACTGGTTTCCATGGCAGAGGATATAATTTTCTGCTGACGAGGCAAGTCAGTTTCACATACAAGAAACTTAAATTAGTGTGTTGACGAGGAGATTGTTTTGTCGTGGTAATCTCTATCTATCAAGTGATTGTTTTGCTTGATTTCTTTCTTAGTGTTTGAAGTGTTGCCCACTGAATGCATCCTTTTTGACTCTACACTCAAGTTCACATCTTGGACCAAGTCTAACGATGAAAGGCTTTAATAGAAAAAGAAAGTAAATCATTATGACAACATGGTGATACATATGTGAGTTTCAGATTACTGTTGATTTTTGTTATTTTTTGAATAAAAAATTAAATTAATAGAATAAAAATAACAAATTATCAAAATAAAAAGTACTGTATATGAGAAAGTATTATTTTCATTGGTGGGCCTGATTTCTTTATTTTGCATGGAACCGCATAACCACACTAAAGTATTGAGGTTTATTGTGGGTTTCTGACGTTGTACATGTTTATTTCCTTAAAAAAATTACAAGAAAACTTGACTCGACATTACAGGATGCTTTTGAGAAGCTTCTATGCTTGGATCTTTTCAGCTTTTTTTTTTTTTTTTTTTTTTTTTTTGAAAACCCCCTTGTTCGATGACACCTTTCCATTTGCAAACTATTCATGAACTGAAATTCAATGTCCAATTATATTTTTGTCCAAGAACATGATTTATAGTGTAAATTTCAAAAATTACTCAGCACATTAAGGGATACTGCACTTTCATGTGCTATTGTGATGAAAAAGCCATTTCAAGGTGCTTGAAGTATTTTGGGGCAGAGTACATAACATTACTACAGTTATTATTTTTCAATCACACATGGGTCTGTAATAACAGTAGTAATTTGAAATCTATCAAGCAAGACAAAAATATCAAGTTCCAGTTCTCTTGTAACATATTTCTGATTTTTCCTTTTTCTTTTCTTTTTCTTCCGCAAGTTGTGTGTTTAGTGAGGAATCATAATTTCACTTCCATGGGTTTATCATCTTTACTTTGAAACAAAGTAAAAGCCACATGGGTGAGTTTGTGTGAGAGCTGTGCCATTCAGCTCAATCTCCACAAGTTGATTGGATGGCAGAGTTTGTGCAAAGAGAGTGACGATGTCAACGGAAGAAGTTCCAAAGTGTGGGAGCATGGCACATGCAGAGTGGGGAAGGTGGGGTCCATCCACCTGCATCAGACCTCGTCCATTCCCAACCCAACAAATTGGGAGGAGGAATGTGAAGAAGAGGGGAGAAGATGCCCCATTAGCAAGCAACAGCCCGGGGCCCAGGAGGAGTAACCAGAAGGATGGGAACAGAATGCCTGGCTTGATTCCCCCACACCACAACACTCCAAACCCTAACTTTAGACTTCTCCAAAAGGACCACCACAGGGGATAATGGGGGGCACCCTTCATAGTCAGAGGCCTTTCTCCACTCTCTCCCCAAAATTCTTAATGGACATTTACTTGGGGCAATATAAAATAGGTTGCTCCCTGTCCCTCCAGATGGACCCAAACCTCCTCACCCCACTTTTACATATATGTATCATTCCACCCTCCCCATTGGCTCCATGATGTGCCACTTCCAGTGCAAGAAGAGGATGGATATATACACACACTAATATACAGATACATGCATACAAACAAACACAAAAATATGTGTTCTGAGAAGCTTGATTCAGGATGGGGGACTAGATAATTAAATCCCTTTTCAGCAGAGAAGGGGAATGATAAGGAAGAGGAATCCTGTGTTCTTTTTTTCTTTTTTGGTTCTGTTCCCAATGTGTTATACATGTTCAATCTTTGGCTAGAGAAATTTGGGAGCAAAGGAGGGGATAAAGAGAAAAGGAGAGAAAGGGGGGTTGTCAGGTGGGACACCGAATCAAATGATGTCTCCCCATGAAGGCAAGGAAAAAAAGGCTGCTGCCAAGTTTTCCAATCAGATGCTGGATTTATGCATGAGGCCATCTGTATTGTATAAGAAGAAGAAAGAAGACAAAGACTTTCAGGAACTTCATTTCTTTCCCCTCCTACTTCCCTTCTTATACTGTCTTTGCTCAGCATAAGGCCCCCCTTCAATGAGTGATGTGTGCTCTCATCATTGTTGGGTCCTCACCATGGTTGTCTTGGGCCTTGGATTGGCTCCCCATTTTCAACCACCAAGAATTCATTGCTATCCTGTAAGGGGGAAAAAAAAAAAAGGATAGGAAAAAAAATATATATATATATATATACAAAAACACACACACACACAAAGAAGCATCTATGGACTCCATTTTATGCCACTATTTTCCTCACTTCATAAAGAAGATGTGGAATGAAAAAGAATCCCACATTGTATCGCAATTCTTTTTCCCAGGATAGTTTGAATGTGATCCAGGAGTGTGATCCTTTTTTTCTAAAAGAAGAAGAAGAAGAAGAGAAGAGGCTACCATCAGAAACTGGGTACACACATGGATGGAGTGAATGTTAGATGTAGTTTGTGTCAATGGGTTGATAGAGTGGAAGATGGTGATCTTTGGGGGGCTGTGTCCATTTAGTAATGAATCCAATGTTGACATGTTCTTAAATTGTCAAAGTGTTTAGAGAATGCTGTAGTCATTTATAACTAGGAAATTTCACACTAATTATGCAACAATATTGATCATGACTTGTTTCTGGTTTTCATGCAATGAATTATTATTGTTGTTATTTGGAAATCAATGTGGTCCTCATAAGATGCATCCAAGCTCTCATCATTGTTGTTGTACCAATTTAGGACAATTTTATTCTATATTCACCATAAAATCATTCAGATTGTTGAGAGACTATCAAATGTTGTGTACGTTTCACCACTGATGAGTATTGGTACCAATTTTTGTTCCCATACTGTACTGCATTTTAAATTTGTTATTGGGTTTGTGTGACATGCACTTCAAAACATCAAACTCTTTTCATTTATGAACCTTTAAACTTTAATAATAATAATAATAATAATAACCATTCCATTTCATCATATTAAACAATAAGAAAAAGAAGAAGAAGAAGCAGGAGAAGCAGCAGCAAAGGAAGAGAGAGAGAAATAAGATAAACAAAAGAAATGAGAGCAAAGGAATCAATTCATCTTGTACACCTTCATCTACAGACACATGCTCTCAAGTGTGCGAGAGTGTGAGAGAGAGTGTCCTTTTGCAGGTTAGTAGTGTTCCCATACACTTCAAGGCTCAGTTACATTATTGGATCAGCTTTGGAGGCTCTATCTGTTGAATCATTGACCAGGAAAAAAAAAACATTAATACCATAGACAAATAAAAGCTACAGCAATTGAAAAGTGGGTTTTTACTTCTTCCCATCTCCCTTGTCGACCAAACAAATTGGAGACTCATCGGCCAGTCTGATCAGGTTTCTGTACCTTGCTAACATAACCACGAATGGATGAATCTCCACATGATAAAACAGAGACAGAGTTGCTCAAGGTTCTGTTCATCCCACAATCTTTTCAAACTCCACCCAAATCCTGCAATTGCAGGTAACAACAGTTATGGCTAGGGGAAGGGAAATCTGTCTGAAGGGCAGAAGGCCAATTATCCGACTCACTTTAAACCAAAAGCCCCATCCCTGATGAGTGGAAGGCTGTAAATGGATCTGGGAGAAAGAATAGGGTCAATCATTGGATGGTCCCCTACTCAACCCCACTACTGGTTGCTACGGCCCCCCTCCCTTTTCCATCCCTCTCCCCCCATCACTTCGTTCTCATTTCCTCATAATATTTCTTTATGTTTTTCCCCCCCTGTAAGATGGTGTTGGAGTGGCAATAGAGAGAAGGGAGAAGATTCTCACGATCTGTGTGGCGAATTTACCTGAGCATGATTAAGTGAGAAGAGGGTAATAATGAGTGGTTAACGAGGTTAGCCCCATATGCATTGATGATGATGGGGGGGGGGCGAGGCACAGAATCTTTATAAAGAGGGGGGTTTGATCATGTGGGACAGGATTTATAATCATTTGACGGCATAGGGGACGGAAGGCAGAGGGAGGCCCTGGGACAGCGCTACCATTGAATCGCTCCCTAGGGCAACTACTACTGCTACTCCCACCACTACCACCACCACTTGATCCATCTCCAGCCATCATGGCCGACCGTCCCTGACAGAGCGCCGTCACTGCAATCATGATGAGGGTGATGGCCAGGGCAGCTTTGACCCCCTCGCGCGGTCGGCGACTGGGGGACATACCCACGCGGGTGGTGGCCGCGCATTGGCTGCTATCCCCGCCACGCAGGCGCCCATTCAAATTATGGCCTGACACGTTTGGTAGGGGCAAGGTCCGGCGTCCGGCTATATGATGGCGAGGCTGGCCTCATCATGACCCCCGCCCGACTGGCTTCATCTTGTCTCCTGCTTTTCTGACACCACCTATGATTGGATTGATGAGCGCGGGCTGGCCAGTCTGGGACGGGCACCGGGTCCCCTGGGCGAGGTCGGGTCCCACGACCCCCTGAATTGGGTCGGAGCGGGTGTGAGCCCTCTGAAGGTCTGATGCCTCAATCTGACCACACTCAGCATCTGTTCCTCTCTGCGCCATTTTACCTTCCTCTTACGCATTCGAATGCTTTAATTACTTTATTTTATTTTACTAGTTCTACATAAAATGTGATTATAATTTAGTATTATTATTTTGATGTTGCTGATATAATTCCTGTTTACAGTTCCTGCTGTACCTTTTCGTGGAACTTCAACCTCCACACATGCAAGCGAAAAAAAAAAAAAACAGACATAGAGACACTTTGCCAAAGTTATTTTTTTCAAAGTTCACCGCTTAATCACCTCTTTTGCTGTTGCAGTGATGTGGCCTCCTCCCTTATTACAACCAAAACTTTTCAGTGGAGAAAGGGGAAAAAAAAAAAACATAACATAACATAACATAAAGGAAAGACAGGAGAGAGTAGTGCATTGCTGCACCGCTGTAATCACTCTTGCCACAATGCCCCACTCCAAGGAACCACATCTGAGTCCTAATCTCTCATGCTGACCGTATCTTTTTCATTATTGATTTTTAAAATATATATTTGTTCTATTGGGTTTTGATTTCTGAGCAGGATCCCATGCAGGATACTACAGAGGTGACAGGGAATGCAAATCCCCATCTACCTCTTTTTCTGCTCCAAAGCTACACAGACAAACTCAGACACACAGACAGACATACAGAGAAAGAGATAGAGGGAAGGAGGGAGATCCCATGGCACTGCCACCAAGCCTAATCGATGCCAGGTGTCAGGGTATTATTGGGAGAGAGTGATGGGTGTGGATGCTTGGCTGGCTTTGCTCGGCTTGTACTCTGCTCCAATGATTTCTTTTCTCGCTCTCTCTTCCCTATATATACATATAAATATATATATATATATATACAGACAGATAAATCATATATTGATATATATGAAGAGGAAGAAAGGATTCCTCTGGTGGGTTTGGCTTGGGACAGGAAAGGGCATATTTGAGCGCCATAGACAAACAAAAAAAAATACCAAAAACATTCCCTACCCCTTCCTATTCAAGAGCATCAGAAGAACAATTCAACCCAACAGAATCTCCCAGAATGATACACAAAGAAGATAGAAAGAGTAAGAGAAAATGGGATGAATGAATATAAATATATAGAATGGATGGATGACTTCTTTCTCGCTCAAAAGACGGGTTGGCTGCAAGGGTCTGAACAGGAGAGCTTCCGGGCTCTTTTCTTCTTTTCTTCTTCTTTTTAACTATTATTTATTTAGCTCTATTTAATGTGGTCAATCATTGTTACAATGAATGACTGGTTGTGTCGGGGTTGGGGTTCCTTTTTCTACCATTTCCATCATAGCAATCTTCTTTGGATTTCCTTCCATTTTATCTCTACTTTTTCTTTTTGCCTCTTCCTTCCCTCTTCCATTTTTGTTTGTTTGTTGGTTGGGATGTTCTTTTGGAATTTTCTACTTTTTCAGAAAGCTTGAATGTTGATTTTGAAGGGTGTCCACACTGCTCCTGGATATTGTCTCTGCCACTTGGGTACATGTTTGTATATCTTGATCATATACCCACTTATATGTTCAAGTAATGCCAAAATGCCTGCAGTATGGCTATGGTACTATATGGCCTTACTATGTATGTATATATATATATATATATATATGTAGTTCTGGAAGTATTGTGATTATTAGATTGATGGATGTTTGTATGTGTGATCTTCATGTCAAGTTTATATATGTTTATATAAATAAAAATATAAACAAAAAGAAGGTATTGAACTAAATCATATTACAGATATAAGTATAAGTGAATAGTATTAAGGTTTTAAAATTAAACCTTTTCTAGTAAATGGACTATTTTGGTGTAGTTTTTACAGCCAAAGTGATTGGTAATTGAATTATTGTATACAATATATGTACATGTTCACTAATTTTAAAGTTTAAGTTGATAAATAATTCCTCTAAAAAATGGAAAAGTAAAACTATGAATATTAGAAGTTAATTCAATAAGGATAATAATTGAAAATAACAAGTATAACCACACATAAGCATGAGATCTTGTGTGCTATTGAATTTTGACAAAACTCCATTTTGCAACAGATGCTGCTGTACTTATGAATGTGAATAACCTAAAGATTTTTTTTTAACATTTTAGAATCATTAATTCTTATTTTTATTATTTTAGTCATAAAATATTCTAACAATATACTTTTAGTTTATTTAAGTTGAAGATAGTGTGTATATGTATGTGTGTGTGTATTTTTTTTTTTTTTGTTTTTTTGTTTTTGTTTTCCTCTTTTCAATAATTATTGCTGTTATTATTTAAGTTTATAGTTAAAATGATTCAAATTTAAAAACATTTTGACATTGGTGATGTTTATGAATATGGTTGTCCTATTTAGTTTTCTGTTGAATTCGAGTAAAAATGATTGTGTGCCAGTAAAACATCTTTGATGACAAAAAGAAGACAAAGATAAAAAAAGATGAAAAAGATAAAAATCACTGTATACATTTCTAATTGTAAACCTATTGGTGTGTAGAAAATTCAATCTTAAATTTCTTCAACGAAATTATAATTGATCATTACTGTCTAAGTTACATAAGAACAAAACCAAATAAAAATCTTACAATTTTGCACCATAAGTACAAACATATGTAAATAAATAAAAGGTTAAAGTTGTTTTAGCACTTCTAAGTAATTATTGAAAAATCATGAAAGCAATGTGAATAAGGTTATCGATTTGTTGATAAAAATGTTGTGAGGTATAAATTTGTTTTCAAATGCAATAAGTACAGAGCCGTCAGCATACATGCTAACGTTTGTGTTTTGTCTATGTACATAGATGTGTGTGTATATATATATGTTAGTTTTTCAAAATTATAAAACCATTTTTATCTGTGAAATCTTGATGATTAATGAATACTTTTAACAGAAAGTAGGATATGTGGTGATTTAAAAGTTACAGAATTGATCTCCAAGTTGTATACATGCATTTAGTAATTATGTTTGTGTAGGAATCATCCAAACTAGTGTAGGATTCATGGGAAATCAGGTGGAAGACAATAGCAGCATGTATCGTACATTATTAATATCAATACAAGCGGCGGATTGACTCCGCACGTGTCAAAAATAAAATACCAGGGACGAATTTAAGTAACATGCATTGCGAGGAATACAAAATATTCAGCAAAGAGTTTCAATTTCAACTTCAACTTTAAAAGCTTCAAAATTATGATGCAGCGTTAAGATTTGGTTTCTTTCACCCGCGGTACTTTGGCTATAGATAGGGATGATCGCATACATTGCACACGTTTCAAATATCTTAACTTTGTTTACATATTCTTCGAATAAAATTTGCGTTCTCCTCCCCAAAAAGCATCCAGTCAGGAAACTTTGATAGTTCATATGAATAGTCAATCTTGCTTTCAAAAGATCTCGATCGAAATGGGCTGCATGAAGTACAACGTAATTTCATTATCAACGGTAATGCTACCACATCCACAAGATGTAACGCTACTATAGTTATAACTATTTTTTTATTTTATTTAAAAAAAAAGCGATGCATGTTGAGGACAATTTCAAGCACTGAACAACACAGTGTTATGTACACAAAGACTGCAGTCGATGCATGCTAATTTTCTGCGACTTTGTGAACGTAACACAATAATCTTGCTCCCGTAGACGTGAAACCTAACCTAATATTTCTGATCGACCTAATTACAAAACAAAAATAGTATCTTCTATTGCCGGGCACATACATACTGGATTTCATCTCGTCATTTGAACAACAGAGGAAGTCACAGTGTCAGGCTGAAATAGATTATTGTGGTACCATGCCTACAGCACAGGTTGCATGGTATACTTAACAACTCGGGCAACACGTCCTACTTGAAACAACATGCCTGCAAGTCTCTGACAATTGGCTGCTCTCCTTGACACGCATAGCACCCTGACAATATTCTGTTACATGTGCAACCTCAAGCTTCGAGCTATGGGGTTTTCGGCTAGTTAGTGCTGTCTACTTCTTAGGGGGAGGAAGGTCCAAGTCAGACACATATGGCTCCTTTCCCTTCAGCACAAAAACAATCAAATCATTACATATCGTTCACACGGATGACAAATGATAATTTACTGCACAAATATAGTAGAATCATAACTACCATAGGAATAGTCCTGCAAGGAAAGGCCCCTTCACAGCCAGGGGGTTGATTCCTAGTTGCCCAAGAACACCCTTACCAGTAATAACCTCCATGATAACAGTAGCCTGTCGCAGAAGATTATTTCACGTCAATATCTTACTATACCTGTTTGTGTGTGTGTGTGTGTAAGAGAGAGAGAGAGAGAGAGAGAGAGAGAAAGAAGCCGGAAGTGTGATCACTTCTATGATTAGACTTGAAGACAATACATCTTGACACAACACATCTTCTGCCAGAGGTTAGAGGCAGTGAAACCCTTCCGCAAGTGCGTAATACTGTAACAATATAGTACCCCACTTCGGATTTGACCATTAACGTTTTCAATGGTGCATCACACATGGGACGAGAAGAAATATTTCATGGTACTCCGTAACAGGATGAACACCTAATTGGAACGTAAGACGTATTATATGTAAATTATATTCAACGCAGTAATGAATATTCGCAACCCTACACTTTGACACACAGGAAGGATACTAACAGATTCGGAGAAGGATAGAGAGATTACCGCAAAACCGACCATAGCAAGACGACCCACTTGAAGCTCTTGAAAGCGTCCGAATCCGAAGAAGGAGCCCTTGCCACCCAAACCGTATCCGCTCATGTCATCACCCGCTCCCTCACCATTTGGTTCTTCCGAAGCCCTCACTGCCACACAACGAACAATCTTGTAAGAACTGAAAGATACCCCATAACCCATATCCATCAAGACATTCAGCACTACGGCAGGAATCTGAGGTCCTAACACTCATCTATACTAAAATATGTTCACAGTAATGTATGACCGGGCATGGTGAGAAAAATAGAAATTAAGGGATGACCTGCAAGACCTACGTTAGACCTCAATATTTACAACACTTAGTCAGAGACGGTACGATGCAGATGCTCGATTTAGATCGCGTCTCTATTTAATATTAAAAGGAACAAGGAAAAAACATCAAAGCTTGTGCATGCACGTCATTTTCGTAGCACTTTCCACTGCAGCTAAACAAGCTCACTTGTTCCACTGAAAAAAACACCAACTCAAGATAACATACACTCAAACACTCCAGTCAGGAAGGTTTGTACCTAATGGATAGTGGCGTTGTAGACATGACCTAATCCGTGCAGATGATGAGAATTTCCAATTCACATGTTAGAGAATGTAATTTGCATGTAACCTATCCGTCCAAAAGCTAGTTCAGTATACAATTACATATCACCATTCTATCAACCACCAAGGCGCGCGAGACATTGCGTGGACACACTACCAGTACAAAATTCAACCCACTTAGCTACAATAAGCATATACAAAAGACAGGGTTTTCCAATCCATACCCGAAAACAATACCTCTCCTGCTCAGCAATCTAAGCGAACAATCAATCAGACAGGGCTCCATACCTAACAGTAAATCGTACAGCCTTGGAAACGTCACACGCCCAGCAGCGGCCACTCGCAGCTGTGTCACGGCAGCCGACCGCCATCCCTGCGACACACTAGCCTACCTCGAAGCAGCCGCAATCCCCACATTTTCAACACCATTCTCCCTACTCGCTGCCACTGCTTGACCACACCTCCCCAGATTCGTCACCGCCCGCATCTGCATCGTACATTGCGCCATCTTCAGAGCTGACAAATGGGTGTCGAAACCAACCCATCGAGGTTTGAAATGCATGTCGACTTACAAACAATCTTCGATGCAGTGGAATATGAGGGAACCCAACAGTAAGCAAGAACAGATTCCTGAAAACGAAACAGCACAAAAAAAAAATCTGTGGGGCGATGATGGTGAAGACAAGTGGCTGAGAGGGGCAGCGTAGGATAAGTGGAGATGGGCCCAGGCCATGTCCGTCGAACACCCCCTTCAGCTTCTTCTTAGACCTGCAGCGCGGCCATGGCTGCCCAAGGCTCTGTTGTTTCTTCTTACTCCTCCTCCGCCTCCTCCTGTTCTTTCGAATTCGCTAAAGGAGCATGGCTGTCCTCGGGAAGGAGGGAGAAGGGGGAAAAACACACCACTGAGGAGAATTTGCACTTTTCGCTATGGGTTCCCTTTTTTTTTTTTGTTGTTGTTGTTGTTGTTTGTTCCTTGAGTTTCAGTTTCTAAGTGAAATTGCATATTTAACAAAACAATTCAAAAAATGGCCCATCCTTAGTATTAGCATCCTGCCTTAAAAATGTGTGTATATATATATATATATATATATACATGTATACATACATGTGTAATTTTTTTTTATCAACTTTAATATATATATATTTATATATATATAGTTTGATTCTATTATGCATTAGAAACAAATCATTAAATTATCATCATGTATTACAAAAATGTTGTACAGGACATAGCCAAAAGCTTTGCAATTTTTTTGTCAATTTATTTATTTCTACTAAGATTCAATACTAAGCATTTTTATACACATACACACATTTTGTTCATTAAAAGTTCCATAATGAAAAAAATATTGCTATATTTATTAATTGTTATGTATTATATTATTTAATATATATATATATATATATATATATATATATATATATTCAACTCTAATTTCTATAGTTTAAAAACTTTAGAATTTGTTTATTCTTTCTAAAATTTTAATATTTACAAGTAAGTTCAAAATTACTTTTTATAAATATTAATATCAATAAAAAGTTATCATATAAAAACTTAATATCAACTTAAATAATTTTTCATAAAATAATTTATATTAAAACTAACTTCATTATATTTATTTAAAAGAAATCTTCTTAAAATTGAAGATTTAAAAAAACATTCCTTTTAGAATTGAGAGACAAAACAAAGAGAATAGATTTTGAATAAATCCATGATTCAATATTCTAGTAAGTCTAATGAGGTTCTTTGTATTCTTCTAAGCAATAAAAATATTATACAATAATAAAAAAATAATAATACAAATAGGTATAAAAAAGTTTCTAAACTTTGCAACATTGCTAATTTTTTACTTCTTATATAAATAAAGACGTACATGCACAATATTTATAAATAACAAATGAGAGTTTGCAATCTTATTTTTTTAAAGCACAAACTAAGTATTGGCAAGAAAATAAGATATTTTTCAATGTACCACCTACACATAAAATTGTAAATATTAGTACATTATTTTTAATTTTTTTTCTAAAGAAGTATTTAAAAAAAAAAATGTATTAAAAAATTTTTGGTAGAAGAGAATAAGATGAATTGGTATTGAATAAAGATCAATAGGATACAAAAACTAACAATTATAAAAGTTAATAAATAAATTTTAAATTTTAAAATTATTATTATGCATAGATTTAGAATATTAAAAAGTCACATTAATTCTAATAAATAATTATTGTGTAAGGGACAAGAAATAAAGACTTTGATTTATTATTTTATCTTTATTGTAATGTAATTGTAAAGAATTGAATCTATATTGTAAAAGACTATTAATTCAAATTGTTAAGGTTATTATAAGGCACACATTTTTTTTATATTACTACTTTCATTTCATGTCATATTTTAATATATTTTTTATTTATTAAATTTTAAAAAAAACTAAAATAGAATTAAATATATATTAATTTTAATCATAAGTAAATTTTTAATTTAAAATAAAAAAGTAATATTATTGTACTTAAAAAATCCATGAGTGAAACTTGAATTTTCTTACACTTTTATATACAAAAGCATCATATGCCATTGAAGTTTCTAAAAGATTATTATTCTATTGTTTAACAATTTAAAAGTATACTTTGTGTCTCTACTAATAAATATTGACAATCACAATACTTGTTTCAATATTTTTTAAATTTTTTTAAAAAAAATATATTCTTTATATTATTTAGTAGTAGTTAAAAGAATCAAAGACATCCAAGCTCCTAAAATTCTATCTCTAGGATAAAATTTAAGGCAAAATACAAGCTTCCCTAGTTATTCTTGGTTAGTTTATAACTTTGGCTTCATAAACTATTAAACTTCATGATAAAATTCTAGAATTCTATCTAATTGTTATACCTATTTCTATTTTAAATATTATTTTTGCCATCCAAGATCTATGCCAACCTTGCAATAAGGCTTTATCTCTACTAAGTTGATGTTTTATTTTTTCTTTGAGGATAATCCGTAGAAATCTGCCATATTCTACAAAGTTAGACTAGATAATTTTTTTTCAATCTAAAGATCACTCCATATCTTATTATAGAATGCTATAGCATTTTTTTGCATCAAATTATTTAAATACAAAAATCTCTAAACAAAGACCATATTATTTTAAATCTTTTAAAAATTAGAAAGAATTATGTACACAAATAATTTGTTTCTATAAAAATAACTTTTTATTATCTTTATTTTTGGAAGTTGTATATAATTTATATATCAAATAATTGTTGTCCAATTCTATATTTTTTTAGCTTAAAAATATATAAAAAAATCTATATATTATTAATTCAAGAAATATAGTAGACACATTCAACAAAGACTTATAGTATATGGATTAGATTAGATTGGATTGGATTCAATTGTCCAAATATTAACTTTAATTCATCTATAATAAATTAACCAAATAAGCATAGCTTCTTTATGTGATTGTGATTTGAACCATACATCTTATCAATTGAACTTTTCATTAATATTTAATTTATTACTCTACTTCAAAGAGATTAGATCCAAACAAGAATGTTATTTTTGTAAGAATTTCCATCCTAATTTAGTTGTGTAAGCCACATAATTTTATTCTTTATTCCACAAGTAATTTTGAAGGTCAATAATATGTCTTTCAACACTTTCAAATAAAATCATGGTATCT